>BLKR01000928.1:0-23788 GCA_011170035.1 Teleogryllus occipitalis
GTGACGGGACGGGACGGGACGGGGCGGGGGCGGGGACGGGGACGGGGACGGGGACGGGGACGGGGACGGGGACGGGGACGGGGACGGGGACGGGGCGGGGCTGGACGAGGCAGGGACGGGTCCGGGTGGGACGTGGCGGTGTGGGGCGGGCCGGCTGTGGCGGAGGGGAGGTGTGTGCAGCCACGCGTAATCTGCGCCAGCTAAGTGGTGGTAATTGGACGCGCTGCATTTGGCAGGCCTGCTCCGGCGCCGAAGCCCCGCTCGCCGCCCACTTGTGCGAGCCACCTTGCGCCTGTCGCCCTTCTCATCCTTTGTGCGCGTCCTGGGCGGCGCTTCACCTCGAGGGCTGGCGTCAATATTACAAGCCTCTTGCGCGCAATTTCTTGGCCCCTAGCCACTATGTGTGCTTGAGTATTATTATTAATATTCTGACATACCAATATATGGGTCATTTTTTATTACATGTTATTTTTCGTGAATGGGTGGAAATGCTAGGGTAATTAAATAGGAATATGGCGCCTTAGCAACGGCGCCCAAGTTGTTGTCAAGATAAATAGATATTCATCTGGCATTGAAAGTGACTGCGTGGCTAGTGAGATTTGAAAACGATTTGGGGATTTGTTGGAGAGAGCAACGATAGTCTACTACTGCGGAAGTATGTCAGATTTTTTAGACAAAAAAAAGTATAAAAGGGAAGCCGAGGTTTGGAGGGCTGAGCAGTAATAAAAAATTCACATTCTGTCATATGTCGTGACGCTGTGCGGGTCGCTCGCGGATAGATAATTTGTGTAACTGGAAGTTGTAATTTTTCATGAGATTGAGGAACGTTGGACTCCGAATAATTTACAGTGTGTAAGAAGTGTAACTTGTTATTTTTCGCGAGGGAGCTCTACTAATTATTGAACTGAGAGAATTTCGAACGTTCACGAACAGTCTGGACTTTAATTGTTTTTACAACACGCGGAATTTAGAACTTGTGAGTAGTCGTATATGATAGGACTCGGAAATATTCTGAACAAGTAATTAAGTTGTGGAACTTTAAAACATTTCCGCTGTGTAATCGTAAAGAACTGGGTATTATTTTTGCAAGTTTAATCGAACTAGAACAACGAATATTTGAAGTAGTGCGGATCAGTGGCTCGGCAACGTTCGCGTGAAAGAACAGAAGAGAAGAACGCGGTACTTCGACTCTGGAATTCGCATCACCAGGGAGAAGAGAAGATAGTCCTTCGTGGCGACGTCGATCAAGAGCGCGCGAAGCATAGTGCATTATAAAGGTTTGAACAAGGTAATGACCAAAGGACGGTCTTTCTATTGTAAATTTCCATTTAAACTTTATACATTGCAACAAGCAATAAATCCTAAGTTTATTTTTGAAAGAAAAAAAACGATTTTCATTGGCCAATTCGATCTAATAAGTAGAGAAAAGCTAGATAAAGTATTTGTTTTCAGATTCCTCGCCACTCTGTAAGGATGGCAGATTGGGTAATCGGCTATCAATAGGTAATAGCAATTATTTCAGACGCAACCCATCGACCCAGCTAGCGGGACAATATTTAGTTTTCTTTGAAGTAATAATAGCTAAAAATATTATCGTAACCTTTTTCCTGGCGCCTATGTTAACACAAATTCTGAAACGGGTTACGACGAAACGCCCAATAATTGTGAGAAGTTTGCGGGCATGTTTCAATATTAATATTTGGAATCTGACTCAATAGATTGGCCGGATTTCAAAGATGACTTTTGTAGATTGCTTGTGAAAAACTTTCACATACGTACGTGGGTCTAATGAGAAATTATCATTTCATTGTTCCTGAAGCAAAATAGTTTGTATAAATATTCTTTATTGTTTCAAAAAATGATTTCAAAATGGTGTTTGTATGATATAAATGAAAAGAAAGCTATCCTTTAATTCAATATCTGCGCTTTATTAGTAAAATGAAACTACAATTTAAGAAGTAGATTGAGTGCGATATTTCATATACTTTACTGTGTTTTTTGTTGTCAATGAATCGGTACACTCACGGCCAGTGGATTGTCTTTGAATTAAATGTAATATTTTTTGTACACAAACAATATGTTTTGGTGTGTGTTCACAGTTACTGCACCTGAACTATTGCATTTTGAAACATCTCAACAAAAAAATTTAATCCTTTCATGAAACACCCAATAAAGAATTTAATAATCACTCATGGTATCTGTATTTAATATATTACAATATATATTGCAATATGCGATACAATGAAAGGACCAAATTTCAGCTAGAATTGTAATCAACGAGTTATAATAGCGGTTAAAAATTACAACAGGCAGTGCTTTAATTACACTTAGAAGAATACATTTTATTCAAACACAACAATAAAGACAGTGCGTAGTTTAGCGCATTCATAAATTCATTTAATTTTATTTCTTTACTTTTCTTTATGCAGTACAACATTATATAAGTTTATCTTTCGAAATGGTAAGGTTGAATATGTTTAATTCATCAGTCAACTCAAAAAATAGATATTAGTATACTTTCTGAGTCAAAACGTTTTCATTGAATTCTGTGGATAGTTTGTACAAATCAAAATGTGTTATTTTCATAACTATTATAAGTGGGATATCGATTGCGTAAAAAATCGTATTTTGTTAGGTTTTGAGGCGAAACAATTTGTGTTTGAAAAGCAATGAATGAGTGGGCGTTTTAAGCGAAATTATCAAGGTGTTGTCTTATGTTTATGAATCCTTGTTCATTTATTACGTATTCATTTTTTATTCATTTACTATGTAGAAATATTATACGAGATTCTGTCGGTTAAATGATGTGAAAAAACACAAAATTCATATTTGATATTTTTATTTAATTCAAATTGACAGGCTCATTATAATATGAATGAGAATCAATTACAATACATTCACTGCCTGCGAGTTATCGATTATTTGTGACTGAAAAAATGTTGACACATTGTTAATGTGAACAAAGCAGTTATTGGTTTTATAGCTTGCAATAACGGTTTCTATAGTTTACATTTTCGTGTGCAAATTCATTTATTGAACAGTTATTAAAATTTAAAACGTGTAAAAGCTTTCGTAACAAAAATATCTTTTGCTACTTTGTTAAACTTTTCTATGCCATTTTATGCTTTTGCTCTAAGTTGTTCCTCGTAATCGTTTGTGTTATCCTGGCGTTTTTCTTGCCCGATGTCGAGTCAGACGTTTCTGTTGAATCATTAATCTCCTTTTGTCCGTGTTCCTTCTGCTTTGTAGCAGATAAACTTTGGAACTTTTCTGTGAAATTCCTGATGTTCACGGTCTTCAATGCCACTCTATTTCATTTATTCTTTTGCTGTCTCCTAAATTATTGGAATACAATAGTGACTTGGAATATAATTTTCCTGTAATACGCATTCAGTTTTAAGAAGTAATTTGAGAGCTTTATTGTTCTGAGACTGTTTTCTGGATCTGCTTTCCACGTTTCTTACAAAAAAATGTGTGATGTTTTAAGTAATGAGTACTTCAACATTTTTCAAGAAATTCAACATTTTTGTTTTCATATGAGACTAGGGTATTTTTTCTCATATTTTGGGGTTTAATGGACAGTTTGGTAACTTGTCTTTAAATGAAGTTTGAAACTATAAGTTTTTACTTTCTCGTATACGTACGAAAGTTATGTAATTCTACGCAAAAAACAGCGAATTTTCGACAGAAAAAAATTCATTGAAAGGCCCTGGAAACAAGAATGTGGATAAATCCAGTTGCTAAATTAAGAAAAATCCCCTAACACGTGGAGTGGCCACAAACCCTGTTTTATGGGTATTTGATGCGCAAAACCAATTGGAATCAAAACGTTCGTCCGTCCGCCTGTCCGTCTGTCTGTCGAATGTGGACAAACCTAGTGCCTAAACCACAAGCACGATATTTTCCACATTGATGAAACCTCTATCCCTCTGGCTCTTGTTGAGGCTTTGAGATTTTGAAAAATATTCGTAATCTTTATCTATAAAATTGGGGGTACTTTAAATGAAGCCCCCCGGTCATTTTTCTAATTTTCTCAATAACTGTTTCAAATTTTTTCTTTAAATTTATTATACGAATAGAGTAATATATACTTATAAAGGTGGATTGGTCACATTTTCACGGTTAACTCTGCATTTTTGAAAATTGCATCAGTTTGAATTTTTTCGGCGACATTCTACAACTATAAATATGAAGATAGAGACTTTTTCTTCCAATGAAATTTGTTGTCCATAAATAATTCTTTCATTAAGAGCATGTACATTTTTTTGATAATTTTAGTAGATTTCGCGCAATATTGCGCGCAATAATTGCAATTTTAAAAAATAACAAAACAAGAAAACTCAAAAACGGTTCCAGATTTTTTCTTTACATTATTAGTTGGGGTAGTACTAAATGTACCCTATACGATTATATAACCGCTATGTTACTCTATCCTTTTTTTGTGTTTTTTTCAAAAATTACAGAAATATATTTTTTTATTTGTCCTTCCCGTCGTTACAATTTACATTACAGATATATTTCATTGTTAAATGCTTTTCTTAACACATGAACTTCAATGTATCTTTAAAATAGTTTTTTAAAATGTCCATGAGATATCTATAATCGCTGAGTGTAATTGAATTGAATAAGCGAATTTTCTGATATGTTTGAACCATAAAAAAAACTGCAACTTTTTCCGTCGAAATTCTACAATGGAAAAGAGTTCAATTGCAGAAAGAGAACCATTGTGTCAATTGGAAAAAAATACATTTTCTCGATGTATTGTAAACATTACCGCAAATGTGATTTTTATACATTGGCTCGCCTAGAGAATTCGCCAGAGAATTTAGGGTGACATTCAGACTTTCTAAACGTGACTGCAAAATTAGTATAGTTTCCAATCGCATACAATTTGTACTATTTAGATGTTTTAGACCCATTTCCACATTTCTAATGTGGCTGCATTTATTGACACATAAGATTATTTATGTACATCTGTTTTCTTTATATTTTATTCTTACATTTAAATGACTGATTAAATTCACAACGAAAAAGTATATTCTGAGTGTCTAAAGCAAGAAATTGCATTCATTGTAGGTCATTTGCAGACACTCTTGTTTAATTTTTATGTAATTTTGTCATATATTTTCACGAAATTGTGTAATTCTCATTTATGTTCATTTTGTCTTATGCTACAACTACGTAGTAAGAATAAGTATTGGAATGCTGCAGTAAAGTATGCCGATTTGTTTGACAGAAATAAACTTTTTGTGTGTATATTAGTAATTTCATTATTTAACAAATTACTAATTGTAATTATAATTTTCGAGCCTGAAGATGAGAAAAAGAATCCTCGAAACTGGAGTAAAATAATAATACTGTTAATAATAATAATAATAATAATAATAATAATAATAATAATAATAATAATAATAATAATAGTAATAATAATATAAAATTAAAAAAAGTGTGAATTTATTTGAATAAATTCAACTCCAATTGTTCTCTTCAAAGTCTGTTCAAAAAGCAAAAGGACCAAAATTGAACATAATATAAACCTACAGGCACATAAGCACTTAGATCATATATTTATGTCTCCTTATTTTTCGTAACTCTAATGGCGTAGGAGTGCGCGGGGTTCCTTATTAACAGCGCCCAAGGGGCGAGTGCACGCAGTCTCACCTCCCTGCGCAGTGGAACCACAGCATCCCGCTGCACTCTTGCGTCGCGCGGGTTGCAGAGTCGCCCCTGGCCCAGGCGCCGAGCGTCAGCGGCGAGGCGAGGCGACTGTTGCGCCGCGGAGGGGGCGTGGCGGGCGGGGCGGGCCGCGCCCAGCGACACCGACCGTTGAGTGCAGTCCCATGTTTGCGGAACATTTTTCTCAAGTTTAATATAAAGCTCTGGTGCTCGCATTATATTACCTAATGTTGTTTGCGTCAATAGCGCTTGTCGCTGTTCTCTTACTCCCTCTCTGGTTCCCAGCCAGCACTTTTTATGCTGCGTTCTCTACATTGTAAATATTTTTCTTGCGTAGCTGGCCTCGCCAACCGCGTTTCTAATGCGATTCGCCGCTACATTATGCACCGTTTTAGGCGGATCACCCGACCGCGAAATCACATAAAATTTTCCTGGGACTACTCCACGTTTCTCGTCCCTCCCCTCTGCCTGCCGTCATAATGACGGTATCTCGGTATTACCTGTTTTCGCGTTTGCGGGCGGCCGCAGCGGAGTGACCGCGCATCCACCGCAGTTGCTGCAAATTAGGGGACGCCACACAAGCGTCGCCAGCGCCGCGCCGCGCCGCGCCTGTCATGCCGGACGAATGAAAATTTATATCAGTGTCAAATAAGGCTCGTCCCTGTGCAGTTGCAGCGCGTGCTCTGCTGATGGCGTGCGGGTGGGTGTCTTTCATCAATCCCTGAAAGCCTTTTAGCGATCCCTGCCTCGACGAGAGCTTCCCTAATTGGGGATGGACCCGTGTAACGGGACACTTTCGTGGCCCGCGTCGCAACAAGGTTATTCGTCGTACCTGTGATGGCCTCCGCCGCTGCTGCTGTTACAACCGCCGGCATGCGGTTATGCGGGTCGATGAAGGGTGGACAGAGACAAGACAGGACATGGTTGCATAGGGCTCTGTACACTCGGGAATGTGTGATGAGAATGCTCAAAGACCCTGCCTGATAATAGGCAAAAAGCAGGAGTCAACAGAAAAGCGTGAGCTCATAAAATGAAATTGAAATTAAAATTAAAAACAAGGCGTAGTACTAAAACGAAGGCCTAGTTTTAATGAGCCTGAGATAGATAAAAAATAGTGCTGTTGACTGAAGCAAATGAGATGGTACAGATAAAACAGGAAACGTGGTGATAACGAATGCGGGGAACAGATGAAATCAGTTTTGTAAAAAATATCGTGAGTAGGCAAATTATGAACTTACCAAGACTATTCGTTCGAGCAAAAAATGATTGATTTATATTCCGCTTGCGTCAACCGCTATAGTCATTAGCACTGTAAATGTAGTGTATGTATTTATCACCGGAGAAGGCGATTATCTTTCCCCGTTTCCCCAATCTCCACGTCGGATTGAGGGATTCTCCCAGCCAGTAATCTCCCGCCAGCCTCACCCAAAGCAAGCTCTAAGCTTCCGACTAGTCTCTCGACATGCCTGGTACTGTTGCGCATGTAACTGTGTGTGTAAGTAAGGAGTGAGCATATGTCAAGGTAGAGGAAGACAATGTCGCGCACGGTCCGTGGCCCGTTTCTTTCGGTACTGCTCCGGCATTCTCCTGATGTTGTCCGCAGATACCACGGAAAAATACCGATCGGAGGAGCCTCCTTAAATACTCCTCCATACAGCGGGTGAGCGCGACCTATATTTCAGATAGTAAATCGTGTCAACGCCAGGTCTCGAATCTTAGAACCTGCCTGTCAAAGGCAGTGCAGTGACATCAACTGATGCCTTTAACCTCCTAAGTGGGTAAAGAGGGATCGATTTTAGGCGGAGAAGGTTTTGATTGATTGATTTTTTTCGTGTTTCCGGGCGCGTCAACTGCTCTGGACATTAGTCACGTTAGTGTAGTGCATGTTTTTTCTCGGGAGATGGCGGTGATCTCCCCCGGTGGATGACGAGATCCGGCGCCGACCTTCCATCGGCCAGTGGGGTTTCCCCCTAACCAGGACTCTCCCACCAGCGGGGCACCGCCCCAGCCGGGACAGGCTCTAAGCTCCCGACCGGTCTCCCGGAATATGTGGTAGTGTAGTGCATGTTAGTGTAAGTGTGTGTGTGTGTGTGTGTGTGTGTAAGGGGAGAGAATAGGACAAGGAAGAGGAAGGAAAGATCGCGCGCGGTCCGTGGCTCGTTTGTTAGGGTACTGCCGCGGTATTCGCCTGGTGTTGATCGGAGAAACCACAGAAAACTACCGATCAGAGCAGCAGGCCGCTAGAATTCTCCTCCAGACAGCGACTGAATTCGACGTAGCAGAAAAGTTAGTGTCGAAAATCCTACCGCAGTGGGGAGTGTAACCTAGGACCTCCCGGTCAGAGGCGCTGCAGTGACATCAGTTGATGCACTGAGTTACCGCTCCCGGTTTTAGGCTAGTAAATCGTGCCAACGCCAGGTCTCGAATCTTAGAACCTCCCTGTCAAAGGCCTGCAGTGACATCGACTGATGCCTTCCACCTCCTAAGTGGGTAGTGAGGGATCGATGGCAGGGGAAGGGCAAGGCAGCGCGAGAGGGCGCCCGGGGCGGAACAAGCCGTCGCCTGTTGCGACGTGCTCGGGCCGTTGCGGGAGGGGGAGGGGGTTGCGTCGAGGACGGCGACGGCGCCGAGCTGAGGGGGGCGTGGGGTCGAAGCCCAACCGTGTTCCCGGGGCCCTCCGGGAGTGTCGGCATGTACGCGCGACACGGCGGACAACGTGTATGGAAATAGAGCCGGTTGTTTCAGAGGGCTGTGGACGGTAGTTGGGGTGGGGAAGTAGATGGGTTCCTGGACGCGGCATGACCCATGACCAGAGGAGTGGGAGACTTTGAGAAGAAAGGTCGTGGTAAATGATGTAATAATGACGAACAAGATCTGATAACATATCGCTGATGAATGTGAGGTGAATATTTTAGCAATGTTAAAGAAAACACTTTTGGTTGTTGATCAATACATGGTTTGTCCGGAAAGTAATGTCAATGACTTCAGAACAAAAAAATATTGATCAGTTCGGTACTATCTCTTAATAGTACATCCCTCCTGCATTGATATACCGCTGCCAGCGCGATTTCCATGTGTTAAAGGCGGCGCAACAGTCCTTATCCGAAATGTCCTTTAAGTCGCTCGTTGTAGCTGCCTTAATGTTGTGGAGCGACCCGAAATGCTTCGCTTTCAATGGAGTTTTCAGTCGTGGGAATAAAAAAGGGGGAGGGGCGACGTCTGGGCTCTAGGGAGGTCGTGGGATTGTTATGAGATCTGTCTTGGTCAGGTAGTTGCGTACAACGAAGCTGCTGTGCGCGGGTGCATTGTCGTGATGCAGCTTCCAGTCCGTGGCGATGTTGGGTCGGACGCGTTGCATCTGAAGTTTCAACTCCTTGAGCACCTGGTAGTAAAATTTGCCTGTCACTGATTTGCCTGGTGGTACAAACTCGTAATGTACGAACCCTCGGATGTTGAAAAACACAACTAGCATTGATTTGATTTTTGACATCCTGGCCTTTTTGGTATGAGGAGACGTTGACGTGTTCCACTCGGCTTCTGCAAAGACCTTGTGCCATTGATAAACTTGCCTATCCGACAGACAATCATTGCTAAAGACTGTATTCAGCATTGTAACAGTCTCGGAAGCAGCCTTGCCGAGTTTAGCACAAAACTTGATCGCCATGTGTTGCTCGACGGAGCGTTGCATTTCGAACTCTGACGCGTCATGAAAACGTCTCTCACGAAAAATGCTGTCCTATCCCTGCGGCACCTTACAGGCAACTGGCGTAAAGACGGCTTTGTTCCCTAAGCCCCCACCACCATTTGTGTGCTAGCTATACGAGCTGGGACGTACAGTCGCGTCGGAAAAAAATCATTGACAATACTTTCCGGACAAACCTTGTATAATATCTTGCATTTGTTTTGATTACCAATCTGGGTAAATTATGTTACTTTTTTCTCGTATATCAATTAAATGCAGATCTGAAGGAGACAAGAGAAGAAGCGAATGTAACTTTTGCGCCTTGAATTTGTTCTCTAGAACTTGCCAGAGTACAGATCATTGTTTCCTTTGCAATCTTCATAACTTCTACGTACTCACACGCCTATTTTCCTCTTAAACATTCATATCTGCGCGTCTACTCTCATCGTGTCGTGCTCACCGGAATTCATCGCCACCTAGGAAAATCCTATTCCTCCCTCTCAAATATAACCATCACCCACGCAAGCCACAAAATAAATGTGACTTTCATCTCGGCCATCTCTCAATGACGTACTTCTTGTTTCTTCAAATGGAAAACCCAAACAGGAGATCTCACTACCAGAGTTGTCCACAGTTTCCCATCGACTAACAGACATCCCTTACCTCCGCACGAACCTTCGAAAGCCGACGCCTTGTCAGCTTCACCATCACCTTTGCCTTCACCGCTACGTCACGTCGATATTGCGTTTCTGCTTAATGGCGCCGCAGTCCGGAATGAGGCCTTGCTCGCGCCAGTTGCCAGCCTTCCGCCTTGATGCGACCGCGGAGGCGCGGCGGTCGCTTTGCGCGACTCGCGGGAGGCCCTTCAACGCGAAGGCGCCACGTCCCGCCTCATTTTAATAACACTTTGCGCGGCTGAGAGGGGCGTTAGATACAGCGGACGCAGATAGCAGACCTAACAGCACGTTCAATCGACGCAAGCGGAAAACCAGAGCCAAAGTTTCCAGAATTTCCTCGCTGTCGCTGGAATTGTGCCTGTGGCGTGTTTGCGTTCTTCCCATTTAAAAGGCAAAGTAGTACGAAAATAACATCAATTTGTCTTTTTATGTACTTAATGTTTTACAAACGAAGCTGATTCTGTTTATTTCTTACCTGTTTGTTATCAAAATGTGATATCAGTTATGAATTCTAAATATTAATATTGATTTGTAACTCTGGATTATAGCTATGATATGCGCATATATGAAACGCAGAATATTGTACAAGAAATAGACCCCATTAAATGCAAGAGCATGCCTCAGAGGATTTGTAATTTGAAAGGCCAATTATGAATTTGTTTGTGAATATTAAAATATGCACGATATTAATATTCATCGTAAAATAAATAACCTTTAAAATGTACCCCTCGAAGGCTATTCGGTGTGCGTTCTAATATTTTTTTGTTTCAGAATGAAATAATATTCATAATGATGTTTCAACCAACTCATAGATTATCCCCATTTTCTGTTCACCTTATCGGGAATTGAATGACTAGTGGTGGAAGAGTTCCCTTTCTTGTTCATTGTTTCCTGATTATACGTTTTGTGTTTCATCTCTTTGAGGACATGGAACTTAATTCTGAAAAGAATGTTCCCTAATAAATTGCGTTTCGTGATAAAACTTTCTTCCCAAAGAGCTGAATGACTCGTGTTGTTCGAAATTCGATCTTTACCGGCACAATTGCCTGAAAGGAGGAGATGGTATTTCTCGCGGGCACAAAGCACATCGCTTCTATCCAGTACTTCATCCCCAGTCATTCATTTGCCCGAGTTCGATACCTCCCGAAGTACTGGAAGAAAGCCAGGGAGGCCATTTATGAACTTTCCCGCTGACACGAATGGCTGCCGCTTGGCATTCGGGGAAGAAGTTCCATATTTAGCCTCTGGAGGTTGTCTGAATGCGGTTTACTCCCACAACTTCCTTTCCTTCAACAATTGCCCATCTTTTTCGATCACGATATAGAAGCAGGGTCTGCGTTGCGCCAAAAGGACCGAGCTGCTCCGCTCGGATAACCCAATATTTCAGACAAGTCTCGTGAAAAGTGAGGAGTCTCATAATACGTGCGATAACGTTTAACAGGGACGATGTATCTCTTTATGAGGCGCTCGATAGCACATTATTCAAATTCAGCTCTCACTCCGCCTCAAAGCAGATAGCTCTTTGAATCACGCGGTTACGAAGGTGAGAGCACCTATTTAACGGCGATCAATTTTACATAAAAATACATTTTTCTTTATGAACATCCTGTCAGTGTTTCTCTTTTAATTAATTTAAGAGATTTTCCAAATGTGTAAATCAACAAATGTATTTGGGTATTTGGAGTGAAAACTTCTAATAATATAAATGTATTTTTTATTTGTTAAACAGTAATGTTGTATTTGGTTACGGTAATATTCTTATAAACGTATAACGCTTCAAAATCTCGTGATCACTTCAGGATTTATCACATAAAGAATTTATCTTGATATCAAAATACAGGCATTTTTTATTAAAGAAGTGATAGCAAAGAATGTGCCAATATTTTCGTAGACACTCATGAGTCCTGTGAGGGAAGAATTTAAATTAATGTTTCCCTTTCTTGTTATTTAGAAAAATCAAAATGACAGATATGATATATTTGTAAATATAGTAAACTTGAAATGATCTAATTATTGCAAAAGCCTTGTTGCGGAATTAAATGGTTGTTGACATTTGAATATTTTGAGACACTTCTTCCGTTATCTTCATCTTACGTGCATGAAATTTCACTTGTAGCTTTTAAATCAAACTCAGAGATTTACCGAAAAATATTTCTTTTATATTTTTCGAATGCGTACCGTTAGTTATATTATCAATATTTTTCTTCTTGGAACACAGTCACGTCTGATTTGTGTCGTTTTTCCCCCTAGAAATATCTGTGAATTCAGACGCTAGTCAGCTATCCTTGCACACATGGTAACAGGCTACCGGTAGCTGTCCCCCTAATGGTGGTATTTAATTATCTCGCTGTTGATTCATTCCCACTTGTTATGCAAGTCGATAACGTCACACGATACAACTCTGTGTTGGTTGTTACGCGAGCTTTATATGTATTGATTTATTTGTGTGTGATACGAGTCTCGATAGCGTCAGTCGAATGCTGCAAGTTAGATGTGTCAAGCGAGGAAACATCGGAAAATATACGTGTCTTCGTCAACACTACAGAAATACACGCACAACCCGCATGAATTCACGTTATTCTCTTGTCTGTAAATAAAAACAACGAAAATAAAATAAACATTCTGTAAAAATCAATGTTGTGCAATTGTTTCATTACATTTAACGGTATTTTCAATACATAATATTAAAAGTCGTTACAGAAGCAACGGTTGCATTATTCAAGTAATATTTGTATACATTTTCATTTGCCATCGTTGGTGTTCAATCCAGTTGTGAATTTATTATGAAGGTGTTCTATGTTAATTATATCTCTTGACTCCTAGTACTTTCATGTTTATGGCTTTTGCATTATTGGCGTGATTAATTAGAATAAGAGAACAGAGGATGAACGGTAATTATCTCTCATATGATAGGAAATAATTGTGTTGTATAAAATAAATTGTTGACAATAACTTTGCAATTGATTATTGGGCTTTTAGTACCGCAATGTTATAAATTGGACATTACTATTCATGAAACAGAAATGACAGTGAAGTACATGTACATGTGCATAGTATCGTTTCTGATAAGGTTAATGCTCCAAACTAAAGAATAATGAGCTGCAAATTCTACAATTGAAGTTCACTTTAACATATCTTTTTAAATTACATTGTTGTGTTGGGGAAAACTGTAAAGTTCCTTCAATTTTCAAGAATTATGAGTGATCATTACATTTATGTCTCATTTATAATGTCTCTTAGTTCATTAAATGTTGTTTTTAATGTTATTATTAATCAGCGTATTTTATTTATTATTATGGTAAATACGGTAGTATATTATGATTGTTTAAGGAAGGTAGCATTCAATAAAATAATCTTATTTCTTTTTTCAGACGTACGTAAGTAAGATGTTCTGAAATGCGGACAGAGAACTAAAATATTAAGTAAACATATGTATTTCGTTAACCGTTACGGCCTGTTTCACCAAATACTTTTTAAGTATGACTTATTGAAGTCATACTTACTAGAACATAAAAAGTATAACATAAAAAGTACTACTATATAAGTACATAACAAAAAATCATAATTAAAAAAAATGGGAGTCTAAGGGTTAAAGAGTTAATAATGTATTCACAATGTCTATTTATGTGAAAATACAGAATCTAAACACGAATATACCGATGCTGCCCAACAAATGATTCTACTAATTTTTCAGTTCTCAAACACTTGCCTTAGAAGTAAACTGGTGAATATTATTATATTTGTGCATTGTTTTCTTTCCCTCAGACATTTATCGTGCCTTTTACAAAGCATTTCTTTAATAACTTTTATCTTTAGAATAGTCTATTTTATTGTGATTCAAACACTTTCGTATTTCTTGGGAGCCAGAATTGTTTCAATGCCTCCCGAACCGTCATGCGGCATGTAGCTTAGTGAAAATCGATTTCAGCGTGGACACCGCGTGCAATGACCTCCGGCTTGATTCACGTCGTCGTTATGGTCGACGCGCAGCAGTTGCTTTCAGAAGTGT
Source organism: Teleogryllus occipitalis (assembly GCA_011170035.1). Taxonomy (NCBI): domain Eukaryota; kingdom Metazoa; phylum Arthropoda; class Insecta; order Orthoptera; family Gryllidae; genus Teleogryllus; species Teleogryllus occipitalis. The sequence goes on from BLKR01000928.1 coordinate 14,045, forward strand.
GTATCTTCCACTTGTAAAACCTCCTCGAGGGCGCGGTAACAGCCTTCTCTCGCTCGGGAGTGGACGGCGACGGTTGCGACAGCAGCAGCGGCGGCGGTGGGGGAGATAATGGCGACACGTGCGCAAGTCCGAAATGAGGCGGATGGCACATGAGCTATCGAAACTCGTTACTTATATTTTCATTTATCAATAATGTACGCCTAATAAATACATGAAATAGACCTAATAAATAAAAATAACCACCACAGACATGAAAATGAAGTGATGAATGAGGATTTTTGAAACAATGGCTGTCCGAATGTTGACGTACACTTGGGAAAAATTCACTTTAAACAGCAAGAATAGAAGGATGATATTTACGAGATGAAGTTCTGCAATATACTGTAGTAAAGGATATTATCTCTGTGCGTCATAAAAGGAGTTATGAAATAAATAATAGAAATAGTTATTGTTAAAACTATAATACAATTAAAATAAAATTGAAATAATCACTATATACATATGAACAAAACTAGACTTAATTTAAAACTGACGAGAGGTAAACCTTATTGAGATGGCAATGGACAGCGCTCACGAAAAAATTAATAGATAGCTAAATGTTGATGATTCAAACTTCTTTTTGAAGTTTGAACGCCTTGCTTCGTGATAATAATGATGAAAAAAATCATTCACGGAAAAATAATGATGGTGTTGGCGGTGATGATGTAGTGGTGACGATAATGTAGGAAGTGATGGTGCCAATGGTGGGGACGGTGATGCTGACGAGTGGTGGTGGTGGTGATGGTCGCGTCACACAGGAGTAGTAGCACCGACGGCAGGGCGATGGCGGTGCGGTGGCTGCTCTTCAAGCACCGTCGATCGAATCCCGCGGTCAACTGAGGAGCCGCGAGGGACAAAAACGGGGCCGCAGCTTGTTTGACTGCGGGCGCTGTTTGTCCAGGCAAATTGTTTGCCGTTTCTTGCCGCGGGCGCCGGCAAGAAGGCGCGATAAGAGCCCCATTCCCCGCGCCTCCGCCGTCGATCGATGGCCCCCGTGAATCCTCATCGGACAGCGCTGCGGTGCAACGGGCGCCGCGGGAAGTCGAATCGAAGAAAATCGAATAAAAATTTGCGATTTACATTTTCTTGCGTGTGCTTTTGTGAAGTATTGTCTTAAGAGAGCGCTGAAGTTTTGTCATACGATTTACCGGTCTACGCGGGAGAAAGTATGATTGTTTTCGTAACGAAAAAAATATTTTGCTTTGTTCATTTTATAGTTTTATACAGTTTTAGGATTAATAGTCCTCGAAGAGATACTGGTAACAATATAAAATCCCTCATGACTCCTACTTGTTTGAATGTCAACGAAATACAAGCCAGGAAAGAATCTTAAACATGGAACCAGATGACATACAGGTTACTTTCCAAAATAGATTTTTTTCTTCAATTCTGTTCCGTATAAATGCACTAATTGAAATATTTTCTTACGATGCCCTACGGTGTAAGTTTTTCTTACATGTATAGAAGCTACTCATCTGGAGTATTATTTCTGTAAACACAAAGGTTGTTTGATTAGCAAATTATGCTTATGCATTGAACTATATCCCACCTCATTTGAATCATTCTATTTGCGAATAATTAAAAGAGGTCACCTTCGTCAATATAGTATACTATGTTGATGAAGATGACCTCTTTTATTTATTCGCATAAGAATGCCAACAACACTGAATCAGAATTCCCACAATTTATTCTATTTGGGTAAGTAATCGTTGTGATGGCTACGTTATTTACCGGGAGAGTTTTTAGCATTACGAAGTACTATTCCAACATGTCTACAAATCTGGTTTCTTGTGAATTTGATCGATTCTATCACTTTGTTTATCCGTACACAGTACTCCTCGAAACACATTCCTTCCTATGATCAAACTTCAAACCGAATCAGAAATATGCGCCACTTCTACCTCCTCCGTCCCACGCCCAGCAGCGCAGTGCGTCCCAGAAACTTGCCCGCCCCGCCCCGCCCCGCCCCGCCCCCCCGCCCCGCCACCGTCCCCCCGCCCCCCGCCCCGCCCCGGCCCACCGCGCCCCGCCCCGCCCCGCCCCGCCCCGCCCCGCCCCGCCCCGCCCCGCCCCGCCCCGCCCCGCCCCGCCCCGCCCGCCCGCAGGCAACCAAGCCAGCCATCGATCCGTCCGCCATAAATCTTAATCGCGGCGTCTCATTACGGCGACCTTGAGGAGGCGCGCTCGCGAGCGGCGCCGATGCAAAATTAAAAACAAAGGAGCGCGGCTGGCGCGTAACGCGGCTGGCCGCCGGCGGCGGCGCGGGGCGTGGGGCGCGGGGCAGGGAGAGGAGGCGGGAGGCGCGGGGCGTTGAGAAAAGGCGGGGCACGGGGCATGAGGAGCGGGGTGCGGGGCGCGGAGAGGAGGCGGGAGGGGGGCGGGGCGTGAGGAACGGAGGTGATGGGGACGAGACGCCGCCCCCGTATGAGTAATGCAAGCGACCGTGCAATTTGGCCACATTAAAGCTACACGAGGCCGCGGGTCCGGGATACCGGAACGGCCCCGGAACAGCTCTGGAGTCGTCCGTGCGCGATAAACTTTTAAGCGGCCGGAGATCTTACGGTTCGGCCGGAGCTTCGCCGCCGCCTCCTCCGGCGCTTTTCTTTTTCCAGATTGTTCTCCGCGCCGGAAAACCAATGTCTGGGGAAAGTCGGTCGCCGTTCCCTCGGCGATGCACGCGAAGGAGAGTGCCCCCGTTAGATAATGTATTTATAAGCGTGTTTTTGCTTTTTACCCATATGCGTGGTATATGGCTGCTCCGTGTGTGTATCTTCGAAAAATCCATTAGAAGATTTTAAAGGTATTTTTCTATCGAGATTCCCGCTACACGTTTTGACCATTTTGTCGTGCCGCTTCGTCCCCCTGCGGCTTTTGTGTGTGTGTGTGTGTGTGTGTGTGTGTGTGTGTGTGTGTGTGAATGTGTACGTGGATATGCGTGATGTGCGTTTCCTTCCGTTCGTTTGTGTGCGCTGCTATCGATTCCTTTTAGATATTCGGTCTCGTGAGCCTGGCGTTTCGGGAAGAATATGTATTTCAGTCGAGTGAGGCAAAGGGGTGAGTTTTAAATGTGATAAAAATATCTCCTACATTTTGTTGTCATTAGCATGATATTGTAAATGAATAAGATTGATTAGCGGAATAGACACCAGTTTGTCAACTTATATTGCGTTGACAGAGTGCCTTTTTTGTTCAACAAAAAGTGCGAATAATTGTTTTAAAGATTTATTAAAACTGCAGTTTAAAAACAGTCTGAACCTTTGCATAGAAAAGTAACGGTGATACTTGTAAAAAATACAAAGAAGAACAATAGCAGCGAACTCTGGAGGGATACCAGGGTGCTTTTAGCTATACATTCAAGAGTCACGTGCATTTGAGATACTGTTTACTGCTTAATTGCAGTCCCGTATAATGCTGTAGTACTGAGTAATGAAATCGTGATGTGCGTTTGTACGTGTACGTGATTTGTTGGTCAATAATGTATAAGGTGAGCGTTCCATGATTATTTTAATGGATTGTGTACTTCATTGTTTTTTAAATTAATAGTAATTAATAATAAAATAATGTAATCGCAGATCTAACACTATTTTTCATTAATACTGTTTCCTTCTATGGTTGAATTGCGTGTGGGAGAAAATATGACTGAATCAAATCTGCAGTTAAGACATCCAGTATTTGTGAATTTAAACTGACCTAACAAGCTATAACAGTTGACGAAAAACGAACACAATAAATATCCTCTAATACCAAGCCCCGATACTCTTTCAGCAACTATTTTGCTAAGTTCCAACAAATAATTGCATTTCTAGAGCGTAAATTCATTTTATATTGCTAACGACAAAGAGTGACGTGTCGCCACTGATTTGCTAGTAGTAATTATCGGATTTTTGGAATGGAGCGCTGTTACGAAACAAACGCGGCATTTGCCTTGTTTACACGGAGATCAAACACCAGTTAATCTTTAATATAACCATCTGCATTACATTTCGGCGGCCGAGCAGCTCACTTCGCGCCTCGATGTCTGCTTAGAGGTAATATCGTTTCAATAACACAGTGGCGACGGCCGCGCGAACGCCCGTTCTTAACGCGGAATGACACCGCATCGCGCGCCAGTATTGCAACGCTGTTAACGACCCTTTCGTTAACAATGCACTAACAAAGCACCATAATTCGTCCTCAACTTGCTCCCCGCGCAATTCCCGCAAATGAGTTTGGCCCGCGTAACGGCGCGGCATTCTGAACGATGTAATTCTCTAATCAAACAGGGCGGGCCCTCGCGCCCCCCTCGCTCGTCCAGTGTTTGTCTGGGTCTCGTCACAATACGCGCGCCGCGCCCAAGAACAAGAGCGCGCCCCGCCCCGCTCGCAAAAAAAATGGGAACCCGTTCGTTGCCGATGGCGAACGGCGCTCTAAAAAATCCGGCCGGCGAAAAGGCGGGGTGGGGCGGGGCCCGGTTGATTTTACGGCGGCGCGAAAGCACCCGCCGGGAAGGGGTGCGGGATCGGTTCCATCCCCCCCTCTCCCCTCCCCCCCATGCTTCCCTTTCCCCGTCCACGGATCGGACCGCCTCCCCTTCCCTCACTCGCTTCCCCTTCCCTGGGGCGATCGAAGGCAACGAAATTCGTCCGAGTTTGCCCGCTGTTTATACGAGCTGACACCGACGCAAATTAGACGTGAGTGCAAAGTAATTAGGAGCCGCCCGCCCGCGCGCGCCCTGCCGCGAGCGCCTGCGTTGTTCGCACTAGTTTGCGCGCGCGTCCGGCCGCAGCCTGGCGGCGCGGCGCACGCGTTGGGACGGCAGCCTCTGGGGGAGAGGCAGCGGCGGCGGCGGAGGAAACGGCAGTTGCGCCCAATGACGGTGGCGATACCGGGAGCGGTGGCTCAGTGTATCAACTGTTGTCACTGCAGCGCCTCTGTCCGGGAGGTCCCCACTCCCCACGGCGGCAGGATTTTCGACACTAGCTTTCAGCTAGATCGAATTTAGTCGCTGTCTGGAGAACGGCTCCTCTGATCGTTAGTTTTCCGTGGTTCCTCCGATAAACATCAGGCGAATGCCGGAGCAGTACCCTACCAAACGGACCACGGACCACATGCGATCTTTCCGTCCTCTTCCTTGTCCTATCCTCTCCCCTTACACACACACACTTGAACTAACATGCACTACACTATCACATATTCTGAGAGACCGGTCGGGAGCTTAGAGCTTGCCCCGGCTGGAGCGGTGCCCCGCTGGAGGGAGAGTCCTGGTTAGGAGGAAACCCCGCTAACCGATGGTAGGTCGGCGCTGGATCTCGCCATCCAGCGGGGGAAGATCACCGCCATCTCCCGAGAAAAGAACATGCACAAAGAACATACACTCACTGGACTAATGACCAAAATCGTTGACGAGCCCGGAAACATGAAAAAATCAATCAACGGTGGCAATGGTGGCAGTTGAAGTCGCAGTTCCGCTCATTTCCGATGGCTGCGCCTTTGATTGTGACGGCGTTGCTAGTGGAAGTGGTAGTCCCAGAGAGCGACGGTGGCGATGGTGGTGACAGTGTTGACGGTGGAAGATGGAGTTTCGCTCAGTGACGTTGGCGATTGTGGAAGTGGTGGCGGCGTTGACGGTGAGAGGAGCAGTTCCAGAGGGTGACTGGTAATTGTGGCGGTGGGTTTGATGATAGAAGTGTCATTCTCGATCAGTGAGAGTGGCGATGGTGGAAGAGGAGGTGGTGGTGGTGGCGTTGTAGACGCTTGAAGTAGCTGTTCCGATTGTAACATTGGAAATAGTTGTGATAGTTGCAGTGACGGCTTTGACTAAGTTATGGCCATCCCGTACAATAACGTTGGGAATGGTAATGGCGAGGGTGCGAGGAAAATGTATCAGTATCAGCAACATTCGTGAATGTACTATTGAAGATACCTCTGATGGAAGAGACCATGGATGCACCACGGTAGCGGTAGACGAAGCGTCGATCTCCACGACACGGAGCGTCCAGATCAGGTTGCACGCACCGGTAACGGTAGCTCAGTGCATCAACTGATGTCACTCCAGCGCCTCTGACCGGGAGGTCCTAGGTTCCCACTCCCCACGGTGGCAGGATTTTCGACACTAGCTTTCCAGCTAGGTCCAATTCAGTCGCTGTCTGGAGGAGAATTCTAGCGGCTGGCTGCTCCGATCAGTAGTTTTCCATGGTTTCTTCGATCAACAACAGGCGAATGCCGGAGCAGTACCCTACCAAACGGGCCACGACGCGATCTTTCCTTCTTCTTCCTTGGCGTATCTTCTTCCCTTACACACACGCTTACACTAACATGCACTACCACATATTCCGGGAGACCGGTCAGGAGCTTAGAGCTTGTCCCGGCTGGGGCGGTGCCCCGCTGGTGGGGGAGTCCTGGTTATGGCGAATCCCCTCTAGCCGACGGTAGGTTGGCGTCGGATCTCGCCATCCATCGGGGGGAGATCACCACCATCTCCCGAAGAAAAACGTGCACTTCACTAACGGGACTAATGACTAAAGCAGTTGACGTGTCCGGAAACACGAAAAAATCAATCAATCAATCAATGGTTCCACGCATGTAACTGTAACCTGAATCAACAGCCTGAAAACTGCCGACCTTTTAGGCATTTGGATGGACAACCTGAAACCCAAATATCCCTGAGTAGTGTGACGAATGCAATGCAAAGACGTGGCGAGATAATGGGGTAACGGTGAGACAAACAGTTAAAGAGTCATTTAATAACATGGTGTGAGAAAGAGGTAGAAATGAGGGTAAACGAGAATGCTGAATAGTGTAGGACAGGGAACACAAGCGAAAAAGTATTAGTACGTTTGTAATGGCATGTGTTACATAGTAATAAAATTGGATGGACCTTGGTTAAGGGTTAGGGAAGACGAACAGTGGAGGTCGCGTGCTATTTGAGTGCTCTAATGTGAATGAAAGCACGTGTGGAGAGTGGAAGGTCGGTGGCGTTAGCGAACGCATGGAGAAGTGACAGCGACAGAGTCGGTGACGGTGAAGGTAGTTGACAGAGACGTAGCACTGTGGGGGCCGGGTATGACCCCCCCCCCCGAGGGAGTGGCTCACCAAGTGCAGAGTGACTATCAGGTCCCATTGGGAGTAAACGCGTTTGCGTAGTTTATAAATATCTAGGCAATGTTGTCGCTAGTAATCAATAATGCAATTGTTATGAAGAACATCATTAGGAAGACAAAGTATCAATGGTAACAGAAGATAATGGAAAGTTTAAACGAATGAGAGAGAGAGAGAGAGGGAGAGAGAGAGGGAGGGAGAGAGAGAATATGAATTGAGAGGGGTGAAGGAAGAGAAACAACTCTTGATGACAAGACATCTCACTCGTATATGGCTTCGTCGATAAGAAGTGTCACATCGAGATGTTCTCGGGGAGAAGTTTATATCTGAGAGTCGAATAGATTGATGTCTCTGGTTCTAGAGAGTATAAATCACAGATTATATAATGATGAGGTTCATTAACGTTAACAATAGTACTTGAGGCTTTAATGATGCTGGACTAGATATCGCGAAGGTATCAGCAATTTGAAGGAAAATCACACGAATCGTAAAGAAAAAAATTAAAATTTCATACTTACATGAATCATGAAAATGATGCATGACATTATATGCAATATCTTTATACATTAGCGAGTGTTAACATATTAGACGTTGCTGGAAATGAAGATGGAGACCAGATGGTATCGTGGATTCCCTGAAATTCACTTGAGCGTAAGCAACAAAGCAGATCTTGCATACATAACTGTAGCAGCAGCAGCAGCGATGTGCATTGGCCGAGAGTCATCAAGCCACCAGTGGGCAGCAATCGGTCTTGTGAAGCGTCGACGGCCAGCAGCAGCGGCTAGCGGGGCGCGAAGCGTGCTCGAAGGGCACGGCAGGTGGCGACAAAGGGCAAGGGCTGACGGCGGGGGCGAGTGGCAGGTAGGCGGGAGGAAAATTCAGTAACGACGGTGGGGCACGAAACGTGGAGGGAAATGGTGGGGGTGAGGCTGGTGGAGGCGGCAGGCGAAGACGAAATATGAGGCGACGGAGTGGACGGGGCGGCAGGAGGGCCGGGTAAGGTGAGAAGAATCGTAGAGGCAGCACTTGCTTGGATAGCAAGTGAGAACGGCAACCAGGGTGAGCATGCAGAGGGTGGATGGTGACAAGAGGGGCGGCAAAGGGAGGCAAAAGTCGTGGACGAGAGGCGGAGGAGGCTGTCCACGGCTAGCGCGGTTGGACAGGGGGCGGGGCCACTGGATGGGGCGACAAGCGGAGGTGGATAGCGGAGGCGGGATGGCCAGCGGGGGCGGTGGGCGGCGCCGTGGAGAGTGGCAGGTGCGCGGGGGCGACAGGCGTGGGCGGAGAGCATGGCAGGCCGGCGACCGCGACGGGCAGTGAGCAGGCAGGTCGCGCCACGGCGCACACCCTCCAGCGTCGGCGGTCGTCGCGAGGGCTGGGGACGGGGCGGTGGCGGGGCGTGACGGGACGGGGGTGGGGGAGAGGCGGAGGCGGTGCGGGGTCGGTGGCGGGTCAGAGCGAGGCGGGGGCGGGCTAGGGACAGGGTGGGGCGGGAATGGACAGGGGAGGGAAAGGGATGGGGAGTGGAGGGGTGACGGCTGTTTGGGGACGGGGCGGGGGCGTGGCGGGGGCGTGGCGGGGGCGTGGCGGGGGCGTGGCGGGGGCGTGGCGGGGGCGTGGCGGGGGCGTGGCGGGGGCGTGGCGGGGGCGTGGCGGGGGGCGTGGCGGGGGCGTGGCGGGGGCATTAGCTGGCGGGGCGTGGCGGGGGGGCGTGGCGGGGGCGTGGCGGGGGCGTGGCGGGGCGTGGCGGGGGGCGTGGCGGGGGCGTGGCGGACCTGGCAGGGGGCGTGGCGGGGGCATTGATGGCGGGGGCGTGGCAGGGGGCGTGGCGGGGGGCGTGGCGGGGGCGTGGCAGGGAGAGTGCAAGACGAAGACAAGTGAAGTAGTTCTTTACCAAGAGTGAAATTCGTCTTTTGACAAATGACTACGACGTCTATGACTGGCTTCAGATTACCATAAGTATGCAGTACATCTAAAAGAATTGTTCCCTCTTTTCTTGACGCTGTCACTGGGGCAGGAATGCCACGGCCATAAATGTATGAGTATACGAAACGCAAGTGTTTGAAGTAAAGCTGTTGGTTTGTAATGAATTTATATTTTAAGACTGTGACAATAATGTTCAGATTTTATTGTGTTTATTGTTATTAATCCATATTTGTTAACGATACTTCTAAGCAGTTACGAATTAACCAGGTACATTACAGCTGATGAGGGTTCCGTGATGATGTGCGTTTCTTCTACGGTACAATTAGGAGTTGAGGACATTTAGGCATCACACGGATTAGAACCACCTCATCAGTCAGAAAATCAACCACCAACCAATTATTTTCGCTCAGTAGTTGCAGCCTCAGTCGCTGGTTGGTTGTTTCTTAGTGCTTTCGAGCACGTCAACTACCGAGGTCATTAATCCCGTACGTGTAGTGCGTGTTTTTACATCGGGAGGTGGCAGTGATCTTCCCCGATGGATGGCGAAATCTGGCGCCGACCTACCGTGGGCTGGGGGGGGGTCCAACCTGCATCAGTCGTCTTTTAACTCTCTTCTGTCCAGAAATTTCTTAAATTCGAATCTTTTTGACGTATACTGCACATAATATTCGTTGGTCGTGCACTTCCCTTCATACTATTGTC
>BLKR01000928.1:23888-375780 GCA_011170035.1 Teleogryllus occipitalis
AAAATAAAAATAGAATATAACAAGAGGTGCACTTTCTCACCTGTATTTTCACAAAAAATTACGCGAAAAGTACTCAAATTTTCAAAAAATTGTCCAAGACTTTATTTCAAAATCTATCTTTAAGGAACATTAAGGGGGGGGAAATCTCTATCTTAAATATTTTAGTTGTAGGAAACATTTTCAACTTTTGTAATTTTTGAAAAATCAGCGTTTTCAGCGAATAAGAAATCTGCAGCATTTTCTTAAACATCCTCCACACTATCCAATAAAATATGTAATCAAAAGCGATTGAGCAATTTTTTTTAAAAATTTAGACAACATCCCATGGTCTTCATGTAAAGTACCTTCCAAAATTAAAATATTGGTTTCAAATTCAAGGGGCCGCGACGTCATCCAAATCGATTGAGGAATATCAATTTTGACGTTTTGCTGCCATTAGATTTTTCGGTATCAAGGACCTACAAAACATGGATTCTGGCTCTACCACGTGTTAGGATTTTGTTTCTAATTGTAGCATCTGGATTTATCCACTTTTTCGTTTTCCTGCAAAAAATTCTCTCTACTCCATAGCAAGAAAGTAAAAAGTAACAAAACCTTATGGCAGCAATTTTGAATTTAGTGTCATTGGGAGGCAGATTTATTTGATGACTAATGGTCTGGTCCTCTGAAGGTAACAACAGATCCAGAAGTGTGGCAACTATATGCGGAGTTGACTGCTTCACTACCAGAACAGACGCCACAGACCCTAGAGCGAACAGCGCAGTACCTTCAGAGGGCGCACCGTGCTGCCACTCAGAAGCAAGGCTGGGCTCGGGATTGCAGCTCCTGCCAGAAGACTTTGTCCCTTTCTTCACGCTTAGCAGATGGTGAGTTCCTGTTTCAAGAAAAAGTTTTCTTTGTTTCCATTATTGAGGAGCTGAAAAAGGAAATGAAGGGGAAAAAAAGAAAAAAGAAAGAAAAAAATTCAGAAATACCGTATTTACCGGAATTAAGTCGTATCTGAATATAAGATCCCCTAATTTTGTTTGAAGATATCTCCAGAGATTTTAAAAATTTTTTAACTATTTCTTACTATTTAGTCCAAATAAAATTTCTAATTATTTCATCAATGTTTAAGATTTTCGTGACAATATATAAACAAAAATCCTAATTGATGGACTTAATCTGCAAATATAAGAAGACCCCACATTTTTAATAAGATATTTAGGGAAAAACCTTGTTCTGTATTCGGGTAAATATGTTAATAACATTTTTGGTGTTAATCCAGCCACTTGCTTGTACATGTTCAACAAATTTTGTTAAAATGGAAAAAATGATCCTCCAGTTTTGCAGCACCAATAGACTAGAAAGTAAAGTAAGTGAGCGTGGCAAATGGTGACTTCAAATATCTACTGTTGCAGCATACCTCACATGCTGTCGAGTGCAGCCAGAGCCTCAGCGCCTTCTGAGTTCTGCGAGGTTATCTTTGAAGAGTGTGCTTGCCGCAGTTAGAGTAAGTACCTCTTCTTTCCTTTTCTATATTTCCTTTGCTGTCAACATTAGACTTACACACATGTGGGTTGGGGCCTAGGTAGACTGGTGCAACCACTGCACCTAACTGGGCTCCCAGTCAGGGGCTCTAAAGGCTAAATGTACCAAATAAACTTGTAGGAAAATTCAATAGATCACAGCACTATCATAGGGAAATTTACATTATTGTTAATTTCTAAACAAATGATCCGATTTTCAATAAAAAAAAAAAGGCATTTGATTTGTATTCGGGGGCGGGGCGGGGGGCGGGGGCGGGGAGGGGGCGGGGCGGTGGCGGGGCGGGGGCGAGCGGGACGGGACGGGGTCGGAGCGGGGGCGTGGCAGGGGCGGGGCGGCGGCGAGACGGAGCGGGGCTGGTTTGTGGCGGGACGGTGTCAGGGGCGGGGCGGGGCATGGGCTGGTCGGGGACAGGTAGGGCGGGGCGGGGGCGGGGGCGGAGCGGGGGCTGGGCTGGAAGGCGGGTGAGTGGGAGAGAGTGGGGCAGGACAAACAGAGCTCCGCGCGTCGACTGGTGCCGTCGCGTCGGGGCGTCGCTCACAGCGTCACCGCCTCGCTCACCCTCTGGCGCTCGCCTCCGCTCTCCGCCCACGCCCACACAATACACACGTCCACGGGCGATCCACACACAGAGGTAGCGCGGGGCGGCGGACGCGGACGCGGCCGCCCTGCCAAGCGGTCGCCAGGGTTGCCAACCGCCACCGCATAATTACGCGGCACGTAGAGCAATTTTGATTAGCATCTGGCTTCGTCTATATGCCGCCCTCGCGCACAATGTCACAATAGAATAATTTTGAAGGTTATCTGATTCTGATAGACGTGGCAGATCGTTTTAGTTAAACTATTGACTTGCATTACAATGTGCTTGGTTATTGATGTTACTTGTGATACGAAATGTGTGCTCATAGTATTGTGGATGTGTTAATAGGAGATGATGTTGAAATTTCACGTTTTAATTTCATGACAATTACAACTCATTAACATTTGAAAATCCAATCATCAGTATTGTAAACTATAATAAATAATTTAACGGAACTATCCTTCAATATTTTTAATTATTTCAATATTATCTTTAATCCACGTTTGTGTTTTTCTTTTAAAGTTTCGCAATATTATTAACTGCTAAATGAATGATAGCAAAAAATATCTATCTAGATTCTGGATACGACTACGCAGGGAATATTTTATGACAGAACGTTTCCTGTTTTATAGTAGTAACGTAATACTCACTCAGTGATTCTTGTTCGATCCAACCATCAAACTGAAAAATGTGAATAAAAGCTCAGGCGTTTAGTATTCTGACCTCGTTCGTGGTCATTAACTTTAAATGCGATGGTTTATCTTTTAAATTCGTTTTAGTAATTCGTAGTAAATGCGCCATGTGTTTCGGTTTCCCATTCCCCGTCATTGGGTGCCCACAGAGTATACTCCGAGAATTCCGTAAAAAAAATTCACGGCAGATAAAACTTATTATCTCTCGAATTAATATTTTTATTAATTAATCGCGTTTGGTCACAACAGTGACATAATATTTAGCATTCGCAATCGTAAGTGATATTTAGTGCTGTGCATATTAATGATATATTTAGAAGTCGAAACAAAATTTGAGTGTCACCCTTTTGGATGTATATGTAACGTATTGCGAATTTGTAAAGAATATTTGATATTCGATAAATCGCCATGACAGAATGAATGTTTCCAGTCCTAGGGCATAAAATTAAAGTAATTTGATAACAGAGAATGAATAATACTGATTGTTCTTATTAAACCCATTGTTTTCAAAACGTTTCAAGAGTCATAAACAACTTTACATTTAAGTCATATTCAATAAAACATAAAGCATAAAAATGCGCTTTGCTAATTTAAAAATGACGTACGAGGGTGACAAGTTCTTCTCCATTATACAATTCAAAATAAGAGTAAACATGTTCTTAATCATTATTCCTCATATTGCAGTCATAGCAGCTATTGCGAACCTGCGCTCTTCAAACATAATCTACGAACATCTGAACACATCGCTCTGAGGTGTATTGCACGCATGTGCACCTAGGAGAACGTTTTGCAGAAAGAAAGTAACGTTAGATCTCTTCTTGTGCCCTAGCAGTGCGAATTAGGAAGTTGACTCCCTCGCTCGCAAATAACTCACGTTCCACAACTTCCCGCGCGCGGCCTCCCTGCTCTCCGAGCGCAGCCGGGCGACGGAGGGCGACTGGCAGATATACGGCCGGCGGATTGAGAGGAGCAAGCGCGCTTCTGCCGCACGTTCTAGCGGAAGGCGGATGGGCAGGGGAGGGCGGGGCGGGGCAGGATACAGGAGGGGAAGAGGCGGGACGAGGCGGGGTTGGGGGCGAGGCGGGGTGGGGGAGGGGCGGGGCGGGGTGGGGGCGGGGGCGAGACGGGAGCGGGTCGGGGGCAGGTTGGGGCAAGGAGGGGGCGAGGCAGAGCGGGACGGGGGCGGGGACGTAGCGGGGTCGGGGCGGGGGCGTGGCGGGGGAACGGCAATGGGGTGGCGGTGCAGGGGCGAGGCGGGGGCGGGGAGGGGCGGGGGCGGGGCCGGGCAGGACAGAGGAGGGGCGGGAGAGAGGCGGGGCGGGCGGGGATAAGGACGAAGGCTGCGTGGAAAGGGCGCGCGTGGAAAGGGTTGTGGGCGGGGAGGAAGGGGCGATTTATCGGCGCAGCGCGGATTAGCGCCCGAGAGGCTGCACGGACGCGCGCTTCGCTCTGCCGCCGCCGCCGCCGCCTCCGCTCTGTTCCACGTTCCACGTCCCCGTCCTCGCCCTTGTCCCCCGTCAGTTTGCCGCCCCCTCGCTTTGCGGCGTTGTTACTGTCATTCACGCCACCGTCATAATTTGCCCAATGTCATTTTCTCTCCAGATCACGCACGCCCTTCTGCCTCTGACTTGTTCTTCTCTGTCCCCTTCCGCGGTTCTCGTCATCTGTCCTCGCACACTCCAACCTCGTCAACCACCGCCTCCAAAACTCGTCTTCCACTTCACTCCCCCTCAGCGTCCGCTGCTCACCCTCCACTCCTCCCCTTCCACTCCTCCCCCTCCATACCTCGCCCTCCACTCCCCTCCTCACCCTCCACTCCACTCCTCACCCTCCACTCCTCGCCTTCCACTCATCACCCTCCACTCCTCGCCTTCCACTCCTCGCCCTCCACTCCTCACCCTCCACTCCTCACCCTCCACTCCTCACCCTCCACTCCTCGCCCTCCACTCCTCACCCTCCACTCCTCACCCTCCACTCCTCACCCTCCTCTCCTCACCCTCCACTCCTCACCCTCCACTCCTCGCCCTCCACTCCTCGCCCTCCACTCCTCCCTTTCCACATCTGTATATATACCACCGTGCGTGTCTCGCGAGACTGTTTCTATATCTACCTACTACTTCTATTTGGGTTATTGTGACTTCATTTTATTTCATTGCGGCCCCAGCTCCGTGCTTCCCCGGCTTTGCTTGTGTCAGAATTGATTGTGCCAAACTCTTAATTTTTAGATCTTTTCCGTAGATGTCACGATAGGTTTGCTACTGTCTGCCAGCACACTTCAACATGAAGATTAATATTGCTGATTTCTTGCTCCTTTACTACAACCACTAGATTCGCATGCGTTTAATTCAATCTGGAGTACTCTACTTCTCAGTTCTTAGAACAACGGACACTGGTGAAATGCTTTTAACTTCTCTCTCTATTCCTGTTCTCTTTTTCTGCTACTGTTAGCCACAACGAAGGCTCGACATGATTTAATGCTGTCTCTTTTACAGCATTAGCTGAATAGAGACTTTTTTGAGTTGCACTGTTTTTATTTCCTCAAGTGGATTCTCTTCCTGTGGCTATATTCTATACACTTTCACCGACCGACTTGACTTTCCCGACTGATTTCTTAGTTCGTTTCCTCTTTCCAGTTTTCTGTGCCTATTGTATTACTGTTTTCCTAGAATTTTGTACCCAATATTATTTTATATGGTTAATTTAAAATATGTGCTCTCTTTAACTCTTAAACTCTGTTCTGGGTCCTTTTTGACCCCAGGATCAAATAATATTTCACGACATTTTGAAAATTAACTTCTCCTTTTAGATATGTTATTTACGTCTAGTTTTACATATTACTAACATTTTATTGACAGCTGTTGCTGCATGAGAATGTAAAGTTGTTAATTTCTTAATCCAAAAATGCTGGCGATTTTTCTCGGAGATTTACAGTTTCCCATATCATTAATTCCTTGAAAGATGTCCTTTTCCGAGGAACCATTAACATGTTCCACAGTTTCCACAAGTTTGCCGACAGCATCAACTTTAAATTGAGCCATGATGCGTCTTTGTTGTTGAATCTGCTTTCTTCCCAGATTTCTGGCCAAAATGTTATAAAGACTTTTTTTGAAGGAGGGTAGCATTTCTATTCGTTTTTTGTGTCAGATAGTGATATAATATCTTCGCGACTGTTTCAAACAACCAATTAAGTAACAGGAATTTTTCTCTACGTTTGTAACGTGTAATTTGTTGAGCCCATGCTTGAATTTTCTCTTTAAGCTTCTTAGCTACCATTAGCCCAGTTATGTCATTTTGAATTTGGCATTTTTATTCAATACGGAAAAGTTCAGAGGTAATTATTATTATTATTATTATTATTATTATTATTATTATTATTATTATTATTATTATTATTATTATTATTATTAAGTTTGATGAACGTAAAATTCCATAATTTTTCCATTTCATCAGAAATAGCTAGTGCAAATATCGATTTCATTAAGATTTTTCATTAGTAAAAATATTATATGCCTGCGTCGCTATAGTTTAAAAAACATTGTAGGATATTGAAGGAACAAATTTCATAACATTTTGCGCTTTAGTTCCACTGTCAAGGAGAGGATCTTTGACTTTTAGAAAACCAGTTCTTCCCACCATAAAACCATCTCGGGATAATACATGGCAGCATATGAATTGCGGACGGATTGAATGATAGATTTTGAGTCACGAGTTAAATCTTGCTTTCAAAGATATTTCGGCCATGACATCATTTGATCTAAAATCTTCTCTAACAGTTTTGGCGATGGAAAACGCCATGCCCGAAAAATTCTTCTTTTGTTCGTCGTTTGTTCATTTTGTAGCAAAATTTGAATTGTCCTATTTTCGCAATACGCGCAGATACAGAGTTCCGAGAGCAGAAGGTGTATCGTGTCCTTTCTTACATCCTAACCTTCTTCTCTTTACGACAGCGTCCTGTTAGAAATTTCAATTACATTTACTCGGCTCTATACCTTATCAACTTACCTCTTTGTCGTCATTTTCTTGAACGCCATCCTTCAGTGAATTATCTTTTCCTCCTTTTTTTCCCAGAGTTGCACGAAAACGGCGACCGTCGTCCACTTATATCTTGGTGATTTCCTCCTCGTTCCTTTATAACGCTTTCCACCAGAGGCGGTATTTCCAGCTAGCGCCACGGAGGCGCTCGTGGTTTTATATCTCTTTTATATAGTCTATCTTCGTTTGTTCCGTCTTTCTACTCTCTTCTTCGGCATTGCGCGTGACGTCGGCGCGAGTCATCTTTGCCATTTTGCGGCTTTCTGCTTTTTTCGATCTCCTTTTGTTATCGAAAACAAGAGCTTCTTTATTGCTCACTTAACTTATCCGCTAATACCTTACGACAACATTAAGGGATCTCCCTTTTGTTTTCGCCCATTTTCGCCATTATGTTCTGGGAAAACATATCTCCCTCTTCTGCTTGTCGTCAGCACCATATTCATTATCGACACGTTCTTTGTCTAATCGTCTGCTTTGCGGCTTCGCGTTTTCATCGTTTCGATCCATTGCCCTATAATTTACGTCGTCACTTTGGCAACGACCCACTAACTCTCTTATTTGTTCACAGCAAATAGTAATTCTTTAGTGGCCTTGATAAAATTCTTTATTTAAAACCCCACAATTCTACCAAATGGTTTGCAGAATTTTATCATCTTTTGTTTTATTTCCATGAGCAAAAATAGTTTTTATAGAAAGTTGAAAAATGTTAGCTATAAAAGACGTAATTCTGAATTCAATCGTGATTTAGGATAGTGATTGAAAAGGTGTTGTTTAATTAAAAATGTGTTGCAGTAGCTTTCGCCATATGTCAATTTCTATGACAATAATTACTTAAATATCAAGCACATTAGTTTAATTTTTTTGAATATTATGTTTGTTTAGTAAGATTTGATGGTTAGGAAAATATTCCAAGAAAATAAACTTGCTAAGATGCATCATTAACGAATACTTGAGAGTTTGTGTTCAATTCACTTCAACCGAGATAAAGGCTGGACCATGCCACGGGTGGCCGTCTCGAATACTCTCGCTCCATCCCTCGCGAGAGGTCTCCGCCTCCGGAGGTGCAGCTTCCGGCGCGCGCTTTTGTTTAGCTTCCGCCGGAGGGCCATTCTTCTTTGGGTTGTCCGACGCCTCTTTCTTTGCAGCACAGAAAGGGAGATGAGGCGGCAAGCAGGCAGCGCGACTGGCGACGGGGCGGCCAGGCAGCGATGGGCGGCCCCGGCGGGGGTGACGTGGCGGCGGAGGGGCGGGGAATCGGTTGATTGATTAATTTTTTTCGTGTTTCCGGGCGCGTCAACAGCTTTGGTCATTAGTCCCGTTAGTGTAGTGCATGTGTTTTCTTGGGAGATGGCGGTGACCTTCCCCCGCTGGATGGCGAGATCTGGCGCCGACCTACCGTCGGCTAGTGGTGTTGCCCCCTAACCAGGACTCTCCCACCAGTGGGGCACCGCCCCAGCCGGGACAAGCACTAAGCTCCCGACCGGTCTCCCGGAATATGTGGTAGTGTAGTGCATGATAGTGTGTGTGTGTGTGTGTGTGTGTGTGTGTGCGCGTAAGGGAAGAAGATAGGACAAGGAAGAGGAAGGAAAGATCGCGCGCGGTCCGTAGCCGGTTTGTTAGGGTCCTGGTCCGGCATTCCGCTGGTGTTGATCGGAGAAACCTCGGAAAACTCCCGATTAGAGCAGCCGGTCGCTAGAATTCTCCTCCAGACAGCGACTGAATTCGACCCAGCTGAAAAGCTAGTGTCGAAAATCCTGCTGCCGTGGGGAGTGGGAACCTAGAACCTCCCGGTCAGAGGCGCTGCAGTGACATCGGTTGATGCACTGAGCTACCGCTCCCGGTGCGGGGAATCGGGATAGCGGGAGGTTAGCATGAAGCCGCGCAGCGCGGGTGGGAGCTTCGCAGTGAAACGCAGAAGCAGGGAAGTGGGGCTGCGGCCCGACAGCGCACAAATATACCAAACTCCCCTCCCTTTTTCTCCCCACCTTACGGGCGCCGGCGACGGCGTAATGGAAAGTGCGAATTAAATCATCACCTGCAACTTTTGTAGCGAACTTTTCCCCGCTCTGGCACGATTATTTCGGGAGATAAATTTTTCCGAAATATATTTTACAGCGTTGAAAGTGAACGTTGTAATTTGAAACTAACTCGATATCCCGCGCCGTATTTTGTAAAGAATATACTCCACGCCAGGCGTTTAATGAAAAGCTAGTCAGGCGAAATAGCCGGATTACCTAACGTAACGTGATAAAAAGACAGAAAAGCCGAATAAGGTTGTGTCGGTTCGCGACGGTAAATCAACATATGGAAAAGCTCTCCATATTCAAAGAGCCAGCGGCTCGTAAATGTCGTGTTCATATTGAACGGTGAATTATGGATGTAAAAGATAATTCGGGGTGCCGGCTCCGGTGAAATAGGTGTCGCGGAATGTGACTCGGCGGTGACAGCCCGAGCTGTGATTCCGCGTTTCCACTCCCGAAAACCGTCCTTTCGTCGCGCTTCGCAATTCCTGTGAGTGGGAGTTTGGGGAAAGGGGGCGTGGTTCCATGCCGAGGTCTGTATGCCGGCGGCCTCCCCTTTTGGCAGGTGCGGTAGGGAATGATGAAGAGCTGGCGGAGAATACCGGCGCTGTAATCTCGCTCTATACTTCAAGTTGATATTTTGTATATTGACTGATACAGAGCCCTTATTTCAAAACAGATAATGTACTTTATAAACAGATTATGTAGTTTGCGCGGAGATCACTATTTTATGTTCCCGAAAATAAAGTTTTGTCTTGTCTGAGCGCCTGTTCTCCGTTTGGAACATGAGTCAATAGAATCACTAAGTTTGGATAGGATGATAAATTACTTCTTGAATACTTCTTTTGAGTGAGAGACGATGCGAGTATTCTGATAGTCAAAGAAAAGTTGTAGCTGTTGTGAAAATGTATCAACCTTTACTTTGAGAGCCTTGATGGCCCATGATGGTTTGCGTTCAATATGAAAGTCGTTTGCGTCTCTGTTGTATATGAAATATCTCATTGTTGATATAACTTCTGTTTTTCAACCTTGGTTTTTTGAATTTCACTTTTCTTTCATAAAAGTTAAAAAATACACGCACAGTTGATTTCACAATAAACAATGTTTTGACAGATTTCCGATCTGAGAAAGATTGAATTTCCAAATTTTTACTTTTGAAAATTTCATATTTTTATAAACACTACAAACATTTTATATTTGTTTCTCCTAACAGGTTTTGCGGTGCGCATCATGTCTACGATAAATTCATTAATTTAACTCATTCATGAAATTAACTAAAGCATACTAAAAGTTTCTTTCTGATTCATTACAGTGCATTTTAACAGCATGGGAAGGTATAGGGGGACCGTATGATGTGATAGCCTCGTAAAGAACGTTAACAGATGTCCCGCGTGTCAATGAGTTACACGCAACTGTTTTTTATGCAACAAGCCTCTCTCTCGCTTTGGCTACGACAGGGTCTGTCAACTGATGCAAAACACACATGCGTGCATATTCGATACGTTACGTCATGAATACGAAAATTAAAAGTTACGTCCCAACAGTCGACCTCGCCTGAATATTTGAGATTAACGATTCTTTTCTGGAATGAGATTGAGTTCTGCATGTTATAGCAGATGTAATTAGTTTCATTCTAGAATGAACTATTTAATTAATGGTTGCTTCATTACCTAATACTAACTTATTTATACTAGTATTAAGCATTTCAAATATAATCAGTATTTTTCTCTTTAATGCGTTATAATTTCTTTGTTTTCGAATGATTTTAAACTATCTAGATTTCTGGGTTGTTATTTTGTAAGTGCGATAATAGTAGTTAAGGCAATGAAGAAACATTATAAACGAGTTGCATAGACTATTTTTTGTATAACAGCATTATAAATTTATGAAAGAATCAAACTTATTTTCGCGAAACAACATTCTTGTGACGTCTCGGGTATTTGACATCCAAAGCCCTCTGCAAAGCGAATTCAAGAAAACATTGTTGACAACTGAACAAGAAAACGGTAGGCTGCAGTTCCGTTTACTTTTACCTCCTCAAGAGTATCTTGCTGCGATTTGCTGACCGTGTGACGACGCAATAATTCGTTCATTAAATGCAAAAACGTCATTTGGGCAGTAAAATGCCCGACTGTGAACAATTTCTTGCAACAGAAAATGTCGTTTATAATGCTGGTATGCTGTAATGCTGGTAAAACCCTTTTATGTTATTTTTTTCATAATTCGCAACCACGTAGTGATGAAAGTAAACGAATTATATTATCATTTTATTATTCCTGTTATTAAGAGTTATCAGCGCAAACTCTTTTATGATGTAACGAATTTCAAGTAGATGGTGTATTAAAGCAGATGTTACCTTCCAGTCAAGTGCAAATATACCCGTCATTCTACTTTGTAGAATACATAGTGTGTTTTTAAGAATCCACACAACAAAATTTTAAAACAACAATAGGTAGATCATTGAACACGTACAAAACAGTATTAAATGTATTGAATTTATCAATAAAACTTATAGATATTTCCAAGCAATTCTCCACGAGGGAAAACGTTCGCGAATACCAAAAAAGGTTCGCAAATTGAAAAGGTGGAGCGTGCGTAGGAAGCTTAATGACTATGAAAATCAAAGTGTTAGTTAGGTAGTTAATATCATACTTTACTTGGTGAGACTCGATCCATCAGGCCCGCTCTTCCATCTGACCACGCAAATTTCGCTAAACTCCTTTCACTACCTAGCGGAGAAAGGAGATATTATCTTGGGCGACGAAACAGGCGGATCTCGATATTGGTCAGAGGCATCATTTAGGCTTGAGGATCTTTTACATGCAGTAAATCTACTACATAGAACAGCCGGCTTTACTTCCCCTCCGAAGGAAGGTGTACGAAGGATTTTTTCGCCATTAAAAATCCACGGCTTCGATCGGGTTTCAACCCTCTAAACTCGACCGTTATACCACCGAATCCGAGTGTTCGATTCCTTCACGTGGCGAAGGTTGGCAAGCCCGTCGTCTGCGCGAGGTTCTTTTAGGGGTATCTGGCGCAAATCACGGGCCGGAGCCGGCGGCGGCGCGGGCCGGGGCGCAGGACGCGTGGCTTTTAGCAGGCCGCCCGGGAAGGAGGCGGCGCCGATAACTGCGAGCTGGCACGAAACGCCACCCCCCCGCCCCTCACGTGCATTTTCCACGCGACCGCGCCCGTTGTGGCTGTCCCGTGCAATAGAGATTTTAGTGAAGCAAACCAGGAGATTGTCCAAAATCACTGACTATTAAAAGTGATGATAATGACAGTAATATTGATCATAATATAATAAATAATGAAAACATACTTATTAAACAAAGTGCACTTCTAATAAGTACGGTACATAAATAGCTACACACATAGAACAATGAACGTCCATTTCTATTATGAATCCAATTGTTTTCTTATTTTCAACAAGGTGAGCCAATATTTTGTGCGTCTTTAAAATCTTTTATCTATTGATAATCTTCTAAATCTTAAAATATATTGATAGATAACCTAAATTTAAAAGGATAATATATAGTAAAATTAGAACATACTTCAAGATTTTAGACAACTTCGCCCCAACGATATTTCGTAGTAGTGCGATCTTCATCTGTCAACAGACATACACAATTTTAAATTCCGCAATGAGAGCAAGGCAACTAAGTGTAAATGTAATCAAAACAGTCCATTATTGTATGTTCACAGTGTAGTTTACAAATAAATAGGGACGCAATAAAACGATCGTAGACACTCCCGATGCAGCTCTCTTTAGTGAAGACAAAAACGCTGTTCTGTTCATTGTATTTGTGTACAATTAAAATTGGTACCCAAATTTAAGTTAAAAGTAAAATCTTTTCTGATGCAAAACTGTTTCTATGCAATTAGAGACTAAACTGATCGTCAAAAAGAAAAATAATGTTTACTTTAACAAAAAAATGATATAGTATAATGAATTACTTTACATTTGCATTATATATTTTTTTTAAAAGACTTAATATGCCTGTAACATGTAATGTACTTCAGCTACCGGGTCAATGTCCCCAATCTCGATCAGGTTTTTCGTCCAGTTTCCCTGACCCATTGAGCAAATGCTGAGATGGCCCCTTGATTTGCTTCTGGACGTAAATGTAGCTTCACTACGCGCACGTTTTGTTGAGCTTTTCTTTTGCTTGTGTTGGTAGTAGAGCTTGGGGTGAGTTTCTATTTTGTTAGCAATATAGAAAAATCAAATCTGTTCGTTCATTTACCGTTACGAATACGTTTTCTATAATTCGGAAACGAAAATATCTAGTTTTTGAAATGTTAATCTCTCGCTTTTTAAAATTTCTTCTTCTTCTTCTTCTTCTTCTTCTTCTTATTATTATTATTATTATTATTATTATTATTATTATTATTATTATTATTATTATTTCTTCATCTTTCAACTATTAATAGTTGAATAGTTGGGAAGGGATTCTGAAACTCAAGAAAGCGTGCGCAGATGATTTTCTCCCCCATACGTCACATACATTTTTTGACTGTTTTTGACTAAATAAATTATTATCATCCGTTACAACGACAAGACGGTTCCACCGTCTCCGTCGCTGTCACCGTCCCCGTTGGGACGTCATCGCAGCAGCGGGGGAGAGGGTGTCGGGGGGGGGGGGTCGGAAGTCCTGCATCTTGTCGGTTGTCGTTCCGCCATCAGCGTCCTCGACCCACAGCTGGGTCGAACGGCGCCCTTCCTTTTGCATTTATGGAGGGTGGCCGTTTAGGGGACATGAAAAATGGACGCCGCTTTGCAGCAACGCCGGTAATGTTTCACGTCCCTGATGTAGCGCAAAAGATTACGCGTGTTTGATTCGATATGAATCTGTACCTGACGTTTCGGTTGGTGCGGCGAGATAAACGTTTATGAAGGCTCAGGTATTCCCAACTCTCTCTAAAAATTATGTTTTCTATTCTATAAACTTCAGAATAATTCATACAATGTCCTTGCATTTTTGTTTGAGAAAATATTTGTAAGAATATAAATCATGTTTTTTTTATAAAAATTGCATTATCTTCGATTATTTTGTTTTATAATGTTGAAGGCCTTATTTTGAAGTGTGACTTACCTACAAAGTGTTCAATTTTTCAGGAATTGAAAGTTTTCATATTCAACACAACTAGATTCTTCTTTAGTTCAACTATAAAGATCAAAATGTAATTCAACGGTTTTAGAATATTTACTATGAATTTCGATGTTTTCCATGTTGATGTTTTTGGATGTTTTGACACTGTTTATCATAGAGTAAATGTCATTTTTAAACACAATATTTGACAACATGATGGTGAAGCGTCTTAAAAATACATTGCTATTAAAAAAATACAGAGGAGCAGACGGTTGCGGAAGCCTTCGTCTATGCTACGTAGGCTGCAGGTGCGAGTCCTGCGTAGGCAGGTCGTATTTGTAATTGTCCCTTCACCCCTCATTATCATCCCATCTCCTCATAATTTATCATTCGAAGCTTAACAGCATTGTCTTAGCGAGGGATACAGCTGAAATATCGGATCCCCGTAATTGCACACGTTAATCTCAGAATAGAATACAATTGGACCTCGGAAGAGAGTGTGTAGCGTGGTCAGTAATGGCATATACACAAGCAATAACTCTAATAATAATAATAATAATAATAATAATAATAATAATAATAATAATAATAATAATAATAATAATAATAATAATAATAATAATAATAATAAATATATTATTTATTACTATATTTTTAGATTGGATGCGTACATTTGTTTGAAATCAATTACGTTACAATACGCATATGTATTATTTCACATTCTTTTCGACATATACGGTTAGTAAAATTCAAGTTAGGAGTAATAACCTCTACATATTTGGACTTTGTCAATGAGCAGGAACACTTCATAAATCATGTAAAGATCATCTGTAAACTCTAAGAACCCAGTTAGAACAAACGAGCATGGATTATTAAGTATCAAATTCTGAAACAAAAATTTATTTCCGAAGAAATTCATTGAAGTTAGTTTTATCGTTGAAAATAAATAATTGCTAGCAACATTTATCTTGTTCCAAGTGATGGGATTGTGATTGTGCAAATAATTAATGGATATATAATTTAATAATAAATAATTTTGTTTTGATGCATTTTTTTCATATAATACTTCCTTATCATTTTAAGTTCATGGATAATTAAAATTACACGGTACACATTATTGAGCATATTTTTAATTGTGGTAGATTTTTTCAACCATAACCAATATTAAAAGGTAATTTTTCTTCTCATTTTATAAACAATTTTATTGTCATTTTCAGACCGACGATTACAAGTCCCACCAACACCCGGTGTCACAAACTGGCAGGCAGCGCAACTCGTTAAAAATACCAACGACGCGACGCGAAAGTTGCGCCGGTTGTTTGTCCCTGGAAATAAGCTGCGTTATGGGATCGTTCTGGAGTTCTCGCGGTCCACCGCAAGCCTCCCCAAAGCGCCCAAGGCGCTCTCGTAGTTTCGCTTGGTCAAACCTTCGCTCCCCCCCCTGCCCCTCACCTCCTCCTCCTCCCGCTCACCACCGCCACCAGTCACAAGCCCAGTCGCCGCCAGCGCCATCGCCTCTACAACGCCACTACCACTGGCACCACCGCTGCCCGCGTCATCGCCCCCGACACCGTCGCTGTCTCCGCCGCCGTTGCCACTCACCGACACCCTCACCTTCACCGCCACCAACACAATCACCAACCAACCTGTGTCACCGTCCCCGTCACTATCTCCGCCTCCAGTACCATCAACGCCATAACAACGATCACCGCCTTGGTCACCGCCTTCCCCCCACCGCTGTCAACAGCGCCGTCACCAACACCGTCACCAGCGCCGTCACCAGCGCCGTCACCAGCGCCGTCACCAGCGCCGTCACCAGCGCCGTCACCAGCGCCGTCACCAGCGCCGTCACCAGCGCCGTCACCACCACCGCCGTCACCACCGCCGTCACCATCTCCACCGCCGCCTCCGCCTCTTCCTGACTTTCGACATGAAACTCAACCTCCACCGCCATCTCCCCACCCATCACCGATTCCACCTCCACTGCCTTCTCCTCCTCCACCAACCGCCTTCCCCTCACCACTGCCTGTTCCATCTCGCCTGGCTTCTCTGACTCGTGCCAAGGCTGCGGTCCAGCGCAGGGCGACAGCTGCGCGCCTCGTGGCCGCGCTTAAAATTCCCGCAGATGTCTTGATCGGGAGCGGGCGATAGCGGCGACAGGTCGAGTTGTGCGGTCCTTATCTCTTCCCCCTCTCTGATACGCGCCTCGCGATACCGCTCATAACGCAGAAGTGTGTAAGCCGTCTCGCCCGCGATGCCACCCACTTTTGCTCCCCGGTGCGACCTCCCCCCCTTCTCTCCAGTCCGCCCCAACCCGACCCCCTCCCTCGCGCCTTTCGGGTCCGTTTGTGGAGGAAAACGGGCAGCGGAAAGTTTCTAACGCGCCAGTTGTGTTGTTTTCGCCATCGACGCCAGTCTGGGCTTCTGTTGTTAATCCGCCTCTAGTTGCCGCTTTTGACGGTGCGAGCAAACTTAAATTCCCGAACGGCGGTGAAATCCCTCCCACTCATCGAGAGCGCTCTGAAATCGGCTGCTAAGGACGGCGTAGAGAAGCCGCGAACACTCCTGCTTCTCTCTCGCTCTCTCTATGCATCGAGTTCAGGTGGGGCCTTTTGAAGGTTTCTATGATTATGTTGTGTTTTCATTTTGGACTGGCTTTGGTTTTGGACTGCGTTTTCATTGTGGACTCGTAGAGCCCTCGCCGTTACATTTCAATGACTAGTGTGATGACTCCGTCATTTGTTGATAGCTCTTCATTTCAATTTTCTAGAAATAAAACAATCTGTAATTTTTTTGTTAATTAAGGAATTAAAGAAAGTTAGCTGTGCATAAATTAAACGATGGGCCATGATCATGGTTGCGATGACATGGCATGAAGAAATATTTTTAAAAATAATATAAAATGAAGGGAGAAACTAATTTCCAGAATTTAATAATCATCTGTTACACTCTGATGTTGGATGAAACTAAATAAAAACACACATGATTAATGCAAGTACACCTAGGGACTTTCACGGTACTGGTCCCAAACAATATTTAAACCAAGATGAATAGTATTGAATGATTCCCTTCGATTAGTTATTGTCATATATAAAATACCATTGCTTCATTTGTTTTCTTTTGATGTTTTCAAACCTTTAAACTTAAAAAAATTAACTTTTCATAATCTAAAGAATTGATTTTATTACACCGCTGTTTTCTACAACACCTCCTCCCCAGAGGTATACATTTCCTTGGAATAACCTCTCTGATCCCGGGTTCCACTAAAATTACGATTCGAGTAGATTCGTTTTACAGTGAGCGGAGTGTAAAATGTTCATTATGAGGTTGGTTTGGTCATATTTCGTACCGCTCAGAGATACTGGCCGCTTTTCAAAAGTCGCCAGGAAACCCCTGTCTCAGGTTAATACAATTACGGCAGTCGACTCTTTCCGTTTTTGTTACACCAGGCGGGGGGTTCTCCCACAATTTCATTAACATAACTACTTTGGAACCGCGTCGTTTTTAGAAAATAATGTAATTACCTCACAATTAAATTCAAGAGAAGTCTTGTTACGTCTGTGTACCGCGTAATGTATAACACCCTTTGCAAACTTCTTCGCAGCTGTCACAACAACATAGTAGGGTCGGATGAACTTTACAGCCGCGGTTTTGTAGTTACCACCTTGGCTTCTCCGTCGTCGCAACCCTTTGCTTGTGCTCGGAAACACCAGAATTTCGCCACTACAAGGCTTCCACTTTCCTCGCACGTTCTGGGGCCTCTGCGTTTTCCAAACGAGAAATCTGGACCCCTTTTCTCCTCCCCAGCATGTAATGGTCCATTCGACGAAACTTTGGTCCCTTGCTTAGTTACATCACCACGTTCGGTCTTTTATAGTTCATCGTTACTTTCTGGACCACGTCAGTTTCTTCATTCTCAGTCTGACTCTCACTTATCAAAATAACCAATGTTTTGCTGAAGCTTTTCTGCCTTACTTCTAACTATACGAACACAATTACTCTTCTGCTTTAGTACCTGTTTCTATAACTCCATTTAGATTTTTTGTTATCACTATCGCCATAGTGTTATTGAACATTATATACTCTCTTCCACGGCCCGTTGAGATGTCAATATAATATTTAGAACCTAATATCTCTTCCTAAGTTTCTTACTGCCATATGCCCCTTACCTACATTCCATGCCTTTACCATCCTCCTGCCTCTTCAAGCCATCGCCTCTGCCCTGCTTTTGTGCCATGTGTCTCGTGTCATCACGACTTCCGCGCAACCCTCAGACTCAAGCCGACAGAGTTCCGTGGACGAACAGTTCAGAACGGAGGATACACGGAACGGCGCCGTGCCCGCCATTGTAGTGAAAGATTTGCGCGCAAGTTTCAATTCATTTACTCTCGTTTTCATCAGTACTGTGTCAGTTGCTATTGTTCTTTAAAAATACCGATATGGACATTTTCACATGAAAAGTCCATACACTTAATTTTTTTTAATTCATTTAATAAAATGGCGTCTCAGTCTCCAACATTTACAATTAGTTACTGATTAAGAAACAGCACACACTTGCTAAAGGATTGCCTTCATAATATTTTCTTCTGAAGAGGTAAACTGTGAAACTGCTGAACTGTAAACGAACTTGATCCTGAATTTGAACTTGGAGCAGAGAATTTGTTCGTGCACTTAAATTATACACAAACATTCTAAAGGCCAATATTGTCCATTTAGCATTTTGTTGTTTTTACCTAAATTTTTATTTCCAGAAAAAAGCGTGAGATGTGTTACAATACATTAATTAGTACTCTATTCGTTTAGTTAAAGACGGCGTTGAAAAATGTAAAATGTGTGCTATACTTTTCATTTTTTATTGGAAAAGAGTAGTAGGAACGTGTCACGTTTTGAGTGTTTGCTCCTCGTCCCGCACAATTCTTAACCATTTTATTTCGCATATATTTCATACAGTGAATTCATGCATACACCGACAAGAACGAATCGTTATTGTAAACAACAAACTCGCTCTCATCACTGTCGCAACGATACCAACGAATTACGCACGTTTGCACTGCATTAGCGGTCTTCAAATGGTTCCGCGACAGCGGCACAGCCAGTCAATCTCTTCCCACATCCTTGCTTCCACTCATCATTACGCTTGCTCGGCCACAGCTCTTCATGTCGCCTTTTTTTCCATCGCCTTCGTCAACGTCTTCAGTCTCCCATCACCTATTCTTTTCATCCGCTCTCACCTTCACGACGCCAGCCCCTTAGCAGCCTCCGTTGCCTTCCCTCCGCCATTTTCCGCTCCCTCTCAGCCGCGCGCCCGAATCCAGCTCCCCTCTGGAGCCCAGCCCTCTTCTCCATTCCGGCTACGCGGGCATGTATTATAATAATAATAGCAATAAACGTATTTCGCCCGCGAATGGAACAGGGACTCCCAAATGGGCGATGCACTCCCTCGTTTTTTCTAATACGCGGGACGCTCCGATGGCCGAGGGGAGGTTCTCCCTGCCGACCGCCGGAGCAGCTGCCGCCGCCGCCGCCGCCGCCGCCGCCGCCACCTCGGCCTTCCTTGACGCCTGCGCCACCAAGGCTGCGCGGCACGATGACGATGCTAGCGCCATCATTTTCGGCGACCGAATAGTCTTTCCAACTAAATTATGTGTTACTGGCAAAGAGACAGGTTTTGAATGTGATTTCGAAGCTTTATTTCCTCCGGGGTACAGATGCATGTCAGAATAAACGGTATTAGCGTGTAGTATTGAAGGATGCCATCGGAGAGATAATTGATGTCGCTTACTGATTCAGAATTCGATGTTTGTGTTAGTGTGATATTAGTAGTAAATTGTTTTAAATACTGTTTAATGCTATTTTATCTCAATTACTTTGTTATTCCGTTGAGTTGCAATTCATGATTGGTTTATATTTTTTATGACTATATTGTGGTAAACAAACCCTTGTTGACATACTTCTATTGAACATTCGATTTATTGAATCAAATCGCGACAGTAAAAAATTAGAAAATGGAAAACGATTTTTTCACTGTCATTCATGTTCATATTTTGTTCGTTGTTCAGAGAAAACATTATGGGTACAGTTTATCTTAAAGGAGAATAGGAGAACATTAATGTTGAAAATGGTACATGAAGTCACGTATTTAAGGAAGTGTTCTTACTTTGCATTCGTTTCCTTAGTGCATAAATTGTTGCAGCTAAAGCTTACGAGTTGGCGGAACTATGCATGGAGAAAAATATAAGTTATCTTCTTAGGGTAGATTTCTACTCTTAACGTTTATTATTTGAAACTATGAATAGTAATAAGATGAAGGAAAAAATGAAGATTCTCCAGCACCACAATTTGCGCCTCTGTGACTTATATGACCTCCATCTGGTAGCGTTCATAAAATATCTTTTTTGCACTCCGTATAATTTTAAATAAACGATTTCTGGAATTGAATCTGTAAATTCTTTTATTTTAACGGAGTCAAAGGATTGTATTATTTTCCGGATATTGCTTTAAGACATATATTTTAGTATTAGCAAGTTTAAAAAAATTGAAAAATATTTGTGTAGTATAAGTTGTCCTAGTCTAAAATGTACATGCAAAATACGGATTCTCATGCATTCTTTTGCTAATGAGAAGATTCCTTATTACACCCCTCTAGAAAAAAATTGATCTCAAACTATATTTTTCTTGTTAATATTTTTAATATAGATTCGACGTTATTGGTTATCTACTTTTAAATATTTTTAAAAAGTCTTTTAAAAGATTAATTATACTTTTAACTAATATTCCATAATTAGATATATTTCAATAATGATACTCAAAGAAATGAAGAAGAGCAAATGAAAACGTTACTTCTGTATACTTCATTAAGAAAACTACCAAGAAACTAGTATGCACCAGCTAGTGAGAATTAATTGATATGAAATGGGATTTGTGTGAATTCTCATAGAAATAACCAGCCATAAATCTTTTACATCCAGCCGTTAAGGTCAACGGAAAACTGCTGTGTTAAAATTCCATTTCCTGGCAAAGAGTCAGAATAAAGTGGGAGTTGTACCGGAACATTCAAGGCCGCAAACCCTTTCTCCATCCCCGCCAGCCACTCTGATTTTCTCTTTTGGTCATTCTGTCTATGACTTTATGGTTTTATTTCCCACTTTCATTTTCTGTATCCGCCTCCCTCTCCCCGGCTTCTCTCTCTCTCTCTCTCTCTCCGTCTCTATCTCAGTCTCTCTTTCCATCTCTCTCTCTCTCTCTCTCTCTCTCTCTCTCTCTCTCTCTTCCCTTCTCTATCTCAGTCTCTCTCTCTCTCTCTCTCTCTCTCTCTCTTTCTTCCTTGCCCTATCTCAGTCTCTTTCCATCTCTCTCTCTCTCTCTCTCTCTCTCTCCCTCTCTCTCTCTCTCTCTCTCTCCCCTCCTCCCGAAAACTTAAAATATAGAAGGCTATCTCCGACAACTCGCCGCGCGCGTTCCGTATTTTACACAGTCCTGTCGGTTCCTTCCAGCGAATGTGTCCAAAGAGCCCAATCGAGGGCCTATTTCTGCGGTGTTCGATCCCTGTCATTTCGCTGGCGCGAGGGCGAGGGCGAGGGCGCGGGCGCGGAGTGCAAAGCCGCATTCGGACGTCAGCCCGCGCGCAGACGTGTCTCGAGAGGCCGTTCGCGCAGTAGTTGGCGGAAGAGCGCGCTCGGAGGGACGGCGAGGGAGGCCGGGGCAGAGGAGCTACGGATAAGAGGAATATGGATTGGAGAAGTTTCCTCGAGGGCTTCTCGGTTACCAGATGGCTTTTGCCTGAGGAGAGGAATTCTAGGAACGCGGAGAATGCTAGTCGAAAGTTTCTTCCCAAGTCTAGTTTACCGTGAGTAATATTTACGTAAAAATACTTTAGGGGAGCCACAAGAAATACAAACACATTCGGCCATGTGGCATTCGTGTACAATAAATTGCTAGTTAAATGAAGAGAATAACTTTATATAACACGGAAAGAGTCAGCTACAAATGGTTTCATACGAACAGGCCAGTTATATAGTTCATAAGAAGAAATTCCTGGTCTTCAACTATAATAACCTACTCGGTTTAGAGAGTTCAAATGAGAGTCCCTAGAGGTATAGGATGACTGGTTTAGCCTCTGTGTTACACATTGCCGTGGCAGAGTCGCAAATTGCGATGGTGGCGGAAACTATCTCGTGGGACGGCCAACTACCAAGCGACGTAGCAGCGCCAGTGGCATCGGCGACAGGGGCCGGCGCGTGGAGCGGAGCAGAACGGGGCGGGGGCGGGGCGGGGCGTTGAAGGGAGTCGGAGGCAACACAGTGCGGGCGCTTCATTAGCGGCGCGTCGCGTGTGCGCCTCGCGTCCGTCACTCGGCGCGGGCGGCGGGGGCGGCGCTCGGCCAGCTTTTGTCACGGCGCGATAGAGACGGTTCCCGACGGCGGCGACGGACACGCGAGCGGGCCCGCCGCCGCGTGCCGCACGCGTGCCTCGGGACGTGCCGGCGCGACACCCTACCACGGCCCGCCGCCCCCGAGTGCGCAAACGCCCGCCCGCCCGCCCGCCTTCCCTTCCCGCGCGCCCTTAAAGTGGATAGGCGCTCCGCCCCGCGCAACACAGGCCGCCCCCTCGCCCCACCGCTGCCGCCGACGCTGCTTGTAACGTCGTGTACGACGTGTTGATTCGCGTCAAATTAGCCGCCTCCGGCCCACGCGCGCCCCGCTGCCCTCTCGCCAGCCACACCTCCACCCGGCGCGCTGGCTTCCCCGCTCCGCCCCGCCCATCCCCGCTCCACCCCGCGCCCTTTGACGCCCCCGGCGGCGGCGATGGCGTCGGCAGCGCTCCGCCGCCGCCGCCCAACTTTCCTCATAAAAAGTTGCGCGATCGTTAGGCGCGACTTGCGGCGGTGTACGCAACACTCGCGCGCGCGCGGCGCGGCCCGCGTCCCCGCCACACAGCGCCGCCACGCCCCCTCGCCCCGCGTGCCGGCCGCTTAAATTGAAAATAATTCAGCGCCGGCAAAGTTTTACTGCGCAAATCGTTTTATTAGCGCGTTCGGCGTCGCGGGCGTGCGGGGAGCCCCGCCCCCGGCGCCACGGCGTGCCACCGGCCCCACCCCCGCCTTCGCCTCCGGCTGCTACCTGCTTGCAGCCGCGAGTTTGGCGTGCCCGCCCCTCTAACTGCGCCAATTACGGAATTAGCGCCCGGGCGCAGCGTGCGCGGTTGGCGGGCGCTGCAGGCGGGGGGGGGGGGGGGGGGGCCGCCGCGGTGGCTGCACTGGCGGTGTCTGCACTGGCGGTGCTGATGCGGCGGTGGTTGCGGTGGGGCCAGCGGCGATTGTGCGATGCCCCCTCCCCCTCCCCCCTCCCCCCTTGGCGCGGCATCTCATCGCAGCGCGAACCAGACTCGTGTTTCAATCACTGCCCAAGCGCTGGGGAATGTTCGATTCCAGTTGGTGGGTGCATGCAGCCGCGTTTATCACTAATGTGGCGCGCGAGCTCTAGTCAATACGTAAATGTATTTATATAATGATTTGGAAAATGTTATTTGATTTTGCGAGCTTTTCTACCCCCAATTAATTATATCACAAAGAACTTTAGTGATAATTTTAATCGTACTTTCGCTGTTATTCGCAATATATTGTATGGACTATGATTAACGTGCTCAACGATTTATAGCAAATTTGCTGTTGCAAAAAAAATATTTATTATTTTATATTTCTTTTGTGTCGGTGTGCTGGAAACTTACAGATTGTTCCCTTCTTTTTGATTCATAACTAATCCGCCATTAGAAAATTGTCATTCCTTACATCACCTTTATTCAAATATATTTCGCATGACTTAGAATTATTAAAAAAGCTTCGGTCTTATTTGAGTTTCTTCTGTATACTAGAATGATTTAGTTTCTACGCGTCCTTAGTAAAGAATATTGGAATATATTTCAAATATGAGATGTAGAATTGTAACACCACATAATTAGTGTATTATTATTATTATTGTTGTTGTTGTTGTTGTTAGCCTAGTGTGTCGCGTAACTTGCGTTAGCAGAAGGAATTCAACCGCCTCGCATGGGAGGTGAGGTGGTAGGTTGATACTATCGTCTAATGAGAGTTCAATATAAATGGTCTTTAATATATTTGACATGTTGGATTTAGTGTACTGTGTTGTATGTTAAGTCCAGATATACATTAAGATATTGATGTAAAATACAGTGAGAGAATATTATAGTGTCAAAAACGATGAGAGCATATATTTTGTCACCTAATGAGAGGGAATATAAGCTACATTATCATGAAAATGCCAAGAACATGGAGATTATACGCAACAAATTTAAATACATGCATAATATACTTTTATATAAGAATATATTAACATTTTATAACGCCAAATTAATTCATACGAATCACAAATACTACTTATATTCTTCGCGTTGAAATCTACTAGTTGCAAATAAAATTCATGTTTTATAAAATTCCTCAGTATTTAGAGCAAGATTTCCTTGATAATTTAAGAACAACGTGCAAATAGAGAGATTTTTGATAACAAAATGCAATCGTTAGTTTAAAGGACGTGACAAACTCACTCCCCTTCCAACTTTAAAATACATTTTAATGTACTCATACATTTACTCATACATTTTAATTAATTTTACGGAATGTACATATAACTAGTATAATGGACGTAATAACGCCACTCGTGAATTAAATTCCCAATAAAGCGTTGAATACAAAGTAATGAATGAATGGAAATAGTTCGTTACAAAATTGATGGTTACAAAAAGAAATATCAAGTTACGATTGATAGTTCCCTTAATAGTAAAACTTCGCTCAAAAATAGTCGGGTTATTACTTATGTACAGCTACACCATTCCGCATTCACGCGCTATCCCCCGCGGCTGACTTGCCTTTGAAACTTGCGGCCAAATCCAAGAAACGCGGAGTCGAATCTCCGCCGAGGAGTCGCCTCTTTTTAGTGCCTCCCTCGCATGGAAACCTATCCGAGCAAGCCGCGTCCGCAGCGAGTTTTCATAATGTTCCCGAAGCACGGAATGGATATCATTGAAATTGCGTCATTAATTTCTTTATGTTATTGCGTCGTCGTCGTCATCGTCCCATAGAATATGCAGCTACTTCGGTTCTTTATCAAAGCCTTCCATTCCAGCCTCGTGCGCATTTATCACCGCTCGGCTGCGCTGGCGGCGCCGCTGCCGTCTCCGCCCGTTGGCGGCCCAGGCGCGCGCAGGCGCAGTGGGGCAGTGCCAGGGATCTGCTGGGACAAAGCCCAGCCGGAGGCTGCTTTACGCTTTCGTCTGGAACATTTGAGGCGTAAGACGTTTTAAAGAATGCGCAGAGTATGGAATCCTGTAATGGTAATTCCTTATTAACGAATTTTAATTGTAACCATGAAAGACGAGAATGCATGCGTACACTTGCCATTAAAAATATTTGCATGAAGTATCGAAAACGTGACACCAAAGTAATATACTCGGTATTATTATCAGTAAATAGGAATGTTGTAAACTGTTATGACAAACGAAACATATCATTTTATTTGTTTTAATTTTTTTAACAATAAATTCACCGATCTATTGCCGACGTAGCTCCGGCGATTGCTCTTCGCTGTGGTTATCCCCATCCTTCTGCAATGAGTCATCTCACCTTGTGATTTTGATGGCTAGACACATATCCACCAAAAAATGTAAAATAATAATTGCGAATGTCACGGAAAGTCAAGTGATTATTCGAGGTACTTGGTCGCCCACATTCCGTTTGGGGTACGGCATAAAAAGAGGAATCCTGTTACGTCCCCTCTTGTTCGGTTGAAAGTGCTCTTCCAAAAGCGCAGAAGCTGTTAAGTCCCTGGATACAAAGAGTAACGCATTCCTTTGCGCCATCGGTGCCGCCATTTTATATCCAGTTGAACTAAACGGTATTGTGGGTGAGTTAGGAACCACCAATCTACCAAAAACCAATGATAATATACTCGAAATTCTTCATAATGCCTTCGCCTGTTATTTGTCCTGGATGCTGCCTGGCGGAGCTATCGGGTGAAAGGATATTACATGGCGGCGGCCGTTCGCGCTGCGCTACTCTCCGTATCCAGGGACTCTAAGAAGCCGCAGGGCGCAGCGCCGCGTCGTCGGGCGCACTGTGCGGGCGCCGTCTTCCTCCGGCGGCCGCGAAGGCGCCTCGCGTCGTCCGCCGGCTAACGACCAAAGGCGGGACGCGCACTCGCCAGCCTCGCTCCGGCCGGCCGCTTCCACGCCGATTAACGCACGGCGGCGACGCTCGTTAGCCCACGAGGCCGGCGCCGCGCCGCCACCCACCCACCTGCCGCCCGCCTTCCTCTGGCCTACTACACCGCCTCCACGTCCTCCACCCCATCTGTCACCACCCCTTCCGCCTCCACTCCATCCGCCTCCACCCACTCCGCCTTCATCCCCTCCGCCTTCATCCCCTCCGCCTCCACCCCCTCCGTCGCAACCCCCTCCGCCTCCACACACACCGCCTCCTCCCCCTCCACCTCTAGCCCCTCCGCCTTCATCCCCTCCGCTTCCATCCCCTCCACCTTCAACCCCTCCGCCTCCACCCTCCCCGCCACCACCCCGGCCGCCTCCACCCCATCCGCCTCCACCTCTGCCATCAACTCCTCCCCCTCCACCCTCTCGGCCTCCACCCCTTCGCTTCACCCCCCCCGCCTCCAACCCCTCCGCCTCCAACCCCTCCGCCTCCACCCCCTCCGCCACCACCTCCTCCATCGCTGTTCACTCCGTCTCAGCCCCTCCTCCCCTCCGTCTCCGCTCCCGTCGTCTCCGCCAACGCCACATTCTTCGCCTCCCTTCTTCTCCGCCTCCTGCACTCCCATGATCTCCGCGTTCTCGTTTCACGCGTCCGTCACCTCAGTCAACTCCATCTTCGCCGCCACCGCCTTCTCCTCCTCCTCCTTGGCCTTCTCCTCCATCTCCTCATCCACCTCTTCCTTCCTCTTCGCCTCCACGTCCTCCGCCAAAACCACCACCGCCACCTACAGCCATCGCTGCCGCTGCCGCCACGGAGGCTGCCTCCGCCGTCGCCGCCTGCGCCGCGAGGGCGTCGCGTCGATTGCGCCGCTCCGCAGACAAGGCGCCGGCGAGCGCCGTGACCGCGTGGGAAGCCCATTCAGTTTGATGCGCGATGCCACGGGGGGCAGCTACTTTGCAAATGACACGCGGTGCGACATGTCTTTCCAAGTTATATGTTTGGCTTGTCTACTGCCCCTTTCAGAGTTCGCCTAGCAAACATAGCTGCAATGTCAGAATAGTGTTTCTTCCGAAAAATGTAAGTATGTCGGCCTCTAATTTTTTCCGAGTGAAGAGTTAAACACACCACTTAATTGCCTTTATTAGAGCTAGTAAGTAAATTAAGGTTGTCAATGACTGCAAAAGTCTAGCTGAGTACGCGTTACAGTTTATCTTTACTTAAGGAAGCAAAGCACTTAATGTTAGAAACAATAAACTTGGATAGGCATTTATAAATGAATAAAATAAAAAAATGAGAATGAGTGAAAAAAAATACAAAATAATTGACCTTACCTCTTTCTTCAATCGCATGTTTGATTGTCGGAATCAATGATTTATTAAGTACTTTTTTCCAGTGACATTTACAGTGTAATCTCGAAGCGCAAAAATCAGAATAACACAACCTTAAAATCACGAGAGCGCAATTTATCATTACTATATTGTCATGTTCATTACCAATAACATACTTCATGAACAGTTTGCTGTGCAT
This sequence comes from Teleogryllus occipitalis, assembly GCA_011170035.1. Lineage (NCBI taxonomy): Eukaryota > Metazoa > Arthropoda > Insecta > Orthoptera > Gryllidae > Teleogryllus > Teleogryllus occipitalis. The sequence continues at coordinate 51,578 of BLKR01000928.1, forward strand.
ACAACTATGTGAAGGTTAATATAATGAAAGTATTCGTTGTAAGAAATATATTTATTGTTGAAGAGTTGAACATTCTCTTTAGAACCAACGTACTCTCCCTCGGATGTTGAAAAATTTTGATTCAAAAGTGTGTGTCAAAGTTGGAAATATGTTTTACATGTTAAACCTTTTCTTGATACAAACTTCTATTACTTATTACTCCATTTTTATTGGATTATATTTCTCCAACAATAATAAAAGTGGCATTATTTAGTTGCCGTACAAAACTTGTTTGCTTATTTGTATTTTCTCCTTATCTCGGTGTAGTCTAATTCAACTTTATGCTCTTGAATTATAAATATATGTGCTATGACGCGAATGAAGACTATTTTCAGCTCGTTAGTGACGCTGCAGCGATTCTGAACGGAGGTTCGAGGGTTCGAGCCCCGTCGGCGGCGGATATTCAACCCTAGTTATGTATCTGTGCTAATTACACCCGCTCTCTGAAGAAGAAATCTAGTGGTTCTCATTGATAGTTTTCCGTGGTTTCGTCGATTAATACCAGGCAAATGCAAGAGCAGTGTCCTAACAAACAGGCCAGGGATCTACCGTGATCTTTTCTTACTTTTACTGATCCTATACTCTCCCTTTACTCACACACAATTACACTACCTGCACCACATTAGCACACATGTCGGGAGACCCGGAGGATCATGGAGCTTCTCCCGGCGAGGGCGGTGCCCCTTGGGGAGGGGAAATTATTCTACGAGGGGAAATTCCCCGCAAGCTAGCGCGCAAGTCGAAATCATCCGTCGCAGGAAGAACACCGCCACCACCCGGATTTAACATTCACTGCAATATTGCTGCGAATATCATACTAATGGGTGTGTGGTCTATAGACACTTTTGTAAAATTATATGAAAAAAAATAAAGAAAGCTAAAACATATATGTGTAAGTTTAAAAGAGTTGTGAGTTGAGTGATGGAAAGTTACTTGAGGATTTAATTGTGTCTATCTTTAGTCTTGTACAATTCATTGCTGTTTCCTTCTTCGCCATTAATTTCGTTTTTATGTCTTACTGTATCTGTACTGACACAACAGCTCCTGATGGGACCAAGTCCTGCCAGCAACGTCCCGACCTTATGGCCGTGGGTTATGGCGTACGTGTGGTTAGCACTCAGACATCCCTACGTCGTATTCGGGTCTTCTCAACTTGAGAAGTGAGCTTTTTCCTCCACACGGAGCAACGAATACTGGGACATTGCAAGGAAAGAGCACATTATAATCTACCCCGACTGGGAATCGAACCCCGACGGGGATCCCGTCATGCGAGCTTGCTGTCCAGTGAGTTGCCCATGGGACTACGTCGTAAGAGTAGCCTTGATATAATATTTACCTTTACAAGGAAAATCGTGTTTTCCAGGATCAAGAGATAAAAACATTATCCATTTATTTTATTTTCCCATATCTGCCCATATTTGTACAAACGACGAAAACAGTTGTCAAAGTCTCGTCTAGGGTTCAGGAAATATTTCGAAAACAGATTTCTATCAAAATTAAAACAAACGAAAAATTGTCTTTTGAAATATTCTCAACGAAGTTGTATCTGTAAACTGTGCAAAACGACTGTTAGCAAATTCCAAGCGTTGTTTTCTTGTTCTACTTCTATTTCATAGCGAATGTTTCTGAACAAAACCCAGATTTACCAATACGCTATCAAGTGTACACGCTCATGCAAACAAAAACAAAGCACACCGAGGGAACGCATCACAGTTTATTTTAAAACAGGCCAACACACAGACTGTGCTGACTCGTATCATTCAATAACGGCAGAAAGCATGTTCAAGAGAACATCAAAGCCCTTTGCTCCAATAAACTACACGGTTCTGCAGTTTCCTATAGATGACGAGCAAATTCAGAGATGAGCGGAGGGATTTACTTGAAGACAAACGCACAACTCGCAGTTCGCATCAAATGAACGTTTGTTTCCCTGTGCAAACGAACAAATACACAAGCTCAGTAATCGATGTTAGGCTAATTCCTCTCATCAATGTGTGCATCCATCACCGTGCACTTCTCGCTTATGGCGTCAGCACCACATTTTGCCTCAAAGCGGGACGCTGAATACCTTGCTCCCAACTCTTAGTTCTGCTGTGCATTTTACTGTTTGCTCACGTTTGTTCATTCATATAATAATATGTGATATTCGAAGTGATACATACAGTTCGCTATTGCGATACACGTAATACTTTCTACCATATTTCAAAACTGTAGACAACTAGTCCCGTACACTCTTAAATATTGGATTACCACGATAAGAATAATTTTTGTTACGTAATCATTTGTAAATTGAACTCTTATGAATTCACGTCATGCTGTTTAGTCAGTTTTAGCATCGATCTAACATGCATACATAAAATAACGATTCTTCTCTCCAAAATCTTATCTTTCTGACGTTATCGTTGTTCTAAAACATTGATGCGAAAATGTGTAATTGTTATTTTCCAGAATGAAAAAAAAACATTTCAAATTCATAAGCAGTAATTTGTAAAATTGAAAGACAACGAACAAAAAGAAGAGGGACGAATGTGATGTAAGAATAATATATTGAACATTAATTGTTTTTAAATTTTTTAATATTGTATTATTAATGAATTTGATTCTAGTATTATGACAAAATTGCAAATGATATTGCAATCTCTAATGATGATTATAACATAAATCCTATCCCACACCCCACTAAAGATCCAGAGTTTCAAGAAAACAATTGTTAGAAATAGGAGAGAAGTGTGAAATTAAGAGCGAAGAACCTGTAAGGAATGAACTGAAGTTGATCTTTAGGAAGTAGTACTATTTCAAGGAACGTTGCTCCAGTTCTTGATTCCGTCTTCCTCGCGGGCACATCTCTCCCCTAGGCTGTGGATGCTTCGCGTTACTCCATTACCGTCTCGTCATCCCTTGAGCTGACTAATCCGTTCTGTGTCACCGCGTGTGTGTTCCTCCCGTCAAATATCGATTCCCATTAGTTCATCAACACATCACATATCCCATCCAGTGACGCCACGAATCCCCTTCCTCCGCTCCATTTGTAATCTGCCGCCCCATAACCGGCTTCTCCATTCCGCCGCCCATCTGCGCGCTCCTTCGCCCAAGCAGACAGCCGTCTTTCACCGCGTGTTGCACGTCACTCTTTCCCTGCATTCTTTCACAGCCCAAACAACACTGTCCATAAGAAATGTTCTTCACCAGTTATTCGATGTTTTCTTTTAGAGTATTTTTTACTGTCGCCTTCTGAATCATTCTTTTAGTCTATAAATTTAATAGTATGTATTTAACCTTTAATCATTATAGTGTGTTCATTGTGTCCACAGCGGAAAAAAGTGAAATCGTCGTTAGCAAGCCGAAGTGTAAAGGATTTTTTCCGAAACTCCACTCTTTCTTATTGCAAGCCTTTTGAGAGCCATCTCTTTTGATTGCCAGTGGCTAATACATATATTTATTTAAATGAAAGAAAGTTTATATTTTAGAAGAATTTAGATGAAATAATGCAGTGTTCGTGTGACTTTTGACACTGCGTCTTTCGCAAAGAAATATGCTTACAATTTTCAAATGTTAGCCCAGTATGGAGTAGTAGGCAGCATATGTCTGCCTCTTGCGAAATTCAAGTGGAAGTCGTATACACGAGCAATATCAGAACTGTATTAACGCCTAATCAAGTCCTGATAATTTGAACTGTTTGGTGAGGTTGTTGTTTCCTGTCATCACAGCCCGAGGTTTCACAGAGCTGCGGGTAAGTCTTGCTGCGGGAAAACTTGTGTATGGCAATCCATAACAGCATAGAGATCAAATATTCTTTATTATTGATTATTTTTTGTCTTATTGAACTTCAACGTGATAATTCTGAATACTTAAATTTTGCTTTTTGTCAGTTGATAATTTCTTAAAATTGAATTTTTTTCCCTATTTATTTATTTATTTATTTATTTATTTATTTATTTATTTATTTATTTATTTATTTATTTATTTATTTATTTATTTACTTATTTATTTATTTATTTATTTATTTATTTATTTATTTATTTATTTATTTATTTATTTATTTATTTATTTATTTATTTATTTATTTATTTATTTATTTATTTATTTATTTATTTATTTATTTATTTATTTATTTATTTATTTATTTATTTATTTATTTATTTATTTATTTATTTATTCACTTATTAATTAATTAATTAATCCATTCATTCATTCACATCGGATTCTATGATGTGAAAACATGATCTTACTCCTGTCATTGTATCACCCTTGAACTGTAATAAGAATTTCCCTGGGGCGTCCATTGGCACCAGAGCTCCGGCATTTGGTCCGTATCTCAAAGCCCCCTCGGTCACTCGGTCTCGAGCTCCACCACGCACTCCGCGCCCGTTGCCCAGTGACGTGTCCGTCGTCCGTTACCCCAGCGGCCCTCCCCCCTCCCCCTCCCTGACCCACTTGCCCTCCGCCAAGTCCTCCCAGGCGGGGCGGGGCGGGGGCGGGGCGGGGCGCTGCCGGACGGCGGGCGTCCCTGCGGGGGCGGCGCCGAGGCCTCCGCGTCGACGCCGTAAACAGCCCGTCCCGGCGCGCGCGCCCGATATTAAAAATTTTAAACCCGTTATGCATATTCATGTCCGGGGCGTGCGGCGCAGGGCGGGGGCGGGGGGCGGGGCGGGGGCGGGGCGGGGCCGTGTCGGCGCCGGGAGCCATCGGCCCGCGCGCCGGTCGTCTGCCAATTAAAGCAGGCATTGCCGCCGAGACCTCCGCGCCGCCGCCGCCGCCGCCACCAACGCCAACGGCTTCGCCCGCCAGCCCGCTCGCCCGCCCGCCCGCCCATTTGAAATTGAAATGCGGCTGAGCGGCGAGGCGGCGGTGGCGGTGGCAATGACAAAAGCAGTATCAGTGACGGATAGCGTCGTGGCTGTGGCGGCGGATGGCGGTTGTTGGTGGAGATGGCGGTGGCGATGGCCATGGCGGGAGCGGTGGCGTTGGCGATGGCGGTGGCGATGGCGGTGGCGATGGCGGTGGCAATGACAAAAGCAGTATCAGTGACGGATAGCGTCGTGTCTGTGGCGGTGGATGGCGGTTGGTGGTGGCGATGACGGTGGCGATGGCGGTGGCGGTGGAAACGGCGTTGGTGCTGAGTGCGGCGACGTGGCCGATGGCGGTGGTTGGGGCGGTGGCGGCGACGCGGTCTTGGAATAACAGAGGCGCGCGTTGACCGTGTGGAAAGCCGGGGGCGCGGCGGTCACTGCGGACGTAACCGACTGCCCAGAGCGCCTCAACCCGAAGGCGCGCCCTTCTTCTGGGCGTGTTGGCCGGGGGCTTCTTCGCCAGCGCGAGTCAAGCGTTAAATGTAGTGTCCGCTACTGCGGTCGCCAGTGTCAGGGCCCTCCTTTTATCTCGATGTCGCGGTCCGCCTCTCTTGTTCCCTCCGTCATCCCCTTCTGCCGGCTCTCTCGTCGTTGTTCACAGCGCTTTGTTCAATGTCAATTGTTGGCCAGCCGCCTGGTTACAAAGGAATTCAATATCCGTTTTGTCCTTTGCATTTAATAACTGAGAGTTATTTCGTTGCTACGTTTAAACATATTTAAGCCTAAAAAGATCTGCATACTATCTGAACATAGTTCTGTAGATTATCTCTACATTCTCTTTTATTTTTTTATTTCTTTTCCATGGTCTCCTTCACTTGTTTTCTATCCTACGTTCAGCATTTGTTTCTCATTCTTTCTTTCTTTCTACTGCAATATCTTGGCATGAGAAGCTATGAATATACCATGCACATATTTATACGTTCCTTTGAGTTTTACATCTTTCACATAAAGCGATCGACAAAAACCAGTGATGACGCCATTGCCGTTCTCTCAGAGAAGCGTATTTTCACATTCGCTTCATTTCTTTCACTGACGTTCATAGCTTTGGCGACACTCTTCAGTGCGCACTCTGCCATACACAAGTAACGATACAAAGGGAACGTTGACCGACCCGCAGTGCGATTAGGAGGCTCAGTTGGTACGCTCTCCTTGTAAGAGTGTTGACTTAAAATTCCATCTATTGATATTTCCTGGCGCGCTGTGAACAACAGGCAAGTGGTATTCACGCACGGCCCGCGTTACTCGGCAGAAGCCCAATAAGACCTCGGATGGTCCGTGGGTTTCCCTTATCGTCCCCAATGGCAGCGAAGCGAAACTACCTCAGGCTATATCTGGAAGCCCAACAGCACTCTCACCTCCTTTGCGCCCCAGCGCCCGAATCGGCCTGCGCCTCGGCGCGGGCTACGGCGCGGCGCGCCGGCCCCGTGAGTCCACACGCGGCCCGCTCGCACCTGCGCCCGCCCCGCCCCGCCCCGGAGCCCCCCATCCCGACCGCCCAGCCGGCATTGTGCTCCACAATGGGGCGACACCGCCGCCCCGCCCCGCCGCCGCACCCCGCGGCTCCATTTGGGGTAATTGAGGCCGCGTCCGCGGCAGCGCTGCTGTCGCGCCCGCTGCACTTCCGGGGCACTTACCGGCGCTTCCGGCCGCAGCGGAAGTGATAGCTGTAGCCCCGCCCCCCTCGCCGGCCCGTTCGCCCGCTCAGCCGCGCCCGCCTCCGCGCTCGGGGTTAAAGGTCACCGAGCCTTAAAGCAGCCCGGAAGCAGGGCCGGCGTGTGACGGCGGCGGCTCGCGCCCCCGTTGTAATTTAGGCAGCGCGATTGAAAACGAGGGGGAGGCGCGGCGCGGAGTTCGCACCCTCGGCCCCGCCCTCCCCCTCCTATCCCCCTCCCCCGCGCCCGCCGCGCGTCGACTAACGGCGCTGCGCTGATATAAAATTCCATTTCTCGCCGCCGCCGCCGCCACCGCCGCCGTCGCCGCTGGCGGCGCGTGCCGGCCGATTGCCGCGAGGTGCGGGGCGAGGCGAGGAGAGGCGAGGGTGCGAGTGGCGGCCGCGGATATGGAGGAGAAGGCGTGAGGGATGGCGCGCAGGATGCCGTTGACGGTGGCGGTGGCGGCGGGGACGGCCGAGGTGAACGAGAGAAGGCGCCAATGGTTGTAGCAGTGGCGGGGGCGGTGGGGACGGGGTCGGGTGGGGTGGGGGGTGGGGGAAGTCGGAAGCAACAGCGGCGAGAGGCGAGCCGAGAAGGCCTGCGTCGCAAAGGCTACGCAGATTCCGGAACATATCTCGTTGTAAAGTTCGATTCTTCAGTCGGCAAATCTGCGAGATTTTCAGTCCAAGTTTTTTCTCGAACTTTGGAGAATGTTGAACCGGCGCTGGGTGGAAGCTTTACCTTTCCTTTTTATCTTGCCTTCTCTTGCATTTGGTCTACATGCCAATATCGCAGTTTCACTCATCGTAACATACGCATTGTACCGGGAAATTTTACGCCTCACATACTGCAAGAGTATAAAAGGAGCTGCGAGTAAAAGTGTAGTGATAAAACAGACATGCGGATAGAACAGGAAGTAGTAAAGAAAAAAACGAAAATGCAAAAAAAGTTTTAAAAAGAGAGGATGTAAAAAATTGTTTACTATAGAAGAAAATAGCGAGAGAGATAAATATACAAACTAAAAAAAGGAAATCATATGTGAGGACAAACGACAAAAGAAAAGAGTTATGATAAAGAGTGGGTTTAAAACTTCAACTGGAAAGAATATAATAAATTTACTGTAAATGCCAATTTATGCCCTCCGTTATTCGGCTGGGCAGTGGATGCAGTTCACACAGAGAGATCGTGCCGTCTAATGTAGTAAAAGGTAAATAGGAGCGACCATGGTTCAAATGAACAGATATCATCAAATGAATTGACTGCTCTCTGGTGTCGAAGAAAGCGCTGTTTATAGAGCGCATGAGCGTAAGTAATAAAAAAGAGAAACCTTCATCTACGTGAGTTTGATGCAACGAGTTTACCATGGCACCTCTCACGGGTAATTTCATCTTTAAAAGTTTAATTTGAGGTTTGCAACTTCAGAGTTTTAAAAAAATCATATTTCAATTCCTCGGCTCCACTATTTCCGGACACAGAAAGTTACGTGAAAAAGTACCGATTAAAATACTTGTTTAAATGTTTTCTGACTGACAAACTGGACTAAATTATTGGTAATCTGGTGAATCAAGTCGTAACGATTTAAGTAAATCTGGGAACGAAAATAGTAATTCACAGACTTTCACCATTGTGTTCGAAGTGCACTGAGACCATCAAAAGTACATGTTTGTTTTAGATATTTTCCAGAATATCCTAATGGGAACCGCTTAAAAATTGTGGCAACTGATTTTACTCGTACTGAAACGAAAAACGAGTTTTAATTACGTAATTTTTTTAAAGAAATATTTCAGTTTTCGAGATGGATCTGAAAGGATTATTAATTACACTTTGCGAGACCGAGAGGCGTCGAATGACACCTGATTTATCTCGATCTGTGGACCAGAAGTGGTCTAACCGAGAGCGGCTACGGACGAACAGTCCTTACTCCACCACGCACGCAGGTTACTCGAATGTAGACTAGTTAGTTAGCGAATGCCTTATTTTACTCCGGCCATCAGGCCCGCTCTTCCGCAAATTTCGCTACGCTCCTTTCATCCTCTAGCGGAGAAAGGAGGTATTATCTTGGGCGACGAAACAGGCGGATATTTATTTTTCTCAGAGGCTTCTTTTAGGCTTGAAGATATTTTATGTGCAGTAAATATATTACATGGGACAGCTGGCTTTACTTCCCCTCCGCAGGAAGGCGTACGAAGGATTTTTTCCCCCTGAAAAATCAACGGCTTCGATCGGGCTTGAACCCGCAAACTCGGGTACAACAGTCCGGTACGCTGACCGTTATACCACCGAATCCTAGATAGATAGGCTAATAAAAGCTACAACGCTAGATAGTCTAATAAAAGTGAATTCAACGACACGTAACCGACAGAAATACCACAAAAATTAGTGTGTGGATGGATACGAAATTATTACAGGCTTCTATTTAGGATTATCGCAGAGTTCTTTCAGAGTTTTGTACAGATTAATACAACACAAATGCGGAGAATAAATAATTAAAATATTATGCTGGTAGATGTACTACCATCACTATTTGTCGCCTACAGAAATCGGTACTTAATATATTCCGCCTGAGGTCAGTAGCCGTGCCTAAGATCGCATAATTATATTCTAAGATTTCTACATTATAATCATAAACTATTAAATGAAAATTTTGTAACACCGTTGTTAATTTTTTCTTTTAATTTGTTAACAAACAAAACAAATTAAATATCATTCACATGATAGAAGTTTTTATAAAACCTATTCATCCATGGTAATGCACTGTAGGTGGAGTGCGTACAGTTGTCATAGGCAGTGTATATATCTTTGGTGTATTGTATTCGTTCAATACATAAGAATCTGATCAAATGCAGTTCCGAGTGTGAGTTCTGTCCAAGCTTTTGTTGGCGTTGGAGTTCATATATTATTATATTTTAATTATATTTTATTACAATTTGAACCTATGACATTAAAAATAATAATATTAAACACTGATTTATATAAAATTAATCTTTTTCGTCTTTACCAAGGATTTAATATGACGAAAGCTCGAGCATTCCTGGGTATTTTGCTATTATAGCACTATATAAAGATATATGAAAGAGAAATTATCAAATCTTTAAACAAAGATAGATTTATTTAAATTGCTATCACAAATAACGTAGTGACTGTTAATTACATAAATAAGGTAATATAATTTTATGCAAATAATATAATAAAAATGATAATAAAACTAATACAGAAAGAAGTGATTCATAAAACATTAAACTACCTGAAGAAAAAGAAAAGTGTCGTCTATAATCTACACCCGCACTGAATGTTTGTACAATTAAAATTCGCATTCGTCGTTCAGCAGCGGTGGTGTGCGGATGTGCCCAGCTCCGCTGTGCTTACCTTGCTAGCGCTCAGTCCCGGCTTGTTTCGTCTACCAGGGAAGTAGTGCCGAGTGTTTGTGCTTCCGCAGTGCGTAGTAACGAAGACTGGAGCTCACAGTGACCTGTCTGTCATGCGACACAAACTCATCAACGGGGCATGCTATTAGTCAAGCCCTGCTAACGCTTCACAATAGTGACATCAACACTTTCATCAACGGTGACGACAATTCGACGCCGCAAGTTCCGCCATGAGAGGAAGCCATGGACGAAGTACCCGGCATGGCCCCGCCCCTGACCAACACTCAAGGAAACTCGGAAGTTACCCAGTCAACAGGAGCTACAAGCAGCACGGAGCATCAACCTCCAACATCAGGTGCAGTGAGAAAAAGGTCAGTCTGTGAACTTGATGACTTTCATCATAAAAAAACACGTGCGGAATCCAGCAATTACAGTGCTCCATCTGCTCATGATAGTGACCTTCAATATAACGTGCCAGTAGATAACAGATTTCGTCTGCTTGCTAGTAAAGATCCCCTGCCTGAGGAAAGGTTCGAGTATCTAAAAGTCATCAACAAGATCAAATTAGTGATTCAAATAGAATCCCACCAATATTTGTAGCCCGCATCGAACATGTTAATAATTTTGTCAAGGAATTAAAAATTAATGTAACCCAAAATTTCGTAGCAGACATCAAAAATAACAAAGTTAAAATCAGTTCCAACACATCTACAGACTTTCGTAGCATAATCAAATATTTAATACAAACTCAGAAAAATTTTCACTCGTTAAAGATCCATCTAACAATAAATATTCAGTTGTATTTAAAAACGTACATTAGTCAATTACGGAACTCGAAATCTTCTCAGATTTAAAACAGCGTCACCTATCAATCACCAAAGTTTCAAGACTACTGAAAGACAACAATCCAGTTCCTGTTGCGGCCGCCGAATTTAACGGAGGTGAACCAATAGAAACAATCTTAGCAATATTGCAAATTTTTAATCATCGTGTGAAAACAGAAAGACTTAGAAAACCTCAAGGGCCCTTGCAGTGTCAGAGATGTTTAGATTACGGTCACACGAAGAATAATTGTAATCATATTATCAATTGTGCTTTTTGTGCCGGAAATCACTATTTTGTTACGTGCCCCAACAAAAATAAAACCTCTTTCTGCACTGGCACTGCACTGCCCTTCACTTTACTGCTCTGCATATCACTACACTTCTCTAAAATACTCCTACTTAAAACACTTCCTTCAGTATTTCTCTGCTCTACACTGCCCGTCACCTCAGTTCTCAATATACCACTTAAGCACCACTGTACAACATACTATTCTTAGTTTAGGTCTTCATTTACTTAGGAATACCTTAAATTAATTTCTTAAACTTTTGAACGCTTCGAGGAAATGGTTCAAAGGTTTTTGCAGGCAACCTATTCCTTGCCGTTATCGTTCGAATTGTGAAAGAAAATTTCCAGACATCCGTTCTTCGACCTAAAATTTATTTTGAGCCAGTTATCCCTTCTAATGATGTATGTAGGAATACTTAGCTGCCGATTAATGTGTTTTCAAGGTGGGTGACCGCTATAAGCTTTATACAAAGCGCAGTCTGGCCATTGATCGTCTCTTTTCGAGAGAATCCCACCCTCCCATTTTCTTGTTCCTGAAAGTGAATTTAGGCCGAACCATTATCGAATATTTTACACTTTATACATACTATTTTGCTTAGTAGCTATATTTAAAGTAGAGGTGCTACAACAGCACATACCTTTTCGCATTATTGAGAACGATTACGTAATATTATAAAATTGCAATTCCTGCCCTCACTTCAGATATCACGAAAAAAATTCCACATAAATTCCAACAAAGCGGCAGCGGTGCATCTCTGCAATTATTTGAAAAGTCAAGAACAGTAGCTCACTGCTACAAAAGACCAGAGCATAAATAGATCTCAACTGTTATGATATATCACAACTAAATAGCACAATTGAATGACTTAAACACCCATAACTAAAGGCCTTCCAATATATCCCCTTGTGAATTCATACGAATCCACGCTCTAGTTACGTTATGTCCATCTTATGCATATAAATGCTTAAACCTGGAGACCTTGTAACATTAAAATTAAAAAACCTTCATCTCATCCCCCCCACGTTGCCCTCCAGCAATGATATTCTCGGAATAACTTCATTTTTAATTTTATTTATTTATTTCCTGTTCAACAGATCTTAACTTCTCAAATTGCCTTATCGCTACCTTGTAACGGATTGCCGCGGAAAAGATTGTATAAAGTAATTTCTCATAAATAACGGACTGTTATACTAATTAACTAACCAAATAACGATAATAAATGTATTGTATTCAATCGTTTATTTATCGTGTACACACACACACACACACACACATACGTGTATATATATATATATATATATATATATATATATATATATATATATATAAAATTAATTTCTTCTCCATTTATTCACTTTTTCGTTTCCAGTGCCTGGCAGTACGATATTTGTGTCGAACATTCGCCGTTTTCCGGCAATGTGTAGAGTACTTTCTCTTCTTGAAAAAAGTCAAAACATTTATATATATATATATATATATATATATATATATATATATATATATATGTATATATATATATATAATTTGTAATGAAAGAACGAGTTCAGTTCATTAGACGAACGAGCAAATACTCGTCCATTTGTCGTAAACAGTTGTTTTTAAGAACTGTGTTAATTGTTCAAAAACGTTCTATTCGAAACTATTGTACAGGACCTGATAGAAGTTCCCGAGGTCACTGTAGCAACACGTGAAGTTGCGCAAAATTAAATACACAATTCAAGGAATAATGTTAAGTAAATAACAAACAAAACCTACACAAATAAGTACGTAATAATTGTTGTGACAAAATTTAACTAACAAAAATTAAAATAATTAACTCAATAATTTAAAAATAAACAATACACAAATTTATAAATATTACAACCAATAAATAAATAAATAAATAAATAAATAAATAATGGAGTAAATTGTGCGCCGGTCCAAGATGAAAACGAGACGCAGAGCCGATTTGTGGAAGTAGGCTTGCGACGAGACGCCGGCCGTTGCGGGTCGCGTCTCGGGCGGGAGTGGGGGGGGGAGGCGAGCGGGGCGCACCCACTCTCGAGATGAGACGGCGCCGCTGACCGCCGCCTACCCAATCGCCCGAGTGGCGACGCGGCGCGTGCTGCCGGCGCGAGGCGGGGCGGGGCGGGGCGGGGCGGGGCGGGGCGGGGCGGGGCGGGGCGGGGCGGGGCGGGGCGGGTGCGTGGGCGCGAGCGACGCCCGGCGGCCCGCGATGGCAGGCGCTGCTCCGCCCTTGGCCCCGCGCGACTCCGCCGCCCAAGCGACCGACCAACGACTGCGCGGCGCAGGCGGAGGCGGTGGCGGTGGAGATGGAGGAGACGGCGGAGGTGGCGGCACAGGCGGACGTGGGGCCGGCGGAGACTATGGCGGAGGCGATGGCGGAGGCGATGGCGGAGACGGCGGCGAAGGCGGCGGCGGAGGCGGAGGCGGAGACGACGGAGACGGTGGCGGTGGCGGAGGCGGTGGCGTTGGCGGTGGCGGTGGCGGAAGCGGAGACGGTGGCGGAAGTGGCGGCGGCGGCTGAGACGGAGGGGAGCGGATGCGAGGGCGGAGATGGGGGCGGAGGCGGGGACGGAGGACGTGACAGAGGCGGTGGCAGAGGCGGCGGCGTTGACAGTGGTGACGGCGAAGGCGGCGGATCATGGAAAGGCTAGCGAGCACATTTGAGCCGCGTGGGGGCGGCTGGCAGTCTGAAATACTGACCATCGCCGCCTGAGGTAGGAAGGTCGCCGTCTCGTTGCGTATACAATGTTCCGATGCGAAGCCTATACAAGCCTTTAACACAACTGACTTGAATCCAATTTTGCATTACCACTCGGTCCGAAACTGTTTCCTTTCCTTTCTTTGAACTTGTAGTCTGATCGAAGTTTGTTTTACAAGGAATGAATTGAAATAATGGCATGAGAAATGTAGTAAATGCCATACTATTTAGAAATTCAATTTTTTTCATTGGGAAGATAGTTCTTGGTTATACCAACAATACAGAGAAAATAGAATGTCAGTAAGCAATGAAACGAATATTACAACGTAAGGCCTAGAGAGAAGAAACTGTTTGTATGTTATCTGCTTCTGGTGCAGACAAAGAAGTAACTCCATTTATAACATAAGATTTTCTAATGGTCGCACATTTACTTGTACAAATATGAACTAATATAATTGTGGGGATATAATAAGAATCCAATCGTTCTAATTATTGTCATCATACATATTATTTCAAAAGAATGTTTTCATTTTTTGGAAAAATATTCCTGGTTTTCCATTAACAAAAGCGACTTATTATTAAAATTGAAACATCAAAGGTACACAATTCTAAAACAGGAAAGTCATTAATGTGAATTACTAAGTTCCAGTGCTTACAGCGCCTTGAAAAAAGAATCCCGACGAGAGACGTGTAATCTATGCTCCACTTTCTCAATGGAAGACGTCTCGTATTTTATAGAAAAATGTTTGCTAAATGTATAAATAACATTAACTCTGTTTGGTAACAGAATCTGTGTTTTAAGAAAATTCAATTTCATAGAAAAATTGATTCTGGAATTTTCAAATTCCCTATGTAACATAAAATGTGTTTCTGGTCATGTTAGTGAGCGTTGATAGCGTTGGTAAACACGCATTTGTTTCCCCCTGCTGAAAAAATTGTTGTTTTTTCAATGTTAATGCTCCAATTGTCATCCTTAGAAACATAAAGGACTACACCGTGCTGGTAGGTTGAAGTATGGAAGAATGCTTGTAGTGTTGATGAATGTGTATGTTTATATGTGATATATAAGATATGCATGAAGGTGTGTCTGTAAGTGTGTGCGAGTGAAAGAAAATGTGCGAGGGAAGGCGTGGAAGAGGAAGTGGGGGAGGTGTGTGTATGTGTATACGTGTGTGTGTATGTGGCTTTGTAGAGATAACTTATCGTATGCCTGTAGAAACAATCCCATGAAATATAGGAATAACGTGTCAAATTTCACACAAGTTAATTTTGTCCTATTAATTTCGCATGTTCCAAAAACATTTACTCAGATAATGTTTACATCCTCGCATACTACTTACGTAGAATAGTGAAAGTATTGTAATGTTGCGGTAAAACCGAGCTTTTCGAAGAAAAGATAGTATTGAGGGTCTCTCATATCTAAAAAGTGGATAAATTTTGTTTATAAACAATGTAAATAACTTCCTCTAACATTTCAATTTTCTAGAAAATTGTTCCACAATTTTTTACATAACTTTTTCAGATAAAGCAAAGTACGCTTATAAAATTGTGCATGTTCAATTTTCATTGAACTCTCCGAATATTCGAAATTTGCAAAAGTTTAAACTTTCTTGGGGACGAGCTAAAAAAGGCGTCTTCCTACAACCACAGTATTGAAGATTACGAGCTTTTGCTTAATGATCGTGTTGTCGAAAATTTGACCCTTAAATGAGGTCATGTATGATTTTTCCAAAATGTGAGTTTTTTGGCGTAATTTTCCGAGAAATTTAGTCAATTTTGAAAACAATTATTTTTTCAAAATGGCCCCGAACGTGTTCTTTAATTCTTCCCCCGAGTAAAGTACGAAAAAACGAGTGGTTTTGACAAAATTTGTGCTTGAATTAAAGATTATTTATATTTGTTTTTTCAAAAACGGCTCTGTTTTTTAAGTTTTACCTCTAATATTGCAAAAGGTCCTAAAAAATTGCACCCGTCTCCTTTTCCTTGTACTATCCGAATTTTCAAAAAATTGAAAAGTTATTAAAAAGTCGAGAAAGTATGTGATGTTGTTACGTCACTTGTTATTTTATTGGAGGGCGAATGTTAGTGCTACATGGTATACGGAGACTTGTGCCCAGCATGTGTGCAGCAATCAGCCGTAACTTGCACGCAACCTCGTAGCATCGGCGATTGCTCAAAGAGCTCCGTCTGAGAGAAAGCTGTAAATGCCGAAGAAGCGCACTGAATTTCATGTGCAGCGTAAAAATGGTGGAGAAAGTACGTGCGTTTCTACCAACGCAAATACGTAATTCTGCATCTCTCTTCGGGTACGTTCTTGGAAGAATATTTCCACTGGGTGAAGTGTTCATAAACGTCACAAGTTCAGAACCGTTCGGAATAAAAATCAAGAAACAACTACCAAAGGGCGTCTTCTTGAGTTTCAATTTCAAATTCTATAAAAAAATGTATCATCAGTGCTCAGTTTCTCTTGTGGGAATCGTGTACAGTGTATTCAAGTAATAAATTTAAAAATCATATTCGTACTAATCCCATATTAGTAAATGGACTGTACTAGTGATCATACGCTATTATATTAATAATCTGCATTGAATTTACATTAGAACAACAGGAATTAACTTAATATTAATTTTTACAGATAAACCCCTTTTCTTGTATTGCAAAACGTGAACTAGTCCAGAGAGAAATCTAATGTTAAAGAAAGTGCTTGAATCCATCTGAAATAAAAGTTTATCCTCATGCACTAACAATGGATGTGTCTGACTCGAGTGAAGGTGCGACCGAAACAAGACCAGCAACAAGAACGGATCAGGAGCCCAGTATTCAAAGCGAGGTGAGAAAGTAACCTGGGTAGTTTCCACGCGTTGAGTGAGCAGGGCGAGAATGCTGCGGGCTCCGGCAACCGGAGGGGAGGGGCGCAGAAGGTCGAGACGGTCGGAGCGGCCGTCCAATGGAGAGGGGCGTCGGCGCCCCCGAGGGCTTCCAGCGCCGGGAGGTGCGCCAGTGCTCTCGCCACGAAAGGTCGTCCGGGGCAGGAATGTAAGGGAGCGGCGACGGCAGCGCTTAAGCGTTGGCAAGCAGGCAACAGAACTGGCGAAGGTAATAGGAGTCGGTGGAAACTGGCGACGATGGTACAGGAAGGTAGGAGTATGAAGCAGCGGAGATTGAAGCCAACAGCAGTAAGCCGTAGCCAGTTACTGTTCAGTGGAGCAAATAATATACATGGAAGTATTAATTCGCGGAAAATGTAAATAAAGGCAGATGAAACAAATGGAGCTGCATCGTGTATCGGGAAAGGAAAAATATCAGCATTGTCAATTGATAGCGTGTGATGTTAGGTCAATCAAAAAGAATTCACGAAGCGGCAAGCACCGTGAGGAGCTGGTTGGAATAACAGTATCACACCGCGCACAGATTGATGCTCCGGTAAGTTGGCAAGATTTCAGATTAGAAAGCAGAGACAAACGATCGTGTTTGCTTAAAAAAATTGGGAAAAGAGAACGGATGAGCGAAGTCGCGGAAGAAGGGGGAGGCAAGGAAATAGATGGCGAAGGTAGAAGCAGAAACGACCGCAAACGAGGAAACGACAGGAAGCACATCCAGCGATGAACCAACAGGGGCAACGCAGACGACGGAAGACAACAGAATCAACGCAGACAATGGAAGCAACGCAAAGGAAGCAACGCAGACAACGGAAGACAGCAGAATCAACGCAGACAATGGAAGCAACGCAAAGGAAGCAACGCAGACAACGAAGGACAACAGAATCAACGCAGACAACGGAAACAACTCAAAGGAAGCAACGCAGACAACGGAAGACAACAGAATCAACGCAGACAATGGAATCAACGCAAAGGAAGCAACGCAGACAACGGAAGA
Source organism: Teleogryllus occipitalis (assembly GCA_011170035.1). NCBI lineage: Eukaryota > Metazoa > Arthropoda > Insecta > Orthoptera > Gryllidae > Teleogryllus > Teleogryllus occipitalis. Next base: position 69,175 of record BLKR01000928.1, read on the forward strand.
CAACAGAATCAACGCAGATAATGGAAGCAACGCAAAGAAAGCAACGCAGACAACGGAAGACAACAGAATCAACGCAGACAATGGAAGCAACGCAAAGGAAGCCACGCAGACAACGAAAAACAACAGAATAAACGCAGACCATGGAAACAACTCAAAGGAAGCAACGCAGACAACGGAAGACAACAGAATTAACGCAGACAATGGAAGCAACGCAATGGAAGCAACGCAATGGAAGCAACGCAATGGAAGCAACGCAATGGAAGCAACGCAAAGGAAGCAACGCAAACAACGGAAGTGACACAGACAACGCAAGCAACGCAGACAAACAACGGAGGTAATACAAACACCGGAAGCAACAGAAACAAAGAAGCCATGAAAGTCCCGGAAGTAAATACAGCAACGGGAGTAACGAAAGCACTGGACGAAACGAAAACACCGGAAGCAGCGGAGGTGAGGCAGCGGAGGCGGAGGCGCGTAGCGGGGGCGGTGACAACGACCGAAGCTGTTCGGACACCGCCGCGCCGGCCCCTTAAGCGCGCCAGGCACCGGCTTACGAGCGGCGCCGGCGCCCGAGCACGCTAAGCCGGCAATAACTATAAGATCTGATAGTGAAATCGTCCCGGGCGGCGCGGGCGAGGGGGAGGAGCCGTAGGCGCGTGCGGGAGCTCGCTCAGGCCCCGCCTCCTGCTTCCTTCTTCCTTCCCTTGGCGAGGCCCCTCGGATCGTCTGCTCCGTGCAATAATACATGTAAGAGCCTCTTTCTCGCCCTGTCGCTCTCGTTTTGGTAATTTCTTCTTTTGTTCGCTCGTACTTCTTTCTGCTTCATTTCTTCTTACTCTCTATTCCTGAAAATGGAGATTCTGACAAAAACTTTAATACTCTCATCCGCTTCCATCTCTAATTTTCGCGTTATTCTTTCTAATCATTCTGTCTTAACGATCCTGTGCTGAAATTTCTTGCAATTGCTTAACTTTTTCGTATCATGGTTACGACTTTCTTTTCTTTCTTTCTTTCTTTCTTTCTTCCTTCCTCCTAGCTTCTCTCTTGAACAAAAATGTTTTTTTTAAATTTTAAAATTGTCTATTATTCTCCTAGGAGTAATCTCCTTTTTTTCCCTTCATCTTTATTGCTTGTCTATCGTCATTTACGTCCTTCATCGAGAAGTATCTCGCAAGTCAAATTGAAGCCGAACTTCGTTTTCTTCTTGTTTCTCCACAGTTTTGTCTCTGTTCTTTTCAAACGTTCTAAGGCTTCTTCCAAGTCTCTACATCGCTGCGAGGACCAATCTGAAATATGTCTCTCTCTCTCTCACACACACACACACACGCACACGCACACACACACACACGCACACACACACACGCACACACACACACACACACACACACACTTTCTATTCTCTTTCCCGGCTGCTTTTCCATCTCTGTTACTGTCCCCCTCCATTTGAATCCCACCCCTCGCGCTCTCACGTTCCCATCCAGCGTTCCTTCTGTCCCTTCCCTTTACGTCTCCGCGCGGCGCTCTTCACCTCGTTAGCCACAGCGACGGCCAGCCATAAAGTTTGATCGGACAATCTGCGGCCTCCATATTGGATCAGGCGCCCGCTCGCGTGCTCACCGGGACTCCACTGGGCAGGGCCGGTCGCCGGTCATCGGCTTCGCCCCGCCACGTCACGCCACGCCACGCCACGCCATGCCACGCACGCACGCACGCTGCACGCGAACGCACTCCAAGGCGCCCGAATCAAGGAGGAGCCCGTGTGCCAGTGATTTTGGGGGTTTGCCTCGGTGGCGCAGGGCTTGTGCTTCCCGGTGGCGTGTTTTCGGAGTTAGTGACCACGACGAAACAAAATTATGTGTAGAAAACTAACCCTAATTTATCAAGTCATATTTTTAATCTCCTGCGTTTTGCTTGTGCTGTGAATACCGTATTTCACAAAGTTTTGTTCACCGTTTGCACTAGAACATGCATCTCACTTTTCCTGCTTCATGTCGGTTGAAAAGTTTTCCTTCCGCGTCCCTCTTGAAAATTGCGTACAATGTATTCTTTGTTGTTGTTTTATGTTGTCCGATCCTCTTCAAATATATAGCGCTGTGAATTACAGTAAAACTGTTGTACGGGTTCAGTGCTACAGATATTTTTCGTTTTTAAGTGTCGTAAGTTTTATAAATCTTAAGGAAGCTTTTAAAAAAGGATTCTTAAATACAATATTATACACGAATACTACGTTCTGGACTTAATTCTTAACCTTTGCAATACAAGACATATAACGTATGTAAACACCGGAAACCTTCATTAGTTTCTCAATTCAAGTCAAATACGACACAATTATTACTACTAAACTTTCGAACAGCTCATTTAGACTTATTCATGTGACATTCAAAATATTAGAAGTTAGATTTAATATATATGTAAAAAAAAAGAAACAAAAACGAGCCTGAACATTTATACAAAAAAATTTGAAGTTTTAATGAAAATGTTTACCATCAGAAACAAGGCTTGAAAGATCAATTTCGAATAAATGAGCACGTAGAAGTTAAAATTAAACAATATTTTACGAGAAAGTATTTTAAAAATGTTTATTTTAAACACGCACATCGTGTTGAACTGTAATATTTAAAGAGGGAAGCGTCTCAGATTTGGAGAGGATTGTGAATTCATCCGACAACCTACAGAGGTTGTTTAAGCCATACGTGAAAGTTCCGGGAGAGACCCAATCTTTAAATGAAATAATAATAATAATAATAATAATAATAATAATAATAATGACTTTATTTATGTGGCGAGACTCGGGCCATCAGGCCCGCTCTTCCGCCTAACCACGTAATACATAAATTTATAGATACGAATTTAGATACATTTAGTATGTGTATGAAATCTTAACCCCCTAAAAGCTATCGGGATGCATGTGGGGGGGGGGGGGGAATTTGGTGCTGATTATGAACTTACAAGAGTTGTTGAGGAGTAATTTGAAAGCTTAGCGAGCGGGCTGTAGTATAATTTGGGCCATAGTTCCCTTGCAACTTGACGGGAGCGTGCTTTACAGCCACTCTTGGTGGCCTATTTTACATAGTCTTTGACGAACTTACCTATTCCTTGATTTGCTTTCCATACGTGTCTGTAGAAGGGTGTTTGGTGTTCCTATGTTGATCAACATAAAGTGTACATATAATGAATACAAGAAAAATAGTTATGAAATAATAATTAGTTTTGAATAATGGCATGATTCAATAATAGTGTACATGTTCATGTAGGCTAGTAACGTTGTTGTAGAGTAAACATTATCTCATAAACACCTGTCCTTATTAATGTTCATTATCAGGATGCCTGAACGTAACATGTTTAACAATATTTTAAACAAACGAAAAATATATTTGAATCACCAGAATTATGAGTCTTTTATACTGAAGTGTCTAGGTTATTGTGATAGTTTGAAATATAAAGATTTTTTTAAATTATTTATTTAAGGTCGCCTTATAAACAGCTCGGTCATTGGCGACCACAGTTACAAAAATACAGTATTTACAAATTCACATACTAGTTACACATTTTCATGGGATACACATACACAAATCCTATATAAAGATTGTATTGATGAAGAAATTAATAAGAAAAATAACCTTTCGCGGATTTTTTTAACCTTGTTGGTTATAATTAAAGTATGCTAGGACTCCAAAAAGGTTGAATCTTGAAAATGAAATTAATATCCGTTTAAAAATATCATTAAGTACAAAAAGCTAAAGTAAATGATTGTACTACTACTCATCAGTTAGTAAGGAAAATATCTAAACTTCGACACGAAAATATAAAAAATAAACCCATCAAAATATGTACTTTGAGATGCATGGTAAAATGTTATATCGAATCTCTTGTCGCATCCATGAGGCTGTGATAGCACACTAAGAGCGCTTCGACTCCTGAAATCCTACTCCGCAAGTAACTGACACCACAAGCGAACGCGACTATCCAGACACAGTATAAGTTACAGAAGATTGTGTTAAAACCTCCTGCGCTGATCACGTGAACTCCCATAACTTCGTCTGATAGAGCAAAGAAATTCATTGAATTAGCTATTACAAGTAACTATTCTTAACTTTAAATGTCTTGACTTTAATGAAGAGAAATTTAAGCTAACAATATTTACGAATAACATGTAATGTAGACATAACCTACAGAAGACCCAATCCTCCAGCAAGCACCTTAGAAGCCTCGCTGGACCCAATCCTCCAGCAAGGCTTCTACGTCCATCCATAAGAAATCTCGGGAAGAAATGACAGATGAAGTGAGAGGAGTCAGCAGGGCTGAATTTTCTCTCCGCAATCCCGACAAAAGCATTGAGCAATCAAACGGGTCAGAAGCACAAGGTGCTCCATCCGCATGCAGCCTCCTACATCCCTACACACCTCCTCCAATCATGCACAGGTGCTTCTATGGTGGACCATTTTGTAGTAGTCAACTTCGAGGGACCCTCTACCCCGCAAAAGTGGCTGACATCATCAGGTCCCACCTGACCCTACGGAATCATCGTGAGCTCAATGGTGCCAACTGAAATGCTTTGGAAATGACCAACCCTTCCCACATGGTCCCCCCGGAGCCAGTGGAGAACCGAGCGCAGTTCAAGATCAAACATCTACATTATGCCGCCCAAATATGGAACCCGAATGTTCCGTACGGATGTGGCCCTGCGAAACTACAAATTTGAGATTTTTCCATAGAGTAAAAGAATAAAGTAAGATTTTAAGAATTTTTTTCATTTTGAAATCCTATATGGACAAACAATGAATATCGTTGTAAACTTTAAGCTGAAATTTCACTTGAAACATTAAATTTTCAGATACTTCAATCATCACTTTTTCGAAATGGAGCGTACATTTCTCAATTCGTCTCTTCATCTTCAAATAAAAAACTGACCGGCCAATGTAGAAATAAAGCTCACAATCCGAAACATAATAACCCCCTGTACGGTATTGAAAAGATTCCTGAATTTGTATTACTTTATAAATGGACGGCAATTGACATCCAAATTGGTTTTCCATGTTCCGTGCCTCTTTTCAGAACAAAATAAGAAAATTAGTATTTAGATAATCAGCTATAGTATGTGTTCTTGTGATGATAAACCTGACGCCTGATATACTGTAGATTGCGGGATTTTTACATTAATCCTAAGTTAATGAATATCTCTGAAAAAGCTCTTAACTTTTTCATGAATTCTCGAGCTCATCAATACGTATGTTGAATCTGTGGAACCAGCTGTTTGCAATAGCGAGCTTGTAATTTGTTTGATTGGTCGTCCATCTACTAGTGAACAGTATTTGATGTTCATTAATTTGTGGTTCACAAGTGTACTCGACCGTGATGTTTGATTGCTCAAGTATACAGACTTTTTGTGGCGTTTTCTGTCTCACAATTAAATGAGAACGTTTGTGAATGTATGGAATGGATCTCTGAAGGTTAGCTCTTACAGTCGGATCGAATCAATCTTGTACTAATTACATAGAATGAATCATTTTGATTGATATCGCTTCTTCACATGGAATATATTTTTACATTTTCTTCAGTTTTCATGAGTTTTATATTACTTTTCGAAAATTAAATAGTAAAAAAATGAATATTTTATCCGAATATTTAGCTAAGTTTATTCCAAATAGGAGAAAATTATCTTAAAAATTGCTCAACTTCAAGCCTGAATGGGTCAGAGTGATTTTTTACAAATTTCTAAGACTAAAAATATTCTCCTTACAAGAAGTAATGGCAATCAGAATGTGTATAAAAGTTTTAGAATAAAAAATTAATTTTTAATCATTACAAACTCGTTTTATTGCGAAAATCATTATCTCATTACTTGTTGCGATTTTTAGATTGCCAATTTGATGTCTGTTGAGACCAACTTACTCTACACATCTTCAAAGGAAAATGAAGAAAACTGATAATTTGAGTTAGAGTAAGCATCAAAGTAGGCACAATATTGTACTAGTGAGATTTTTTAAATTGGGTTTTTAAATCGATTGTTCTGTTAACCTTGATGTACTTACTATTCGGGTCTACATAACTCGAAAAAATTGTTTTTCCCTCAAGGGCATCATTGATTAATGAATATACCGATACTTCATGATTTTGGTAAATATCTAAATATTTTTAAATGTAATGAAAAGTTTGTCATATTTTAATAAAGACAATTAATTAGTACTCTTCTGGTTTATGATACACGATTGTCAGAAATCATCTAAACTAGTAAGTGAGGTATAAGTATAGGAACTATGACATTAGAACTTTATGATTTGATAACATCAATTTTCAGGCAGGTGTACTTCTGTCCACTAGCGAGAAAGAACAAAATTAGTGTGTGTATGTTCATCCTGGTCTACAAAATAGTCCGCTCAAATTACAGTGATACATGAGATATCGACTTTACTACGTGCTACGTGAGAAGTCGTCGACTTTGGAACAGTTATAAAAAATATAATTATGAGCATATTGGAAAAACCAAGCCAGACCTACATGGCAAATAAGCAGTATAAAAGTTCAAAATACTTCCATTTTCACCATATTCTTCGCTGAAAACTAATTTACAAGAGTGGAAAAGGCGTAGAATTTCAGTAGGTTTCATCGAGAAAAAAAAATTAGTATCACTGTCACACACTAAAAACAGAAACTATTTTAGATGTAAATAAAATAAAAGGTGTTGCTGATATTCAATATTCACAATATTTACAAGTGGATTCTTTGTTGATAGGAAAATATATCACTCAATCACTTTTTGGAACAACGTGAATGGTATTTTTACAAGAGTATGTATACATGAATGGTATCGAGCTTCCCCATATTGACAATTTTTTAAAATATGAGCAAAACTCTCGTTAGTGAGTATATGGTGTTTCAGAAGTATAACATGAAATAATAATCCGCAAGAGTGCTGTGAAAACGGAAATTTCAACAATTTTTTGAGGATTTACTGGCCATATGTGATAGTTCTAAACTTTGCCCCATAAATAATGAAAGTGAAATATGTACTTTATGTAGTATTTTTTAGTGAAAGGTATTTAATAAATCCCCAGAAAATTACTTTTGCCCATATTACAACTAATTATTAATAGATAAATAATTCAATATCTTACGAGTAAGTTAATATGAAAATTACAACTTATTCTATAATAATATACCACTTTATAAAAAGATAGATCCAACAAATATTTTTTTAATCATCCCTACATTTGAAACCAAATTTCTGGTTATATATTAGGACCGAGAAGTACAGCCATATAATAAATTCGAACAATACAACAACGTTAATAAAAATATAAAGCTATGTATACTTTTGCGAATATATATTTAATATTGTTTACTCGTTTTTGCTTTATGTTTGATGATATGAATGTACAAAGTAACATCCATATTTTGAAATAAATTAACTTCCTCCTGGCATTTTCATTCCAAGAATCCTCAATTATGAGAAAGCAATTTTTATTATTTTTAAAATTGCCTTTATTTCACTCCAACATAAAATTTTGTTAGATTGTAATTACGTTCTTGAAAAGTGCAGAGCATTTCATTAATTATTGATCTAGTGCACGCCATAATAAAGAGACTATACTATTGTGTAAAAAGACGGTCTCCTCTCTTTCCGTGAAATGTCAATGCTTGTTATTTCAAACACGCTGGGGGCCTCACGGTAATGCGGAGCTGACATGCTAATAAAAAGAGAGCAACAACGCACATCCCCTTCCCTTGCCTCCGCCCCGTCGTCGTCGTCGTCTTGAAATATTTTCCCGTACGAACTCGACAACCGGAAAGCAAAGCAGTTTCCTGACTTCGCGAGCTTCTGGGGAATATGTGCGTTGTTTCGAAGAACGACCGAGACCCTGGCGGAATAAACCCCCGTGGAGGGTGCGTTCCGCGAATTACACTCGAGAGCACAGGCCGAGAGGAGGAGTATTTTAATGCACTTTGGTGGAAATGCGCCTTTCAGAACGCCTAATTCGCGGCGCGCTGGGGTAGAGTACGTCAGCAGCCTTAGCCCACGTGTAATTCTCTCAAGAAAAGAAAGCTCGGTAAAGACCTTTCGTCGAAATGTTATGGGGGAAATTCAGAGGCAATTTTTTTTTCGCTGAAAGTAAGGTGATGTGTGCATTGATCAATCAACGATATGTTTAAACATACAAAGTTTGAGAAGTTCATACTGGAAAAGAACATTTTACAATTTCAGAATGTGCGTTTACTTTTATGCGTGTTTCCATATTCCAAATAAATATCTACCTCTTTTCTTAATTCAAGTGCAAATTAGTTTTATTTACTTTTTTAATAATATTGAAATATTGTTTTTAAAGTGTTGGGCGATAACATCTCTGCAATCTTCAATATTATCAGTTCAAATTTCGAAGTTAAGATTTTTTATTTATTTATTTATTTATTTATTTATTTATTTATTTATTTATTTATTTATTTATTTATTTATTTATTTATTTATTTATTTATTTATTTATTTATTTATTTATTTATTTATTTATTTATTTATTTATTTGTTTGTTTGTTTATTTATTTATTTATTTATTTATTTATTTATTTATTTATTTATTTATTTATTTATTTATTTATTTATTTATTTATTTATTTATTTATTTATTTATTTATTTATTTATTTATTTATTTATTTATTTATTTATTTATTTATTTATTTATTTATTTATTTATTTATTTATTTATTTATTTATTTATTTATTTATTTATTTATTTATCTTTTCTTCGACCAGACCGATATCATAAAACACATTCTTCTTGATATGTAAGATATTCTTGATATTAATCGCATTCTATACACGCATTCAGAGTCGTAAACATTGCACTCAGCGTCTAAAACTTCCGAACCAGTCACCCCCGAACATTCTTGTTTTTGAGGGAGAAGGTTCACGTTCCTTATTTCCCGTAAAAGAGGAACAGCGCTGTGCAGCACAGCCTCTTTGTAAACGCCGGAGCCAAGAGTAATTCGTCTGTTCCTTCATTCTGCCCGACCGAGATGTCGGTCGTCCACGTAACTCAGCGTCTTAAAACGTCGAGATACAGACGAGCTCGAGTCACGTTCCGCCCGTTATGGCGAGTTTTACAGCCCTCTTTTAACGTCCATGTCCAGTCTACGACTGCCGGAATTTCACGGCGGACTCGATATGACACTTAGTGTTTGTCTGCGGAAAGTCAGGCACGTACGCTGTGCCTCGGCAAGAACACGGAGCTTAAAATGTGTTTGCGGAATTTTTCAGAGTCAGCAGGAGAGTACAGGCGTTATCGCAACACATTTTCTGTTGTAGTGGATATATGGGACATCCCAGACTTCAGTTTAGTGTTCATTTACTAAATTAACTTTAATAATTGTACCACATATACGTACTTGACGTATTCCCACAAATTTTACGTCTTTCTAAGAGAAATTTATTTAATTCGTTTATTATTTTCATATTGATAATTTCATTTTGTTTATATATGATATGAGTAGTGAAAAAGACATTTTATTTTACGAGTAGTAAAAGTTGAGACCCAAGGTTTTTAGACTCAGTTTCGCAACTTTTTAAGCAAAATAAAATTACCTTTACCCGTAGCCTGCACTATATTTTAGACAGCCCTACGGACTTTGATTTTATTTTCATTCCAGAATATAAATCACTTAATGGCACATTGACGTGAGTAGTAGTTGATATATTCAGGCGATTCTATTTTTTTGTTGCATTTACAGATTTTCAATAGTAAATTATAATTAAAATAACATTAACAAGCGACCCTTCCGAGAAATCTTGCATGCTAAACCCCACCCTCCTACCTATCTTTATATTTCCTTATTAAGTCACTAATATACCTTTTTCTTCAATATTCACTTATCCTTCCTCACTTGTTCTGCACGACTCCTTGTAATAGTATAAACTGAACCTATTTTAAGATAGTGCAGTGCACCCTTATCAATACACTATTTTTATTTAAATTTATTAACGAATACAGAGATACATGCGTACAATTCAGTCCATCGTAATATCAAGTAATTGGTTTAATTTCACATACAGTTTCAGATTTTGCACGTCTCTCAAGAGGGTGAACCTAGAAGCGCCGAACAAGCAAAATTTAACACAACGTCTAAGAAGATCTCATCCTATAGACTATGGTGTGAGGAACGCTTCTTTGAGGACTTCTGGCTTAAAATTCCAGGTTTTAATCTCCTAGAACGCTTCGTTTTGGAGTTATATAACTACATGCATTTCAACGATGCTGTCCCAGTATTGCGGGTTGCATTTGGCATTAATATTAGCTGTGTTTTTTTTTTACAAATACTGCATATTATTAAAGTTAAAGTACAATTCGTCATTGGTTGCATGTGAAAGCCACAAAAGTCATCTGCACAACTGAAATAATATAAGAGAGAATTATTTTTCATGTTATTTTGATCCATTCGTGTTCTCGGAGAATTTTTCTGGAGGCCAATAGTTGGTGGGATACATGTGTATATTGCATTAATTTCAAGCAGAAATTATGCCAGAACTACTAGTTTTTGTTAAATTAGATATTTTTAAGGAGCTGATTTTTTAGAACAATTTTTGTTTAAGGCAAAGATTTCTATCTTTAATTTTGTAGTTTTCAAATGTTAAGATTTTGGAATTATCGAAAGTACGGAAATTCCCACGAAAATGAGACCTTTGCAATTCTTTTAAGCTTTTCTTTTCCTATCTGTGGAAAAATTCAAGAAACAATTTGGAGTGCTTTTTGAGAAATTCTATTTTGTAAATTGAATAAATTTCATGCAGAAATTAGGCAAAATCTAGTCGTAGTTTCAAAAAATTATAAACTCCTTTTTTTAAAGACCTAATATTTTACAACATATTATGTTCAAAGCAAATGTATCTCTGCAATTTTCGGTATCAAGGATCCACAAAACATGAATTCTGATTACATACCATGTGCGACTATTTACTACACACACACACACACACACACACACACACACACACACACACACACACACACACACACACACACACACACACACACACACACACACACACAAATACATATATATATATATATATATATATATATATATATATATATATATATATATATCCGTTTCTTCGTTACCAGGATACGGTAATAAGAGCTTTTCTGTCGAAAATTTGTCATTTTCGGCTTACAATTACAATACTTTCTCTTCTTACTATGAAAGGGAGAGAAAGTAAAAATGAAATTTTAGCACGCTATACCTGCTCTAGAATAACTATTTTTACTTAATGGCTGTCTAAAAATATATAATGTTCTACTTCTTTTTTTAAAAGTTGGTATCACTTTTAGGAATGTTACATGACGTCATGTAGTGAACTATATTAGGACATGGAAATGCACAAGAAACTACCAGGTATTACCAAATGAATTAACAGAGCATTTTTAGGTTTGTGAGATAAAATATTTTTTTTAAATAGTGTTATTTATATTTTGTCATTAATCAGTCGCGCTTCTGTGGTAATACTAAAACTCCCTAAGGATTAACGTATTTTTAAGTCCCTGGATGATGAAGTGATGTTTTGCTAACAGAAAACAAACGCATGTAGGCTCGCATTAAATGCGTGAAATAAATAAATTATGGTAATACAGGGTGACTTAATGCTCTGACTAGTACATGTCATTTTGTGACATTTGCGTCGTCTGGCAAAAATAAAATAATAGTGTGGCGGTTTTTGTAAATGAATGATGTATTTGGTAGCGGTTTATCCCCAATATGAAAATTAAATATATTGTCACTCGATATCCCTGCACAAACCTCTGGGATAATCATCGTATGAAGAATATTGAATTCAGCACAATGCAATTTTTTCTACCATTATTGATCACCTGGATTTATTTCTAATGTTTGATTTGTATGGTACATGAATTCAATAAATTGTGGAGTCAAGTGATTTCATTGTGCTGATGTCCTAATTTTAAGAATCGAAACTACTTAATGTAAGTAGAAGGTAGTGAGTAAAACTATGAGTGAACTGGTCAAATCTTACAAAAGACGCTCTTGTCGAAGGACATGAATTTAAGGAGTAGGCTGTTTGTTTGTTTGTAAAGACGATATCATATCCTCGTTATATGGCTTCCTTCTCTCTTTGTAACTCGTGCGACTATTACCTGTCCGTTCATATGTCTGGGCTGCAACAAAATAGTCGAAAATCTTGGTCAAAAACTTGTGAACTCTACTGGCGATACCTGCTGAAGTAATGTGTGTTTCCGTACCAAGTCTATCCTCGGTTCATCATATACATTACCGTAGAAATACTTTGTCATAATTTTAAATATCCGAACTTGTTAAATGACTTTGCAATTAAAAATTAAAAGCGTGTACTTGCAAGAACATTTTTGCTGCTAACGGAATTTCATGAAGATTAATAAAACTCCTCTTTACTTCTATTGAAAGACATAATATTATTAAATTATATTCTTAGTTAATTGTAGAATTTTTATGCAGACTTCATTCAAACTTCATACACGCCATATTCTTCACAGACGCCTGTGTAATACAGTTAGTAATTTTATTACCGAGCACAGAACGAAACCCCAGAGCCATTTCGTAACACATAACAGCATTCAGTAGCAGTACTTTGGGGACCAGGTAGAAAATGAGGAAAACATTTTGTTGGGAAATAACGAACATATTCTCGAAAGTAAATCACAGAGCGCACAAGCCTTTCAGTATCTTACAGAAATGGTGGTCCTAAGGTAGGATTACAAGTCATTAAAAAGAAAGTGACTAAGTCATGCTAGATTTCTGAAGATGATAACCTAATTGCAGGTAAAAGACTTCAAACGAAAACCATTAAAACCTTGTCGCGCGAGTAGATGTAATTTTGAGATAATAAGAAACAGAAACTTGAAAAATATTTGAGATGAATTGAAAAAGTCAAAATTATAATGTAACCGGTATTTTAAAAGTTTAGACATTTTTTTCAAGAAATGTGACTTTTGATATATCACACTCAGAATGGTGAAACGCAACGAGATTTCTGAATACCTTATATTTCTTAATACCACTATTAGGAGACTGTAAAACTTCATAAAGAAAACAGTGGTAATCTAGGTATCAGTGATCTTTTGATTAACGAAATTTTTCATCCTTCTAAACTAAAATTACACCATTTTCAAACTGCTTTCTTCCTACCATGTAAACGTTTATTATTATGATATATTTCTTGATTGAAAGCTATACTAATCACATAAACTTGTTTCCTATAACACATGAATACTACGGTATCTATAACAGCAGTAAACCCATCTTCGATATCCTTATTATAATATTTAATTGCATTTTTAAATTCTTGATGGCGTGTCATTGATTAAATGATCTACATTATATCTTCAGAGCGAAGGCCGATATGTTCCAATTTTTAAATCAACACTTGTCGCCAAAAAAACTATATTTTCCCGATCCCTTCCAACCAATCCTTTCCTCATCCTCTTTCCCATTCCTATGTCAATACCCAAAACCCGCAATTAAATAAATACCCTCCCTTCATCATCCCCACCCCGCCTCCCAATCCCCCGTCACTGTACGTGGGAGTGGAGGTCACAAAACCCTATCATCCCCAAAGAAGAACTGGCTGAAGAATCCCCTAATGGGATTAGCAGCTGAACGGAAAAAGTTGCCATCCAAAAAGTCTAGTTGCTTCATGACCTTTATACAAATACGTCATGAAACTATCATCTTCTTTGATGCCCACAGAAGGTTGAATTTGTTTCTGCTCGCATGCGAGTACACTACGAGCCAAGTTGATTAATTATTAGTGTTTGACTATTTGAGCGCAAACACCGGGCGCGGCCCACGTGCTCGGCGGTGGGCGTTCTGGCATTTTGCCGGCTGCTGCCCTCGATCGAGTGTGGCGCGAGAGAGCGCGCGCATCGCGTGATCGAACCACTTAGCCCCGCGCCACCCCACCGCTTGGCTTTTCCCGTCGCTCGCGCCGAGAACACTTGTGATCGAGGGTCGAATGGAGGACCCCAGCACTTGGCGCAGGCTCTCACACCCGCGCCTTCACGCTTCCCACGCCCATGCACGATCTGGTTCCTGCTGCCCACGCCCAGCGCACCACATCCCGCCTTTCCGCACCCCCTGCCTGCAGCCCGCCTCGCACCCCAACTCGCAACCCGCCTGAACCCCAACTCGCACCCCAACTCGCACCCCAACCTCGCACCCCAACTCGCACCCCAACTCGCACCCCAACTCGCACCCCAACTCGCACCCCAACTCGCACCCCAACTGCACCCCAACTCGCACCCCAACTCGCACCCCAACTCGCACCCCAACTCCCGCAATCTCAACTCACCCCAACTCGCACCCCACCCCGCACCCCCAACTCTCGCACCCCAACCTGCACCCCAACTCGCACCCCAACTCGTACCCCACCCCGCACCCCAATCCTCGCACCCCAACTCGCACCCAACTCGCACCCCAACTCGCACCCTGCCTGCACCCTGCCTCGCACCCCGCCTCGCACCCTGCCTCGCACCCCGCCTCGCACCCTGCCTGCACCCCGCCTCGCACCCCGCCTCGCACCCCGCCTCGCACCCCGCCTCGCACCCCAACTGCACCCCCGCACCCCAACTTCGCAATTCTCAACTCGCACCCCAACTTTGCACCCCAACTCGCACCTCAACTTTCGCACCTCAACTCGCACCCCCAACCGCACCCCAATCCGCACCCCAATCCTCGTACCCCACCCCGTACCCCAACTCGCACTCAACTCGTACCCTAACCTCGCACCCCAACTCGCACCCCAACTCGCACCCCCAACTGCACCCCAACCTTCGCACCCCAACTCGCACCCCAACTCGCAACCCCCAACTCGCACCCCAATCTCAAAAATTCAATTGCCTGCACTCCCTTCTAACCTGCACTCTAATTGTAACCCGAACCCACAATCTCCACCTCAACTATGGCACCCCAACCCTCCACTCAATCAATTTTAAACGTGTAATCGAACTTACCTCCTTAAACTTAATCCGCAACCACCCCTTGGAACTCGCACTCCTAACTCGTCCCTGGGACTCCCTTTAACTCGCTCCCCCTAATGCTCCATCTGCACCCCCGCCTGCACCCTCGCGCTCCTCGCACCCGCCTCGCACCCTGCCTCGCACCCCCGCCTCGCACCCTGCCTCGCACTCGCACCCCAACTCCTGCACTCCCAACTCGCACCCAACTCGCACCTCAACTCGCACTCCCAACTCGCACCCTAACTTCGCACTTAACTTTGCACCCTAACTGCACTCCCACCCTGTAATTCTCAACTTCGCAATTTAACTCGCACTTAACCCGTACCCCAACTTCACCTCACCCCGCACCCCAACTTACTCCTTAACTACTCGTACCCTAACTGCACTCCTCTAACTCGTACTCTACCCCAACTCTAATCTTAAGTAACTTCGCACTCTCTATCTCGCACTCGCACCTCTAACTCGTACCCCAACTCGCACCCTTACCCTGCACTCCTCCCCGCCTGGCACCCTGCCTGCACCCCGCCTGCACCCCGCCTGCCGCACCCTGCCTCGCACCCTGCCTCGCACCCCCGCCTCGCACCCCGCCTCGCACCCCGCCTCGCCCCGCCTCGCACCCTGCCTCGCACCCCGCCTCGCACGCCCCCGCCTGCACCCCGCCTCGCACCCCGCCTCGCACCCTGCCTGCAGCCCCTGCCTCGCACCCCGCCTCGCACCCCCGCCTCGCACCCCCCGCCTCGCACCCCGCCTCGCACCCCGCTCACCCCGCCTTCGCACCCCGCCCGCCGCCTCCGCACCCCGCCTGCACCCCGCCTCTCGCACCCCAGCCTCGCACCCTGCCCGCACCCCGCCTGCTGCCTGCCTCGCACCCTGCCTGCACCCCTGCTCAGCACCCCGCCTCGCACCCCGCCTCGCACCCCCGGCCTCGCACCCCCGCCTCGCGCTCCCGCCTCGCGCCTCCCGCCTCGCACCCCCGCCTGCGCTCTGCCTGCGCCGCCCCCGCCTCTCTGCGCCTCCCGCCTGCGCTCCCGCCTCGCGCCTCGCGCCTCGCACCCGCCTGCACCCTGCCTCGCACCCTGCCTCGCACCCCGCCTGCCCCCGCCTCGCACCCCGCCTCGCACCCCGCCTCGCATCCCAGCCTGCACCCCGCCTGCACCCCGCCTCGCGCCCCGGCACGCACCCTGCCTTGCACACCACATCGCACCTCGCCTAGCACCCCGCCTCGCACCCCGCCTCGCACACCGCCTCGCACCCCGCCTCGCACCCCGCCTCGCACCCCGCCTCGCACCCCGCCTCGCACCCCGCCTCGCACCGCGCCTCGCATCCCGCCTCGCACCCCGCCTCGCACCCCGCCTCGCACCCCGCCTCGCACCCCGCCTCGCACCCCGCCTCGCACCCCGCCTCGCTACTCCGCCATACCCTGCAACAGGCACCGTCACTCATCCACACACACCGTCCCCCCACGTACTCCGATTAGCACCACCCGCCCCGCCACAAATCCCACTACCCCCGCCACGCCAGCACGAGGCCAAGCACTGAGCAACTCTCCCACGTGCCCCGCCACACTTCCCGCCACACACCCCAACACGCCCCCGCCACGCCCCCACCACTGCACTACCGCGCGCCAGACACCGTCACCGTCGCACATCCACATTCCACACGCTGAATGTAAAGTACTCCAAAATTTAAAGATTGATTTTCAAAAACGGTGACCTTTGTGTCGGGCCAGATTAATCGGATATGTTTCATTTTTGAAAACTTTCTACGAACCGATTCGATGCTAGTGTTGTTCACAGACCGATGGACGGACGGACGGACGGATGGGAAGATCGACTGAAGCACTGACTTTTTTAAGACAATTTGCGGTATCGGAGTACCCCAAAAGTTGCATTTCCGTTGAAATCTCGAAATCGATTTTCCGCAGCTTTACCTAACTTTCTCTATACTACGTATATGACTCTGTACGGTAGGTATACTATATAGCGAATTTTTTTTTTTAACTTTCAGTAGCAATATCATATACAATTACTTAACGTTATTTCAAACTTTTAATCAACGCTAAACTTTTATTTACATACAGAGATTTTCCATTATCGCGAAATCCCACATCTTTCCCCATCATTATATTCTGTAGGATGCATACTAATTATGTTTCACCATTTCCATCTTTTTCCTGCATTTTCTCTTCTGCAGTCTTTGAATAACATTCACCGTATTCCTGAACCTCACACAGGTTCCTTTGTATATTCATATCACCGATTTCCCTCACTTCCCCTCTGCTTAACAAGGGGACCCATTCGTCGCAAACGCTCCCTCTACTCGTTCTACTCTTCTAGCTCTGCCTAAGCGCTCTCCCCTTTGATCCCCTTTGAAGGTATTCTTCTGCCTCGTCCTCTGTCCTATCATTCCCTAATCCGCTATCTGCTGTTCACCCCCTGCGCGCCGCCCAATCACCCACCCCACTGTGCACGCGCGCGACCGCTGCAGCGGGTGCCGCGCTGCAGGCGTTTGGGCGTTCGTTTTTGCCCTGATTATGAGGCGGGGCTGACGGAGCGCGATTGCGCGGATAGACTGTATCTATTCAAATTAGTTCGCCTAATTATTCAACGTCTCTGCCCAGCGCGCTGGGACGGGATTGGATGGCGGGAGAGGGAGGATGAACGGTGAGGGGACAGGCTAATGGTGGGGCAGGGAAAAAGCAAGTGAGAGGCGTAGGTGAGGGGGTGAGTTGGGTGGACTGGGGTGGACATAACAGGTGCTGGGGCGAGGGTGGGTGGGCGGGCGGGCGGGCGGGGTCTTGGGTAGGAGGCGGGGGGCGACGCGGGCGCGGGGAGCGGGCGCGGGGAGCGGGCGCGGGGAGCGGGCGCGGGGAGCGGGCGCGGGGAGCGGGCGCGGGGAGCGGGCGCGGGGAGCGGGCGCGGGGAGGAGCTCGCATCTCCAAAGAGGCAGTGCTGCTGAACAACCGTGTCTGTGTGTGTGTGTGTGTGTGTGTGTGTGTGTGTGTGTGTGTGTGTGTGTGTGTGTGTTTATTCGAGCGTTTTTCACGTGCTAAATCGGCAACTATGGGAAATGTCATCGGGCGAGACGAACGTGGACGGGAAAGGTGGTTTTGGTAACCGATTCTGCAATAAGTGTCCAATAATGAATTTTGTGAAATCTGTTTATTGCTTCAGAAAATTCACAAAATACTTCCAAAGTGTGTAAAAATATCAGAAGCTATGTATTTATAATTGTTAATTACGTCAATTTTACGCATATTTTATTTCATTTTTTTATTTTTTATTGATTTTTTAAAATATAAATATGTAATAATATGCATGCATACGGTGATTGTTACAATACATCTAGATTGGACATTCAAGTACTGGTTCTATTGTATTAGTTTTGCTCAATACAATGTTATACGTCTTGAGTAGTGTCCAAGTAAAGTTGATATAATAATGGGAAACAGTTAAAAAGGATACAATTAATGCCAAACATTAAAGTACGGAGTTGAAGATTTCAACCATGTACAGGATGTTATAGTAAAAGCTAAAACCTCCAAAATCATAATTTTGCAAGCCGCCGGTAGGTAAAAAAACAGAAAACTTCGAAAAAAGTATATTTTTAACATTTCCAGAAAAAACAAAACACGATTCGCGATGGTTCTTAACATTTTATTTTGATTCATTCTCGTTTCCTTTCGCGAAAAGAAATTTTAGAAAATATTACAGACCCAACTGAAACGTCATTTTCCCCAACACTTCGTGGGCGGCGCAGAAGTCTTACCTCTCCACCCCACCTCCAAAGCGGCTCTAACGAGGAAGAGGCTCAGAAGAACACCTCGAAAGCATTCTGATGGCTTTTCGTGCAAATCCCTCGTTTCTGGACCCGTTATTTCCCCTTTCTTTGTTCGCTTCTCACCACATCTATTACGTTCTGTTTTTATTTCGTTCTACTTTGCTAGCTGTTTATTGTTCTACTAATCGTTCAGACATTGTATAATTGTGTCGAGTTGTTTCTCCATACACGTTCTGCCTCAATTCTGAAAATTTCTTCCCATTATGGGTTCCGCCGGAAATTTTAAAGCTTTTGTGTACTTTTTTATGTCAATAAGTTTATCTCATATGCTCTCGAATCGCGACGTTCATGTGCGTGCAATCGCGTAGTGGAAATTCACTATGTACCATTCTATCTCAGTGTATATACCTCAGCTGCATGCAACACACAGATAAAATTCCTTCTGTTATTTTCGATCGTTCGCTCTGTGTCAGGCCTGTCGAAAATGGTGGCCCTAAGGCACCTCCCAGAGCAGCCGCGGACTCACGCGTTATCATCGGGATCAAGCGCGGTAGTTGAAACTCTGTCCTGGGAAGATTAGATTCTTCGAGAGGGTCGGTCGAGTCCTGACGGCAGCAGGATTTTCGACACTAGCTTTTCAGCTAGGACGAATTCATTCGCTGGCTGAAGGAGAATTCTAGCGGTCGGCTGCTCTGATTGGTAGTTTTCCGTGGTTTCTCCGATCAACACAAGGCCGGAGCAGTACCCTACCAAACGGGCCACGGACCGCGCGCGATCTGTCCTTCTTCTTCCTTGTCCTATCCTTTCCCCTTACACACACACACACTTACACTAACATACACTACACTACCACATATTCCGGGAGACCGGTCGGGAGCTTAGAGCTTGTCCTGGCTGGGGCGGTGCCCCGCTGGTGGGAGAGTCCTGGTTAGGGGGAAATCCCGCTAGCCGACAGTAGGTCGGCGCCGGATCTCGTCATCCAGTGGAGGAGGATCATCGCCATGTCCCGAAAAAAACATGCACTACACTTACGGGTCATAACCAAAGCTGTTGACGCGCCCGGAATCACTAACCAACCAACCAAAATCGAGAGGGTCGGGATGGGAAGCCCACGGAAGGTGAATCGTAGGAAGGGAGGGAGAAAATGATCCCGACCATGCCCTGGGCATCTTCCGTCCAGGAAAGCTGTACGCACTCATTAGCATTCTAACTCTCGTTGTTTAAGCTTGTTCTTAATTTTTTGCTATAATTATATACTTCGAATTTAGATTTAATTCCAAATCTAATGTGTTGTATAAAGAACACAAGAATTTAATTTTCTATTTCTTAGCACTATTCGTTTAATGTCCCAAATCTGCTATCTTCTAATTACAGTGTCTCGTAAGATTATTTACCATTATATCTCACCACCTCACGCTCACTTGGCGTCTCATCTCTCGCCTACCCCCCTCCCCGATCTTACACCTAACACCTCCACACACTCATCCCTGTCCAGCTGCACCGACCACCAAGATATCCTCACTGGTCGAATACATTTGTAAGCGTCCTCGTTTCAAGATCCAGCCGGCACAAACACCTGCACGTTGCTTTGAGCTCGACGCACGCGCCAGCTTCTCCCCGCTGCCCCGTTTATTATCGTTCTCATCCCAACCTGTCGACTGCCTTTTCTTCCGCATCTCTCCGCCCGTTTCATCCCGCCCTGCGTTCGCCCTGCCCCGTTCCAACACGTCCGCGCCCAGCCCCAACGCCCGGCATCCACGTGCCGCCTCCCGCCGCCCCCTGTTTCTGCTTATTTGCGTTGTTTTAATTCGCAGCCGCGCCAACAGCCGCTCCAATTTAAAGTTGTGCCGCCCGTGCCGCCTCTGCCGCCCGTGCCGCCCGTGCCGCCCGTGCCGCCCGTGCCGCCCGTGAGGACGCGCGTGCGTCGATTGCAATGGGCCCCGCCCTCCAACTTGGCGGATCTCCTGGGATCCGTTTCCCGCTCTGCTCCTGCTCCGCGTCTGTCCGCTCTGCTCGGACGGCCTCGAACCAGTTTGTTTCGCAATAATTCGAAAAATTTTCTACACTGACCTCCGTGATGTAATACACACCGGACGTTCCCGGTCGCGAAGGAGGGGGAATATTCACGTGGAATGTCAAATAACCAATGATATCGAATATTTCCGTAGATACCTAGACGTGCCGTCTCTTTGCCCGTTCATGTTCTGGACGCTCTTGCGTTGTCCTCTTGCGCTTGCTTTACACCGTTCTTTGACGCGTCATGGAGTTAAAAAGAAATTAGATGTTTCAATTTTATTTAAAATAATGACATATTTTTTAAATTTAATTCTTATATTGCTGCTAATATTTCATTTTTTTCTTTCCTTTCTGAAATATAGCATTTTCTCGTGTACTGCAGAAAAAGAAATAATTTAAAATGACGTGAATTACGTTCGAATGATTGTTTATAGCTCGAAGAAAAAATAGAAATCAAGATCATTTGCTCGCATTTTGTATTAAAGAGCTTCCTTTATTCATTTCTTTACAGTAACTGAGTGGCTTACAGTTACAAGTTTAATGTAGTTACAACTATTTTCGAGAACGTTTATAAATTATTCTTTCCATTTGCCTGTAAACGTGCGTGTAAAATATAAACTCAATGGATGAATTGAACTTACGTGAGATTCGACTCTTTAATTAATTCTATAAAATTTTCACATGAATCATTTTAATTTATTTTCATCTTATTAGTCAGTATTATCAGAAAATAATTCATTTAGCGAGTTATTAACATTTATGTTCCATATATCCTTTAGTATATAACCTCTAGAAAAGACAGTAATACAGAATGTACTACGTGTCTGGGTGGAAAGTGCTTAGTACCGTTTCGGTCTCCCAAAGCACATTTATGAATGCCCAACTAAAAATAGACATGAGTAAATTTTGAAAAATTGCACTATTCATATTCCTAACGGGTTTGGCCTCATGATCTTACTTAACGCTATCCAAGAAACCGTACCTCTGAACGAGTAGTTGTCACATGGACCCAGTCAGTGACGGAATAGTAACTTGATCTTCCACGAAAGGCCCGTAATTTAGTGCGTGGAGCACGACGAAATTTGTGCGATAGCCTGGCGGAGATAAGAGCAATTAAGGTAGCACGGGCGTGTGCGCCTCGCGTTTTTGTGTCGCACAGTACACAAAACATGCAAAGTGGCTCATACATTACGAAGTTGAGGATTATAGTGTTTGCGTGTTTATTTACTATAAATGTCCCGCAGCGGTACCGTGTGCGCGGAACGCAATTAAGGCGTCCTTCGTAATAAGAAATATTCATCAAAAGGACTGCATAAGTATTAGACGCTCCTAAAATGGCGGCGCTGAACGCATTGGAGGTAGCAAATGAACCGGGCCTTTCTCTTGCGGAGCCGCAAAGCGAAACGACGATAAAATCGCGGGATTGCGTTAAGGGGAAGTTCTCGTGCGGAGCAGATGCAGGCCCCGTAATCGTTATCGTCTCGCTGGCCAACTCTCGTGAAACGGTCGTTTGGATTTCAGGCTACGTGGGCACTCAAATGCATAGGGAAACACGCACTCATACAGTATGTACTAAAGCAGCGTGGACGTAAAACTATAGTTGCTCGTATCTGCTGAAAGAGGATTTGGTCATCGCATTACACTATACTTTTATGTAAATAACGAGCATCAAGCGTGTGGATGCATTTGGGGTGTTTATTTCCAAAGGTTTCGTGGAAATGAAACAAATAAATTGAAAATTAACCTTTTTAGACTTACTCAGGACGTACAGAGTAAAACAAATCAAACCTGATTTTCGTTTACAACGCTGAGTAACACTTTTATTTTCTTAACTCCCGTTGACTTTATATCGTCCACTTTTACAACATATGTACACAAACGTGTAATCACGTTTTCTTCACACACTCTTTATTTGCTTCACCCTCCCTGACGTCTCAGTTCGTGTCAGGCATCATCAGCTCGCATCAGATAATACATCAAATTTCTTGTCCAGATGTTTTGGATAACTTCTGTCTTCAGAACGTGCGTCTATGTGAGGTAGGTTGACGTGACTGTTTTGTTTCTGATTAGTTTCTTTGAACTTTGGTTTTAGCTTGTATCTACAAGTACGTATGTCGTAACGGCATCAAATGAACATCCGGTTTCCAAAACTTTCTCGCTGCAGCGTGCATTGATGCTGTGTTGAAAGTAGAAGGCTGTTCATTTCATCCCGCCCCGAAAATAAATCCCTGGGAGGCTCCGCCTGCAGCTTCGCGCGTGCAACAAAATCCGCCCGGGGCGGCCCGACGCGCTCGCCGCGTCAGCGACGGCGGTGACGGCGTTCGTCCGTCGCGCGGCTGTCGCACCCGGGGCGACGCGGTGCGGCGGCGGCGGCGGCGCGGGACGTTGAGTGCGCCGCGCGGGCCATCGCTGCAGGCGGGGGCGGGGCGGGGGCATTCATTAGCCCGCTCGCCCGGCGCCCTTCACGCGCAACACGCCCCTCCCCCACCCGCACCCCCACCCACCCTCTTCACGCCACTCCACGCCGCTCCGCAGCCCCTCTTCGCCCGTCAGCGCGCACGCGGAGCGCGCGTCATCTGTTAATTAAACGGCGACGCAAGGCTTCTCGCCGCCGCCCGCCCCCCGCCCCGCCGCAGCCCCGGAACAGCTTGTAGTGTGCGGCGCTCGCTCACGCGCGGAAGCGACAGCCCGCACCCGACGCGCTCGCCCGCGCCTTTTTTCACTGCCGCGCACTTAAGCGATCATCAACGCGGTTTTTTGCCCGCAGCGGCGGGGGCGGCCCTCGGCGAGGCGAGGCGAGGCGGGGCGGGGCGGGGCGAGGCGGCGCGCGCGCGGAGGCGGCGGCGCGGGGGGCGAGGGCGGCGACGCAGGCAGCGGCCCGGCACGGCCGCCCGATAACTCATCCGCTGACAAATGACGCGCGCAGATGCGCCGGCGATTACCCCGTCCTCCGGCGGCGGCGGCGGCGCCGCCACCGCGTCTTCCCCGACCGGGCGCCGCCCCCTCCGCCCCGCCACCGCCGCCGCTTCCGTAACAGACGCTAATCTTAATTAGAGCGGAATGTTATCGGGAAGATGACATGGGGGAACACTTATCAATTTAATGGACGGCTCGGCTTCTTTAAAGATGGCTGCGCCCTTAACGCGCGCGGGCGGGGTCAGCGCGATTAATAAGCAATTACGCGATCACCAGCTGCAGGCGCGCCCGATAGGCGCGCTGGCGGGCGGCCCCGACATGCAAATTCCGCCCACGGTGCCAGTAGAGCAGTGCCACCGGCGCCCGTGGCAGCTGGCCTACTTCGGGCAAATATCGACTGCGCGCTTGCCCACTAATAAAATGCTCCATCAACCGACGCAACTGCAACTTTTATAATGTAACCCTTTACTTCCAGAGACAAAGACTAAAAAGTAAGTTTTTATTAGTGAATAGTATTTTATAATTTTTTATTGAACTGAATGCTTGTACAGTATTATTGAATTTGAAATGAGGTTTAGGATATGTACAAGTCAAATGAAATACCACCATCGGAAACTAAAACAATAAATACAAACAAAACTACAAATGAAAAATAATGAACTTGCAGAAAAGTACTGTGAGATAATTTAACGAAATAATTAGGTTCAAAATTTCGTTAATTTCGAAAGCTAAAAGAAATTTTGATGATACAAAATAAATCACAGTTTAAATTACGCATCGTAGGTAAGAATAACATTTTCTAAAGTAGATGAAAAACTTTCTTTTCTTTCTTTTCTTGCGCTGTGTGGTGCGCACGTCTTTCCTCTTGGTTCTGCCCCTTCCTCCGTTCCCTCTTTATTTTTTTCAGAGCTTTCTCCTCCTCGCCGCGTGGAGAGTCGTTCCGTGAAGGCGGCCTCCCCCCCCCCCCATCGCCTGACCCATTTTCGCAGCGGGGGCGTTTTTGCGTGGATTGCCTTTGCCTTCCTCGAAGCCGTAATTTCAGATCATGAGTTCGCAAATCCTAGGTCGCAATCCATTTCCAGGAAGAATGACATCGTTATACGGGAGCGTAATAGTCATTACATGTGGCAGCGCAGTGCTGATAGGAAGGATAAGGGACGATAAACCTTTTTCATAGAGATAACGTCGACATATCTTTGTCACAGCGGTTTTTGAGCGGAACAGAGAAGAATGTCAATGTTGTTAAGATGAATCAAACCAACAGAAATTATTATACCTAATAGCAGTGATGAAGATGATTCTGTAACCCGTTTATTAGATTTGCATTTAACTTTTGTAAGTACAATTGTGAAATTTTTCAAAATTGATTTTGAAGCATTATCTACATCTTTGGACAAGGTAGTCATTAAGTCATTACTATTTTATTATTTCATTGTATTCGTTTCATTAGTCTCTTAATACTGGAAAGTATATCCTCTACAATTCTTTGTATTCTCTGATTGCGTTTTATATTTCAGAATGCGTTTTAATACATACAGAGAATTGCATTTAATACGAACAATATATTTCCGACAAATTGCATTGCTGAAAAGAGGCGCATCAAATTCTCTGAAGTAGCGTCACTTCTCCTATACGAAAGGATTACGTGATTCTGGACAGTTCAAAGAGTAAAACATACAGATTAAATTCAATAGCACTTTCCAAATATTTTGCCGAAAAATGAATCACTGTGGTTTATTACACATAACATTGCAAGAATGCTTGTCGCTCAAATAAAGAAAGCATCGCAATTTACAATAATTGCTCACCTGGCTGTAAAGTAGTACGCCTTCATACATAGCTTACATTTAAATCGTTTCAGCCATTCGCAGCTTCGTTTCAGCCATTCGTGGCGAATACGGGTAACTGAAGGAACATTTATTTCTCTTCGATGAATTGAACTTGAATTTTAGTACAAAGAAAAAATATTCGAATGAAATATTGTAATTTAGAATTCAATTTTCGAGTTATATGTAAGAAAAAAGTATGGATTTCCAATATTTTATAAAGCTGTCTTCCAGAATGATTATTATTCTTCCGAGTTATTTTCTCTTAACGAAATAATTTTCTTAGACGAGTGTTCCTTGAATGAAAATCTTGAATTTCTTGAAATCTTGAATTCCATGAATTTCATTTTAAACTGTTGAGGTTATTCCGTTTCTTGGGTATTTGGAAATTAATATGAAGAGCGATGAAGAAAAATGCAAACGACAGGAAAAGTAGGATAAAGCGTGATTGGAGAGGGACGATAATTTTTAATTGATAAAGAAAAAGGGCAGTGGAATATTGAACAAGTAAGATCAGCGGCATGATAACAAGAAGAGGAGGAAGTCTTTAATCTACACATATAAATACAATATAATGAATTATGTTGTGGAAACCTCCAAATAATGAAAAATGTATTGTGTATCTTTCAAATAATGAAAAATATCGTTAATAATAATGATACATAAGTTTCGGTGATGTAATCATACCGATTTCCACACCAAAAAGTTATCGCTGTCATTGGTTAACTGTAGAAATACCTACCGGCGATTTCGGATCGGTAATTCTTGGTTTACTCAACAGTGTACTTAGCGTGTGCGTTCCAACGCACCACATCACCTGAGTCGATTAATATACAACCTGCAGTCAACCCATTATGTCATTAGAGATAATGCTGCTAATGCAGAGTGACAATGTATTATCTAACGATTAGTGCTGGATATCGTACTGTGCATGTCCCAGAATTCTCAGGTGCAGAGCGTAAATGCAAGTGGGTCAAATTCCTCTTATGCGAAGAAACACCAAAAAAAGAGTTTTTTAATATTTATATGGCTCAAGAATAGATGGTTTTGTGCGTATGTTGTTATCAAGCAATAGTGTAATATTCTGACAAAATGAACATTTTAATGCTGTTTGCATTATTATCACTTTGCCTCTTAACTGTTCAGATATATTTTCACAAGAAAAGCCTTTGTTTACTCATCCTCGCTCTAGACCTTTTACTACGATTACTACTTTTACTATGACCTTTAACTACCTCGTATCTTAGCATCAACAATTTTTCATGGAATAGCCAATAATTTTGCTTTCCGAATCCATCAGAGTTCAATTTTCAGACGTATGTTTCTCAATTGTATATCATCAGCACATTTTCCTACGACTGTTTACGTTACTAATGTAGAAGCAAAGGTTATTCTACCTTGATTACTAACAATATAAGATTTATTAAAATACACGGCGATATTTACCTTTTAATGAAATCTAACTTGTTTTAATTATTAAAGGATATTCCGATTAGAAGAGCAGAGGGACATCCACAGTTCCTTTTGGCTACATCCCAGTTTGTGTTATTCTCAATAGGAAAATTCGATATTTAATATCTTTTTGAAATTATTTACCTACTTTTTCACCAAACATTTAAAACTTATTAGATGTTTAATTGTGCAATTAATTATCCAATAAATAACTGAAAAAAATTCGTTTGGCAATAAAAGTTTGTAAGAGGCAAGATTCTTTCCATTTTTTATTTCTTTTTAATGTCTCGTAAACCCTGAACATTTTTAATTATATTCTAAAAATGTTACTTTGAAAATTGTCTGTTTATTGTTGTGTTAAAGTAATGTGGCCACCAACACTGACAAATGATTATTTAAGACCCTCCACGAAGGCTCCCGGCGACCGCAGCGCCTTCAGAATCCACCACTCACGTCTCCAGACGCCGCTGTCGCACCGCCTTCACAGCCGCCCACTTCCCCCTCTCTTCCACTCTCCATTCCAGAGCCTCTCGCCCTCAACATCTGCCCTCTGCTCTCGCCTTCGCCATAGCCGTAGACCTTCTCGCACTCACATTCTCCTTCCCATTCCCCTCTGACCATGCCCGTTTCCACCCTTAGCCAGCTCCGCTTCCTCGAGGCCTCTTCTCTCTTCTCCGACGTTGCCTCCATTCACTCTGCTATCGCTGTCAACACCGTTCACGCCACCCCTACCTCCATCGCCGCCTCTTTCTGTTTCGCCAGCGCGGCGCCCTGACCTACCTCGCCAGGGCGCACTTGCCTTCGCCTCCACCTCCGCCTCCACCTCTACCTCCACCTCCGCCTTCGCCTTCACCTCCGCATCCACCTCCGCATCCGCCGCCGCCGCCGCCGCCGCCGCCACCGTCGCCGGTCGATGGCCTGGGGCGGGCCGATGCAGATTGCGCCTGACGTGGGCACGTGAAATATTAAATGGAAATGACGAAGATAATGCCGTAATGTTGCGTTTCGGCGCCCGCGCCCGCCCGCGCCCGGCGCCAACGCGCTCACCTCGCCGCCCTCGTGGGACCGGCGGGGCGGGGGCGGGGGCGGGAGGGGGCGGCGAAAAGAGCATCGTTGTCGCCGGTGTTGATGCTCCCGTAAGGAGAGGAAGGTGCGCGTCGGTTTGCTGAGACGTTGGAGGAAGTGTGAGGTTAGGAACTGCAAATAATTTGTGCTGAGGTTTTTAAATGAATTTTTGAGAAGTAAATTGCCGAAAATATTGTGTAGGAATGTTGGTGAAGTTCGTATTGTGACATCGTAGGTTCGATTATTGATCTGAATGAAATTGTCTACATGAAAGGTTTAATTGTTACCCAAGTATTACTGTCTTAGTATTATTTTGTATAAGTACTTTGTTTGTAATAAACATATGACGCGTATACAAATGTTTGTCTCTCTGCTCTGAAAGATTCTCTGAAAGATCTCTGAACAAACTCTGAAAGATTTGAAAATTAAATATTTTTTGTACATTTTGTTAATATTATTTACTACTGTAGAGCAAGTGACATTTCTTGAATTAAACCTGTTTAAATTTTAAACGAAGTTTACAAATTCGACTAAACTTCGAGATCGCAATTTTAACGTGAATAACAGTTGTTTACTCTTGTTTTGGTATTGTAGTCTTTCTTCACTCGTAAACTACATTCTCCGCCCCATCAGTTGCAAGAAAAATGCAAACAGTCGTGACCAAAACTCGAAGACAAACATGGAAACATGGAAGTAGCTTGGAATCAGGGACCTCCAGCCCGAACGTAAAAAGGGGAAAGAGCAGCGGAAAGCGAACAACGGGTGCGCGGGCCGTGGGGCGAGGTCGACCGGGGGCGGGGGCGGGGGCGGGGGCGGGGGCGGAGACACCGGTCGGAAGGGC
Source organism: Teleogryllus occipitalis (assembly GCA_011170035.1). Taxonomy (NCBI): domain Eukaryota; kingdom Metazoa; phylum Arthropoda; class Insecta; order Orthoptera; family Gryllidae; genus Teleogryllus; species Teleogryllus occipitalis. The sequence goes on from BLKR01000928.1 coordinate 98,065, forward strand.
GCGGGGCCGCCGGCGAAGAAGACGCATCGCGTCCGCTTCCTCAAAGGACGCCCAACTCGGAGCGTCGCTCCGTCCGCCGCCGCCGCCGCCGCCGCCGCTGCCGCCGCTGTCGCCGCTGCCGCCGCCGCCGCCGCCGCCGCCGCCGCCGCCGCCGCCGCCGCCGCCGCCGCCGCCGCCGCCGCCGCCGCCGCCGCCGCCGCCGCCGCAATTTGTGCAAGCAGCGCTGACAAATCGCCAGCCAGTGTCCGCTAGGTCACGCGACGCGAAGCGCCGCCCGCCTGCGGTCCTGCCGCCGCCCGCTGCACGGTCCCCGCGCTAACAGGGGCCGCGGCTTAGTTGGGCGGTAATCGCTTCCTCACCGTCACTTCGTCAGATCTGGGCTCTATCTCATACCGCACTTCGACTCCTGCCCCCACATTTACTGTACACTCGATGTCTGTGTCCTTCTCTAACTTATTCCTCCTTTGTTTTCATCGTCATTCGCGTTTGTCAAAAACGAAATATCATCCTGCGAATCTCATTTCAGTTCATTATCAGTCTGCATTTCTTTGGGAACTATTTCTTCGTTTCATTTATATGACTGTTCGATTCCTCTTTTTGTCCCATTGCATAACGGTCACTCGTGCGCGCCCTTTTGGTGTTTGTAGTATCTCTTTTTTTCTCGTTTACATCCTGGCTCTAGATTACATCATCTGTTATTTTGTCTGCATTTGCTTTTTCTACTCAAACCTTAATCGTCATTATAATGATTTCACTACACCACTTTTCTCTCATTACTGTATATTTCGTCTCTTGGTCTTCTGCATAACACATAATTCGAACCAGGAGCTTTTGTTGTATACACATATCCTCTCTTTTGCTAGCGTTTACTTAACACTTTCCATATTATCTTTTCTATTATATTTCCATTATATTTTCTATTATATTCTATATATCTTTTCTGTTATTTCCAGGAACAAATCGTCAAAGCGCCATTTTTATCAAAATGTACTATAGAAATTCAGCAGGAGAATTGTTTTCATTTTATTTCATTGCTGTGAGTTTTATAACCATCCACTTCGAGCAAGCGGTCATAACGACCTCTTAAGTTTATCTATCATTTCCTTCTCGCTTCTACCTTGTATGTGTTCCGCTCACTCCTACTTAAGTCATTAGTATTAGCGATGGCCCTTTTGAAATGCCTCCGTATCGTCTCTTGTTCCGGCGACTGTTGTCCGACGCTACTTTTCCCTCCCCCGAGAATTCTACATGGCGTGCGTGGTTTCCCGTGGGAATTCGAATGCTGATGCTGAGAGTGCGATTGCGGTATCGAACCGCCAACTCGATTGCGACATTTGTTTCTTTTGAATGTGTGACCAAAAGACGGTTGGGAAATTCGTCGTTTTCGCGGAAACGTATTGCCACGCGAATCCCGTCTTGCGTCATCAGTTGTGTAATAATGAACACGTTTACTGTCTTTTTTTTCTGTCTTAAGTGAAAGATAAATATATATTTTTTTTGTTAGAAGTCGTCAAAGATCATTTTTCGACGTATCTATTAACATTTCGGTACACATGAAATCGAATTTAAGAGATAAGAAAAGAGTGAAAACTTCAATAAATTTGCTTTACGTTTCTGTTTATTTCCTACTTATTGTGTGAACGTCACGTCAATAAAATCTTCATCGTTTTTGTTATGCAACAGAAAAGATGTGTTAAACAGCCGTATAAAACTAATAACGAGATATTCTACTGCGAGCCAAACACTTTCTGTGTAGCCAAGCGTTTTTTTACCATCATAGGATGAAATAAAACAAATTTTATTACTTCGCAGAAATGTTTGTGTATGAGTTTTAGTATTTTGTTTGGAACCTACTTTACTTGGCATATAATACCACGCCAAACACGCCGATAACAAAACACGAGTTCGATCGCCACAGTGGTGCAAACAGAACAAACGAACATCGCCACAAACGGCTCCATGGTCAAGATATCCATCATCACCGCAACTGCCCTAAAGCCTACTAACCTCGTCGCGTCGACCGCAGACAATTTCGCCACCGCCGCCGCCCGCTTACTGGTCACGCAACGCGCTCCCGCGGCCGAGCGCCGCAACACGCCCGTTGTATTTAATATTTATACGGCCGGCGCTTCGATCGGTGACAGTTCGTTTCAATTCCTCTGTCGCTTATCGAGTGTTATTCCGCCTCGCACGCAAAGAGCAACGCGCGATTCACGAGCGCCCGCCCTCTCCCTTCCATAAATTTGCGCGCGAGGGCGGGCGGGCGGGCGGGTGGGGCGGCGTCCCGCCAGGGCCGGGTAACTTTCAACAACGCGCGCCACAGCTCTTCGCGGGCACTCAGAAGCACACGCGTGTGCGTGTGTGAATAAACGTGCGCTCGGGCGAGCGTGTGCGCACAAATTTCCCGCTTCGCAATGCAAATAACGCGCCCGCGCGGGTGTGCAGAGGAGCAAACGGGCGTTCCGCAGGGTTCGCCGAACGGTGGGCCGCAGCCGCCGCTGCCTGACTCGCGTCTGGCCAATCAGAAGGCTTCTTGGGGTGGCGTCCCCGGAGGCGAATCGTTTTAGCGCGGACGCTGGCGGATGGGCGAGTGTCGGCCGGCCAAACGGGCATGCGTGGGGGGCCGCAGGGGGGCGCGGGGGGGCGCGGGAGGGCGTAAGCGGGCGTGGGCTAGCGCGGGCGGGGGGCGGGAAGCACTGGGGGCGAAGGTGGGAGCGGGGGGCGCGGGCGGACGGGCATGCGTGGGGGGCCGCAGGGGGGCGCGGGGGGGCGCGGGAGGGCGTAAGCGGGCGTGGGCTAGCGCGGGCGGGGGGCGGGAAGCACTGGGGGCGAAGGTGGGAGCGGGGGGCGCGGGCGGATGCTGACGGGTGCGGGTGGGGAGGGGGCAGGCGTAGGCGGGTGCGGGCGGGCGGGTGGGCGGGTGCGGGCGGGTGCGGGCGCGCGGGCGGGTGCGGGCGAGCGGGTGCGGGCGGGCGCGCGGGCGGGCGCGGGCGGGCGCGGGCGGGCGCGGCGGGCGCGGGCGGGCGGGCGCGGGCGGCGCGCGGCGGGCGCGGGCGGGCGCGGGCGGGCGCGGGAAGGGCGCGGGCGGGCGCGGGCGGGCGGCGCGCGGGCGGGCGCGGGCGGGCGCGGGCGGGCGCGGGCGGGCGCGGGCGGGCGCGCGGGCGCGGGCGGCGCGGGCGGGCGCGGGCGGGCGCGGGCGGGCGCGGGCGGGCGCGGGCGGGCGCGGGCGGGCGCGGGCGGGCGCGGGCGGGCGGGCGCGGGCGGGCGCGGGCGGGCGCGGGCGGGCGCGGGCGGGCGCGGGAGAGCGGGTGCGGGCGCGGGCGGGGGCGGCGGGAGGTGGCAGACCCATTAGCAGTAATTTGCGCGCACAACGGGCGTCGGCCCGCGCCGATCCGCCTGATAACATTCAATATACGCCTCGGGCCGACGCGTCCCGCTGGGGGCGGGCAGGCGGCGGGAGGCGGCGGCGGGCTGGGGGGCCGTGGGGACGTCATATCCTGAAGGAGCTCAGACTGCCAATCTCGCAGCGTGTTTGATGCGACGCTGTTCGACACAAGAATGCCCATTGGTGACATCATGATGCTACTACAAATGTGGGTTTTTTGTTCCTTTGAGTAATGCACTTTTTGAAACTAGTTTAGAATAACAAGCAGAATCCCATCAATTGTTTTGGGAGGAGGAAACCTACGTCCGATACGTTAGATATTCCCAGATTTACACCGGAAGCGGTAGCTCAGTGCATCAACTGATGTCACTGCAGCGCCTCTGACCGGGAAGTCCTAGGTTCGAGTCTTCGTGGTGGCAGGATTTTCGACACTAGCTTTTCAGCTATGACGAATTCAGTCGCTGTCTGGAGGAGAATTCTAGCGCCCGGCTGCTCTCGGTAGTTTTCCGTGGTTTCTCCGATCAACACCAGACGAATGCCGGAGCAGTACCCTGCCAAACAGGCCACGGACCGCGCGCGATCTGTCCTTCCTCTTCCTTCTACTATCCTCTCCCCTTACACACTTACATGCACTTCACTACCACATATTCCGGGAGACCGGTCGGGAGCTTAGAGCTTGTTCCGGCTGGGGCGGTGCCCCGCTGGTGGGAGAGTCCTGGTTAGGGGGAAACCCCAATAGCCGACGGTAGGTCGGCGCCGGATCTCGCCATCCAGCGGGGGAAGATCACCGCCATTTCCAAAGAAAAAACATGCACTACACTAACGGGACTAATGACCAAAGCAGTTGACGCGCCCGGGAACACGAAAAAATCAAGCAATCAATCAAAACCTACATTTAGTCCTTTGAATATGCTGAGTAAGAAAAATAGTTATTGACCTTGACGCTAGTATTCCGTGTTATAGCTTTATTAATTCTTATGATAATGATATTTTGTTCACGTTTGTGCCTCAGAGGTGTTAAAAGATTTTTTAAAATAATTTTACCAAATTTCGATGTAATAAAACGTGTAAACTAATTATGTCTTTCTTTTGATTTTAGGTATGCTATGTGTATGAAGAACGATTTCCGATTTTAATTTGAAGAAACTTTTTGTTTCCGGCTACGAGCAGGGTAAGAAAGAAATAGAATATTACTTTATAATGTAAATCACGCAGTTATTTACTTTTAATTGTTTGCTGTATTGGTCTCTTAATGAATATTTTATGTATCCTGTGCGGTTAAAATAACTGTTGTATTTTGAAAGCGACAATTTGTTTCCTGTTAATTTTTTCAACGTTTTTTACAAAATAGTATTGATATTTGTTGAGATAAAAATGTCCAGTAAAAATTTCAACAACCCTTTTAAAATACTCCCAATAACCCTTTATATTTGTAGGAATATAAAACTAACTAATCGATTTATGGAATAAGCTCGTCAAATAAAAATTGCTTTAGGTATTCACCCAAGGTTACCTCATTCCTAGAACTTTATATTGGTGATTCCCTTGCACCGAACTAAGTCAAAATACGTATTTATATCCAGTGGAAGTATACAATACTGTAATATCCAGTACTGTATCCAATGGAAGCTAACAAGATCTTTAAAAGTTTCAATAACCTCGTGTGTCATAAAATACCTTGCTTGTTCTCGCCTATATACTTTTGTTTTTGTTAATATGTAATAATTCTGTTCGAAGCTTCTGTTATATGAATGCAACACGATGATTGAAATTACACTGAGAATTTAAGACGTACAATACGAACATCCAGTAATTGCGCCTGGAACTGATAAGGGGAACTAAATTCATTGCTGTATAGCAAACGTGAGTACTATATTATGTTACGACTTGTCATATTTTGCTCGCAAATGGCTTTCTTATGTTAGTAGTGTAATTTGGTCTTCAGAATTTAAACTACTTCCTGCTTAAAAACAAACAAGAAAATACTCTTTCCAAATGTACAATTCAATCGATATTTTTGTTTTGAACTACAAACTCTATTCAGCTAAACAGTTCTGCCATTATGCTACGTATATACGCAAAAAGCTTGAAACGGACCAAAAAGTAAATGGTGCTTCCAAATCCAGCACGGACAGTGGCAAAGGATTAAGCGTGATAACACAATTTGTAAGTATTTTACAAGTCGTAAAGTGCACCGTAACTACAAAGTACTCAAATGACCTTTCCTGAATGCAGTATCACTTTACGCTACTCTCTTCCTGCTCCCCTACTCCTCACGACTCGATCAATACACACGTGTAGAATTTAAAGTGTACTGCGACTGTAAAGAACGCCAAAGACCACTTGGAACGCAATATCACCTTACGTAGCGCCCTTGTGCCCGCGCATTGCAAGCGCGACGATCGATCCTCGCAAACAGATCCGAGTCCGGGAGGGCGACATCGCTGGGGGCGACAGCGTTCAATGAACACATAAAATTACCTCTCCCCCGCCTCGCCCCTTCATTCTGCTTCCCGCTCCCCCACCCCGCTCGCCCCCCTTCTCCACTGAGCTCCGCCCCGCGTTCCACCGTCCCTCCCTGCCCCTCCCCCCACAACCATCCCGCTCCTTATCCCACGCCCCCTTTCCCACCTCTGCCCCGCCCACCTCGTTCAGTCCTCCTCGCCTCTCTGCTTCCCCTCGCACTCCCCCCGCCCCGCCCCTCACCAACCTTCCCCGCCCCGCCCCGCCGCGCAATTTCCACATAAAGCCGCCACTCCCACCCCTCACCACCATCCGCCGCAATCGGCGCAGCGAAAAATTTGGAAATTCCGACGCCGCCGCCAAAGGCACGCCGACGCCAGCGGTAACGCTGCCGTGTCGCCCCGATCCTTTCTGCTCCTCCCCCCCCCCGCCATCGCTCTCTTCGTCATCCCTCGGAGTGGCACCGCACTCTACACTCCGCTGCAGTTTGTCACCAATATCCTTTCCTGTGGTTTCAGAAAGCTGTTCCCGGTTGTTGCTAAAGGTGGCTCGTTCTTATCTTGATTTCCACCAACAGTGGTATGTTGTTTTCGTCGCGTTGCCAACAGCCAGTATTTAATCGTCGCCGTTTCACTATAAATCCGCTTTCTTTGAGATTTTGTCTCGGGCACTCGTTATATGAAGCCTAATATATACAATTCAATTTCAATAATTTTTTTACCCCTTCCTGCTGTTTAGGAAGAGTGAATGACGTACATTTTTATTTTTACTAGTGTACTACAGTTTTATTTTGTTTCCAAATCTACCCTTCAGAACTTTATAGTATCTCTTGAGTCAGAATCTTCCTTAACCTTCGTTGTTCTGGTCTGTCAGAGTGAGTGAACTGAAATCTCTATTGTAAGCTCAATTTATTTCTGCATTCCTGTTTTACTATAGAAAGGGAAATACAATGATGATGATGATAAGAAAAATACCAACACGTCCACATTAAATAATTCTTGCGCTGTGTTTCCATTGCTCCATATCACCCACAACCCCTCCATGTTTCTCCATCTCCGCTTCGCCAAAACACGCTCATAATCACACGCCCCTCAGCCTCCGCTCATTTTCCCAGAATGCGGAAGGGAGCGGAGTGAGAAATCCCCATGGACCGGAAAACAGTGTCGGGGATTGCGGAAGCCCGGGACACAAGGGCGGTGCGAACAGGCGGGGGAGGCGGCGGCGGCGGCGCACCACCCGAATTCAATTTTGAGTGACAATGGCGGCGGGGGTGGGAGCTTTGGAGGGGGCGCGTGGGAGGCGGCGCCGGGGGCGGCAGCGCGCAGCTCCCGATTTCAGGTTAATTAATACGTAGTTCTTTTGACCGAGCGGCGCAGCTCCGGCAGCAAAGTGCCCCGCCTCACAATTACACGCCCGCCTCCCCCTCCGCGCGCCGTCGCCCTCCCTGGTGTCGCGCTCCCAGCCCCCACCCCCGGCCCGGCCTCGCCACGCCCGCGCCCGCGCCCGCGCCCGCGCCCGCGCGCGCGCAGACGAAAAATAATTACAAATTAATTAAGAGCATAATAGGGCGCGCGCGGGACGGAGCGCGTGCCGCTCGCCTGCGAGAGCCCTCTAATTATCCGCGTCCGGGGCTGCCACCCGCCTTCCGCCCCCGCCCCCGCCCCCGCCCCGCCCCCCACCCCGGTAGGTGGGGCCCTAAAGCCGCCCTCCTCAGGGAGCGCACAGACGGAGGCTGAGCGGAGAGCAGAGGACACAGGCTCACCCGTGGACCAGATGCACCTTGGTACAAGTTAGGATGTACACTTATGGCGATGGGTTGATGAAAATATTTCCCCCTAAACGTGTATACTACATGGAGTATGAATAGATACATACTTTTAAAATATGGATGTACTCATCCGAAGGAAAATGTTGGTGATTATAAAACGCTATCAGAGTATTGAAAAGTTTCGTGTTGTTTAATTGTGTAATAGTTATGTTTCTAGCACCCTAGAGGAAAATGTGTGGAGGCAACGTATCATGTATCTTTAAATATCTTTCTTTATAGCGAGTGAAGTAAGACTTAAAAATGGAAAGAATATGTAAGTTACGCGATGCGTAAGCGGCTGCCACTCGTCTTCCGCCCCCGGGCCTCGCCCCCCGCCCCCGCTCCCGCCCCTGCCCCGGTGGGTGGGCGGGGCCCTAAAACCGTCGTCCTCAGGGAGCGCACAGGCGGAGGCCGAGCGGAGAGGAGAGGACGCAAGCTCATCCGTGGACCAGATGCGCGAGAACGGAGACGCACAGTGACGGCCCGAGAATGGAGGTGGGGGCCTTGTGACGGCAAGGCGGGGAGGAGTAGAGTGAAAGCGGACGGAAAATACGACTATAAACGAAACTGAAACAGATGGAAGCTGCACACAACATAAACGGACACGGCTGACAATGCTCGAGGAGACCCAAAGGCGCGAGGGGAGGACAGCGCGGAGGCGCACACAGAGATGACAGAAGTAGCCTATGTGAACGAGAAGGGAGAAGACGTAATTTGAAGAGAGTTAACGCAGATGAAGCGTCTAACAAGCAGTTTTCCGAGGGGTGAAATCGTGATGGAGAAGAGACCGCAATGTCACAATTATCGGATTCATTGCAAAGCTGACAATAAATAGATCATGTTATTTCAAAAGTCAGTTGCGTATCCAATGTAATGACTTGTTGCCTTAAGATAATTGGAGTGACATAATGAGATAAAATATGAAGAAATTCTATACCAGGAGACTTTATGCTTACACAGCCTAATTAACCCACTAAAATTATCTGATATAGCTAATATACCAGTCATACATTTTGGGAAGTTTACAATCTCGTAATTCACTTTATTCACTTACAATTCAATTATTTGATATTATCTATCACCGAGGTGATAATGTAGTACGTAAAACTATTTATTTTTACTTATATTTTCTAGATTTTTCCTAATTACTGTTAGTTTTTTGAAGATTATTTTTGTTAATAAATATTTTTAATAAAACATTATATTTAAATATATTATTTGAGTACCCGTCTCGAATTTAAGATTAGTATAATCAAATAAATTAATTAGCTATTTTGAATGTAAAAGATTAGTTAGTAGAAAATAACGAATTCATTAACAGCATATTTTGAATTATATGGCATCCGAAACAATTCACACACATTCTGTTGTTGCCCAGAAAATAATTATACTTTGAACAAAGCTTCACTGCATTATTTTATCCGTTGTTCGTCATTTTCATTTATTCAGCTTCCAGAGAATAATGGAGACTCATAACAAAAGTATTACAATGGAAATTGATAAAATTTAATGGGCATTACTATTAGTAGAAAATTATATCTGCGGATTGATGCGAGAAGGGCCAACGTCAGTTTTAGTGATTTTCGGTTTGTGTGGTCAATGTGTGCATTCAAATCCCTTCTTTGAGTTCAAGAAAGGCCAAAGTCAAACGTCGATCTTATCGCCTAATTTCACATTGATTTCCGTTGGCCTACAATACGATTTGTCATTTCGTTGGCGTAAGAAAACCACCCATTCCGAAAGTCTCATTTTTCCTGAACCTTTCTGCTGCGACGGAGGTGTGATCGAGTTCACTATGTGCAATCGAGGTGCTTTCAGAGGGCACACGGCCAGGCAGCAAGACGGGGAGCAGTCGATGGCAACCGCGATACGGCGTCGGGGAGGGACCACTCGACCGCGCCCGGCCTGCGGTCGCGGCCAACCGCACGCCCCCACCCCCCACGTGTAGCCACCGCCGTCCCCCTGCACCGGATGCGTTTGGCCGGGCGCTGCATTGCTGAGTTGGCGCCTGGCGTCACGTCTTGCTGCGCCGCAAGTTAGCGGTCGCTCCGCGGGGGGCATGAAGACGTGATGGCGTCAAAGGGAGGTGTGGTATTTATTTATTAATTTAGTCAAAAACAGTCAAAAGCTGTATGTGACGTATGGGGGAGAAAATCATCTGCGCACGCTTTCTCGAGTTTTAGAATCCCTTCCCAACAATTTAACTATTAATAGTTGAAAGATAAAAAAATATAGTAAGAATAATAATAATAAATTTTAAAAAGCGAGAGATTAACATTTCAGAAACTAGATATTTTCGTTGCCGAATTATAGAAAATTTATTTGTAACTGTAAACGAACGAACAGATTTGATTTTTCTGTATTGCTATCAAATAGAAACTCACCCTAAGCTCTACTACCACTACAAGCGAAAGGAAAGCTCAACAAAACGTGCGCATAATGAAGCTACATTTACGTCCAGAAGCAAATCAAGGGTCCATCTCGGCATTTGCTCAATGGATCAGGGAAACTGGACAAAAACCCGATCGAGATGACATATTACAATAATTGCAATTATCTGCGTGGTAGGTAATGTTTTCAAAGAAACAAGGAGTCGTTAAAGAGGTGAGATGATAATGCAGTGCTAATGTCATAGTGAAGGCAGAGTTTTAGACAAGTTTGTAGTGTTTTAAGAGTGTTGAGAAATTGGAAATATTTGTAACGGTGATATTTATGGTGGTTGTAGCTAAGGAAGTTAGGAAGGTTGTTTTTGTGGCACTGCTAATTGTAATAGATGAGCTGGTCCAACTTACTGATGAACATGGCAATAGCGTCAAGGGGATCATGGTATCGTCGCTCTGTTGAAGAGGTGGTGATGGATTCTAGATGCAATGACGATGGGGATATTGCTGGCAGCGGTGAATGGGTGGTGTTGGTAATGACGATGACAGCTTAGAAGATGGCTGCAACAGTATCTCCATTGGCGAGCTAATGTCTTTCGTTTTGTCGTCCAATATAAACTATGACACGCGAGGCCGCATTTGATATACGCTACTACTCAAGAGATTCGTATGCGACGCGTATCAGCTCTAGGGACATTCAACTAACCTGCAGATAGTGTGGACCTAGCGAGAGGCCCCTCATTCTGGAGTGTTTTCCATAATGCAGAATCACACTTTACCAGCGCAAAGTTCATCGTTCAGATAATGTCTTTCGTTGCCCTTCCTACATGGTAATAGTGCTAGGGTTATCTCTATTTTGACCTTTGCTATTACACATACATCGTCCCTTAAGGTAGTGTAATTATGCCCTTTGTTGAGCTGAGCATGCTCCGTCCATTTCATGCGTTGTTGCGTCAGGCGAGATTTGTGCGTGTGTGTCGAAGTAACCGTTGAAAAGGTGTACCTTTATTTCAGGCTGAAGATGTAAGGGTGAGATTTATTCATGGATGAAGTTAATTTTTGGGAATTCCCCATTATCAAATTATATTGGTCCTCTCTCACGTTATCATACACTTTCAATACGAGAACTTGTGCGGTGGCAAAGCAATAAAATTCTCTGAGACACAGAAGGATACGAATATTTTCTTTTCAGCCTTGAAACTGAAGCATATTTGCATTGAAATAAGAAATACTGTCTGAGATGATAGTAAGACGTAACGGATATTGGGAGGTCGATGAAATTTTCTGTAACACATTGCAAGAGCTCATCTTTGAATTCAGCCTCGCTCACTTCGCTCACGAAATTTATGACAGCCTCGACGTCGATTGGGGCGGAAATCTCTTCCAAAAGGACACGGATGAAATACAAGGTATTCCTAGAGAGAACCAACTAAGAATGGTGCCAATAGATTTCTGTTGTCGAGACCAGTCGAATAATCTATTGGTCACTTCTATTCGTGCCATTAGTCACGTAAAACGCTTTCTAGTTGCTCAAAGACTAAAACAATTTTCAGAAAAATTTCTTGTAATTTTTTGAATGAATCCACAAAGCAATGGTCAGCTCCCCATCACAAAACCGAGTCACGCCAAGTGACACCTCATTTGTCTTGGTTGGTGAATCGGAACTAGCCTCTCCGTGATAAGCAGATAAACGCCTTTCCCGATTACTACATAAGAATTAACCAATTTCGCCAAAGTTATTTTAGTGAGAAAACATTTCTTTAAAACTTCTAAGGCCCAATTCTTAAACCAGCACCTTCAAAGTATCGTTAACGATTTGTATAATTATTCGAGACCTCCACGTGCGCATGACGTGATCAGACGCAACAAACAAAACATCCCGAGTAAGACATCGCCTGTTTGACGTGTTTCCACCAGAGAGAAAACATCGCGTTACACGAACGTTCTCCGGAACTTCAAGCGGACGTGCAAGTCAACTTAAGAAACTTATAATTATAAAATTAGTTTTTTAATATTCTTTTCATAATTGCTTGCGTTTATTAGGCCCTGGAAGACGTAACAGAAAACAAAAGGGTAATAAAGGCAAAAAAGAAAAAGAAAAAAAAAAGAAACGACGCGGCGTAATAAAGCGTCGGAGGAACACGTTACGCTCGCGCGGCGTTCGCTCAAAGGCGCGGGGGCGGCGGCGACTGCGCATGAGCACACGAAACCCCGGGAGGAGCGCGGCGCCTTCGGCAGTCGGAAGACGTCAGCGGCGCGTTGTCCCCCACCCCCCGCCCCGGAAGGGGGTTCGTAGAAGGGAGGGGACGCGAGGGTGGCTGGGCTTTCAGGGGGAGACAAGGCTTGGTTGGAGCGAAGTCGATTCATATCCATCCCTCGGGACATGAAAGTGGCGTGGCGACGAATAAAATATGGATGCCGGGTAAACAACTGGATTTTGTTTTATTTTTCCTGTTGCTATTCGTGTTTTTAAAAAGCGTGTGTGGTTGAAGTTAGGATGTACTCTTAGGGAGATGGGTTGATGAAAATGTTTCTGCCCCAAACATATATACTAGATGGAATATTAATAGATACATACTTTTTTTTAAATATGGATGTCCTCTTCCGAAGGAAAATGTTGGTGATTATAAAACGCTCTCAGAATATTGAAAAGTTTCATTTTGTTTAATTGTGCAATAGTTGTATTTTCAGCACCCTAGAGGAAAATGTGCGGAGGAAACGTATCAAGTATCTTTAAATATCTTTCTTTATAGTGACTCTTAAAAATAGACAGAATATGTGAGTATATGTTACAAAACATGATTACATAGTTGTTTTGGGTGTAGATTTTCATGAAATTGAAAGAAAAAAATGGTTTGAAAAGGATCATATAAGTTATTTTTAGATAAATTACATTTTAAATTCCTATTTTGAAGAAATACAAAAATTTAACTGTTACGTACAATGCTCACTGTTGTTATTTTATAATGATCAATTATTATTATTTTTATCTACTGTTAAATTCATTGTAATTTTCACAAACGTGTTCAAATGTCTTTCTTGTCCATCGAAGACTTACACACTGTCAAAACATCATCAAATTAATTGGACTTTCTACAGATAACCCAAATACGTACGTAAACCCAAAACTATTTCTATCAAAATAAATTCTAATTATAAACGTTTTTTGACATTTTTTAATTAAGTTTGATACTTCACCCGAAGTACACATATGAGGAAATTGTTTGCAAAGTTAATGTGAAGAAGGGAATAGTTAATTCATGTGCATTTGTACACAAATCAATTTACAATAAATTAATGTTTCACGTTTTCTTCCCAGATATAATTTTGAACGCACAACAAGAAATATTAATACCACTTATCGGAATGTTTTTTTATATTATAGGCAGAACCTGCACATTTACCTATTCTTTTTAACATTTTCCTCTTTCATAATTTATGATGGTGTGTGTGTATGTGTTTTCCCGTCCAGAACTGGTGCACTCACCGCAGATTCATCCCATTTCTCTCTCCGCATCTACTCTCGTGCCGTCTTTGGAGCACGAGCCCCACGCCATGTTTCAGGCTCCTCTCACCTGTCATGGCCACCTCATATCTCACTTGCATTGAAGCTCTCCCCCCCCCCCCCCCGCTCTCGCCCAACACCTACACCATTGAAATACTCCACACGCGCCGCCCCATCCCTGACCTGTCCTCCTGCAGCAATGCTCGCCACCTCTGTCTGCATTTAGCAAGCTCTTATTCGCTCTTTTTAAGTGCAGTTGAAGTAGAGAACCCCTCTTGTGTCAAGGTCACCATTCAAGTTCGTATCTCTGCCGCTCGACTACGCCGTATGGCCGTTTGCGGAGCCCTCGGACCAACGGTGGAGGGTCCTCGGTCTTTTGAGGTCGCGAGTGACCTCTGTCACGGTGCGTTCACTCACCACGTCCGACTTCCAGCACGCCGCCCCCAAATCTCAAGTCCTTCTGACACCCCGCTCCCGTCGCTCGAAATCTTTTGCCTTCCCCATTTCCCTATCTTTCGCCCCTCCCCCTTTACTGCCGCCGCCGTTCACGCCGTGGGAGCGGCTCGGTTCATTAATACAACGGGGCCGGGGTGGACGGGGCGGGGCCGTTCTCATTAAAAACCACTTAAGTGTGGCCTGCCCGCGGCCGCGCCCTTCCGACCGCGGTGGCGCCAGCGGGGGCGGCGGCGAGGGCGGGGGCGGCCCGGTCGGGCGGCGGAGGGCGGAGAGAACAGCGGGCCCGATTTGCCGGGCCGTCGCGTCCGGAACCACCATGCTCTCCCGCCGCCGCCGCCGCCGCCGCCGCCGCCGCCGCCGCCGCCGCCGCCGCCGCCACGTCCGTCGCACGAGCTTCGTCCGCGGCAAGACCGCTCGAGCGGGCGGTTTCCGAGAGGGCACGTGCTGCACTGCGTTTTGTGGGTAGAAACGCTGCACCAGGTTTTCCGTTATCTTTGTTCGATCTCTTTTGAGACGATCTTCCTCAAGTTAGCGTGTCGTTTAAAAATAACAGTGGGTCATTTGTGCGCTTTCTAGACATATTCCTTTACAATACATCCCTAAATCGAGGAATTCACCACATTCGACGCAATGTCAAGAATCTCTGAGACTATATCTATGATCATAACAGAACCATATTGTCAATATTGGAGCTCTGCATCAGAACTGTGAGTACTATTGTCTTCAAAGGAAGAAAGGTTAACGAAACAGTCGTGGGCATGGTGTACTAGAATAGAGAATACAGGCAAATGAGATTTGACAAGGGACAATGATTCTGAAATGCCTTGCTTGAAATATATTTCGCGACGTACGGAGTTCCATCCCGTGCTCGTTCTCCTCCTGGCGGCGCGTGGGGGGGGGGGGGCGTCGCCGGCGCTGGCCGCCTCCGTTGCCGCGCGGCGTCCGCATTGGAGCCTCGCGCAGCAATTTCCCTGTTCCGGGAAATCGGGCATTGTCACGTGGACAATGCGCGTTTTATGTTGCAGCGGGGGCCGCGCGCGCGCGCGAGCGAGCGGAGCGGCGTCAGCGAGGAGCGGGGCCGAAAGGGACGGGCGTGGAAAGGGATAAACAGGGCGGAGGGACGGGGCGAACAGCTCGGCGTAACGCAGGGGCCATGTTCTGTTCGTAAGGATTGCGGAACTCGTTCTGACTGATCCCTCGCGATGGAACCATATTATTGGGCGCGCTGGGGAGCGTGTTTTTAATGTCGTATTAGTAAAGGTGGTGTGTTAATATTGCCGGCGAAATAACTTGTAATTCTCTTTCTGAACGTTGTTCATAAATGGCTGTATGTATACTTGCTATAAATCAATACTTTTGAATTCGATGACAACCCAAAACGAATTACAAATTTTGCGAATATCAATATAAATATTAATGATTTTTATTTTGGCTTTATAATTGCAACTACATGCTTGTGCTTTCTCTTACGTTTCTTTATTGTTAAGAAACATATCAGTAGCTGTAGTGCTGTGCGCATAGCATTACAGTACTTTTGTCTGCCGTTACGTCCTGAAACACAAGCCGCAAGCCGCCTTTTCGAGAAACTTGTTGGCTCAATTGTCAAAATTGCACGTTGTGTGTTGCTGAGTGCGAAATGAATACATCCACAGACATCTACTGCAAAAATTTGCAAAAATTAAAGAAGGTAATTAACAAAAATAATTAATAAAATATCCAGTATATAGAAGATATCAACCACATTAGTAGTCTATATAAATTTTCTTTGCAGAAAATTTAGCCATACACGTGTTTTGGGAAAGTTTTCCCATCATCAGTGGCTCTACAATAGAAAATTAAATTCATAAATTAACGTATGAATAGCTACATCTTACAAGGAAGTACGCAATATACTTCAACATTAAATTATTTAATTAGAGTACTTACCCAAGTAAAATGGATTAAACACATTAATTAACCATAGTGAACTGTCCTAGCATGGCGCCATTTTGTGCTGCGTACAATGTACGAAAGTAGACTGAGGGAAGGCGAGGGAGGAAATATAAGGATGGGAAAGCTAGTCAATGAGTAAATTTATGATGGGGCTAGATTTTAATTGAGATTACTCATTGACACAAATTAGATTAGGATTTTTGTATAATTTTAAAATTTCTAAAATATTGAATTTGTTACCTTTATTTTCGAAATGTAGAATTTTGAAATTGACATCCGGATAGAAAGAATGATTGTTTTGAATAAGGTGGTTGGCAAATGTCGAGTGCTCTTATTTCAGTCTCCATGATCTTAAGTGCTTATCTAGCCTACACGAAAACTTCCTCCCTGTTTGTCCTACGTATGGAGAATTACAACTGTTACATTTCATTGAGTAAACTAACACAGTTCACCACTGTTAATTAATGTGTTTAATACATGTTTCTTGAGTAAGTACACGAATTAAATAATTTAATGTTCAAGTAGATTATGTACTTCCTTGTAAGATATACCTATTCATATGCTAATTTATGAACTTAATTTTATATTGTAGAGTCACTGATGATGGGGAAACTTTCCCAAAACACGTGTATGGCTGAATTTTCTGCAAGTAAATTTATATAGCCTAATATTGTGGTTGATATCTCCTATATCCCGGATATTTTATCAAGAATTACCACAAAATCTCCGCTGCCACTACAAAAAAAAATAATGAATGTAAAAAAAGCAACAATTGCATCAATATCATAACTGGCATTCGGATTTCAATGAAAATGCACTTTTTTCAGACACCCGATTAGAAAAGTAAGGTTTTTATCTCCATGCAAAACTAACAATTAACATATGTTAGTTTTGCATTTAAAAAACCACAATATATTGCGACATCAGGTCATCTTTTAACAAACACGCAGAGCTATCTGACTGATTTTTCCAACATACTTCAAACATTCTTCCGCTCATGAACATTTTCTCGTAGTGTAAATATTGTTCACATCACTAGAGAATAATACAATTAGACTTTTATGTTCAATAGGCGCCGTAAAACGTTCTGGAGGGAAGGGAAGTTATATATAGGAGAAGGAATTAGAAAATATTGTATTAAGATTCCAAAATTCAACGTGTGATGGAGTTTTAAATTGTCCTGCGAGGAAATTTAATAATTTGATTTCCTTCTCTTCAAGATTTTAGTAATTTGTTTCAAAGACATTCGTGTAGTAATCGACTACACGATGGAAAGAAATAAAAAGACTCTTGAGATTATTGAGATACCAATATCAGGCAAAGAATTCCCCGTGAAAGGGACTACATAATTACAATGTAGATACAGAATCCATAATGGACATGAGAATTCAATTTCTTCTTTTCCTCTTTGTGTATCACACTACGCAAACAAGTTTCCACAAGTGATTTACACGATGAAACATTTTTATGCTGCTAACCAATGCGCGCAAATTATTCTGAAGTGCGTATTTGTTTTTCACAAAGTGCTTTGAAAACACTCGTTATTTCAAAAGATTGTAATCAGTTTGTTTTCACGCCTTTCATATTCAGCACAGACGTTAACGCACCTGTTTACGTGCTTGTTCTCTTTTGATCAACAACTGCATTTGTTTTTGGGCTTTCTTGTTTTGTCAAAAGCTCTAATTTACATTTTCGTTGAATTCATTTTCAGAATATAATGAATTCCGTCCTTTCACAAAGAATGAACAAAAATACGTATTTTCTCGGAAGCTCATGTGTTTTGTCAGAATAAGTGTCTTTATCAGAATATTAAGATGTTTTGAATTCCACCCAGGGCGAGAGACTTTTGTGAATAATCCTGGGTCATTCCTTGCAAAAGAGTAGATTGTATGACATGACTCCTTCAAACTTGAAAATATTTTGGAATATTGTTCATGATACCTGCATCGTCGAGGTACAATATTAAAATTGTTCGGCATCAATGCACTTGAAATCTAAGACATCTTGTAAATACCCTTATATTCTTTAAATTCTTGTCCTCATATAAACGTTCCTACACATTTTAAAAATTTGTGACTATATATGAAATATGCAGTGCAATTATTCATCATATATCAATTTTATATCGTGCTATTCTTAGAATACAACAATATAAAATTCTTTAAAACGCAATTACTCGCAAGATAACCTTTCAAAATTTATTAAAATCTGTAATATTGTATCCAGAACGTCCTATAAGCTATGAAATTTTCTTGATATCTTAAAAGGAACAAAAATTATCATTATAAATACTTTCCTGAATTGAAATGGGCAGTATCCGCCACAACCATTCATCGTTGCAGCTGCTCTGCTCGTGTGGCGGCTGATGGACTACTCAGTTATAAGTGCCTTTTGGAGAACACCTTTCCTAGGCATTTCAGTTGGATTTTATACAGGCTTTACAGAAAGTTTGTTCTCACAGACTGGAATGACACAGATTTTATGAAAATTGAAAAAGTGCGAAATGTTTGTGGTGTCTTCCTACAACTATGATATTGATGAGAAAGATTTTTCTTCTTAATGAAATCAGTTTCTTTCTTTAAATTTTATCCTCATATGTAATATGAGACGAATAAATATGGTGCTAGTCCCATTTACAGCTATTGTTCGTTTTTTTTTCGAAAATGCCAAAAAGGGAACATTTGAAAATCAAAAAATTGGAGAGAGCGATTTTTGCTTTAAACGAAGTGCTTTGTAAAAATCAACTCTTTAAAGAAGGACATCTACAATGTTTTGAGAAAAAGAGTTGATTTTGCTTAATTAGTGTCTGAAAGGGTATAGCCAAATAGGCGGTGAAATGTGCCCTCAAACCAAATCAATAATCGCGATGCATATATGAATGAGAATACAAAATTACGTAGATTCACAGAAAATCAACCTCTTAGGGTATTCTGTTGCAGAGATGCAACAAAAAACGTGTTTTGCATGTTTTATTTTTTTCTCAGCATCTATTGCGTGTATCAGGCTGAAAAAAAAAATTGCAGAGGCTGGGAATCTGTTTAATTTAAAGGTATTTTTGTCAACGAATTTCGACGACAAATTCTTTAAAAAGATAAATACATTTTTGAAATTCATTATCGACTTGATAACGTTGGAGTAGTCTAAATTTTCCCCCTAAAATGGGTCTTATAACACTCTATAATATATATTTTTTCAGATTTTTAAACAATGTGGACGGTAGTGAAAAACAATTAAAAACTTTTTTTCAGTTTAAACATTTGAAATTCGCACCAATATCGGAGCGGGGCGGAGCGGGGCGGAGCGGGGCGGAGCGGGGCGGAGCGGGGCGGAGCGGGGCGGAGCGGGGCGGAGCGGGGCGGAGCGGGGCGGAGCGGGGCGGAGCTGGGCGGAGCGGGGCGGAGCGGGGCGGAGCGGGGCGGAGCGGGGCGGAGCGGGGCGGAGCGGGGCGGAGCGGGGCGGAGCGGGGCGGAGCGGGGCGGGGCAAGAATGGCTGGGAAGGGGCGGGGCGAGGGTAGCGCCCCGGTGAGCTCCTTCCGTGGTGCACGGCTTCTCGTAAGGAAGCGCCGGGCGCTGCCCCTCGGAATGTCCTGGGCCGCAGCGGGGTGAGGGAGGCGCGGTGGGTTAAGGCGGGGCTGAAGGCGGGAGATGAGGGTGGGCGGGGAGCACGGAGCTGTCAGCCGCCTTGGAATGGCACGCGGACCACGCCACGCCTCGTCTGGGAGGCTTCTAAGTGATTGTGCGCGCACTCATTTGGAGGTTGAGCTCTGGGAGGTGGTAATTTTAAAATTGCGATACTTCCTTGTCCTTGTTCTTCTATACACTCAAATGAATCTTGCAGCGAAGGTTCAAAGTTACACTTTTAATAATGGATTCTGTGATTTATTTTCTTAGTAAATTAACGCTTAATGATTGTTTTGACAAATGTGGCTCTTTTATCCAAGATTTCTTTGATTTATGTTAAACAGTTGTAAATAAAGCATTTAAAAAATAAACTTTCTGGAAATAAAACAAATCTAGAGAGTATGAAAGTTAAGCTGTTTCTAAAGTAATGAATACGGTTTCAGGTGCCATATTCAACCAGTAATGTAATTCGCAAAACCTTCTTTTTCATTGCTTTTTGCATTTATAGTTGATTTAAAAAGCAATTCCTTTTCAATGTGTGAATAGTCTGATATTTACCTCTAGTAAGTATTTCTATTCACAGTTTTCGAAGAAACCTTTTTAAAGGCATGTCTAAAACTAAAATCGCTCGAAGCATAAAAGAAAAGTTTTTCTATCATGTAACCATATTTCAATAGAAGTAATTTTACATCAAAAACTGTATATGAGATAAAAATCCGTGTTGTTGCCTTGTTCGGTGATGAATTTTTGAGAAAATCATAGGTTTGTCAGACTGAGGAAACTTTTCAACCGTCGGTGATGCGCGGTATCTCGCGATCACTGTAACGCGACATGCCAATGCGTGCGTGAACGCACGCCACCTACGGAGCGATAATTTGTCAGACAACATGTCACGTTACTGATGGACACCATTTCCATTATATTGTCGCATGACGGAACAGGTGTTAGGGTGTCTCCTGTGTCGTTAACTTTGATAACTTGACGTGTTTCTTTGGCGTGATAGTTCACGGCCAATAGTGATTTCGACGTGAAATGTAAAATAACCAAAAGTAATCTTCAGAAATCCTTAGCACCACAACTAACAAGGGATTAATTTGATATAAAAAGATTTTATGAGAAATATTGTTTTGAGCAATCAAAATTATTTGCGTGTAAGACGTTTGTGTTAAAATGAATCAAGAATCAAAAACCTTTAGAAAGAAAATTGTGTATTATAACTTACAAAACAAATCCATAATGTTGTTTAATACGTAGTACTAATTTTAATTGAATTTGATTATACCACCTGAATGAGGCGTTATCGATACTTTAAACTGTTTTAAAAATAATTCCATGTTAAAAATTTCTACTACACAAATTCTAAATAAAAAGTTAATTTAAACATACCTGGCTCTTTCCTGGCTCTTTCATCGAGAATAGTAGTTATGTAAAAATATAATATATTAAGAATATAAAAAATAGCAAAAATGTGAGTTCGCAAGTCTATTTGCGAATGTTCTTTCATTCTACGGCTACTTAACACTCCAAATCACGGCGAAAAGTACCTAATCTCAATTTTTCCAGAATCCGCGATTTTTTACAGAGTACATTTTTGCACTGTATCATCAAGCGATTTATTAAAAAAAATGTGTACATTTGCAATGTCCTATTTTAGGACATAACATTCTATTTTTATAAAAGTTTATTAGATTATAAATTTGTTTTGCTACAAAAGGGGACAGTCTCATTAGCACTAACGTGTACACTACACAGAACAAACTTATCGAATAAAACCATCATTATCCTAAAGGGTGTCAGCACTGAGAATGAGCCTTTCCCGTGATCGAAGCCCTGTACCCCATACTGTAAATAGCAGCGTCAATGAGATCTCTAGCGACGTGTGTTCTTCATCGCCTGGGTGCCGTAGGCCGTCACACTGGCGACACATTTAGTTGTCATCTCAGCCGAGGCGGAGAAGGTGGAAAGGTGGTTTGTACGACCACCGCTGGGACTCAGCATTAAAAAGCGCAAAATACATTTTTGGATCAATTTACTAGAATCTTCTACATGAATCCGAAAACAAATCATCAGTTCCTTACCAGGAACCGAGACGCGTCAAATGACATCTCATTTGCTTTGATCGGTGAATGGGAAGTGTTCTAACCTTAAACGACGGACGCACGTTACTATACAAAGATGAAAGTGTACCAACAATAATAATATTGTAGAAAGATGGTTCTTTTTCAAATTTATTGGAATTATAATAATAGTAATAATAATTATAACCACATTAATTCTATTTTCTGTTTAGATTTGTCTAGTCACTTTTCTTGTCGATACGTCATCTAATGTGTTGATTAAGAAGAGAGATCT
Organism: Teleogryllus occipitalis; assembly: GCA_011170035.1. Lineage (NCBI taxonomy): Eukaryota > Metazoa > Arthropoda > Insecta > Orthoptera > Gryllidae > Teleogryllus > Teleogryllus occipitalis. The sequence goes on from BLKR01000928.1 coordinate 119,967, forward strand.
AGCAATTTCGATTTCAAATTAAAACTGCGAGTCTGATATCATCGCGTAAATGATGTACAGTAAACGGACGTCAAAATGTTTCTATTAAATACTAGCTTTATTTATTAAACACGATGTTCTCCTGTTGTTTTCAAAATGCACTGAATTAGGGATATTCGCTTGTTAAGTTTGAACCGCATTTTAGTTAATGTGGGAGGGTAGTGACCCAGCTGAGAAGATTTAAATCACGACGAGGTTCATTCGTTTTTTAAAAGCATTTTCAGCTCCGTAATGCACCCCGTGCTCCGTGCACTGCGTGGTCGCCAATGAGGCTTCTTCGGTCGGGGGACAGACCGGGCAGACGTCACATGGCACGACACGCCGTCCGCCCTAACGGAATAAGGCAGCAGCACGCGCACTTTGCCCACGCCGTGCGTGATACGGCGTATTATCTGATGCTATCAGAGGCAGCGGCACGACGCGTGGAGCGAGGAGCCAGTAAAAGCTATCATATCACTTCCGCCCTTTCCTTTTCCACACAAACGCTCGGGCTCATTGGGTTTGCTATACTTAGGGGATATTCACACGTGGTGGTCGCAAGGGAAGGAGCCCACATTGATCTGAATTTAGTAATTGCAATCATATCACTTCAGCCCTTTCCTTTTCCACACAAACGCTTGGGTTCATTGGGTTTGCTATACGTATGTGATATTCACACGTGGTGGTTGCAAGGGAAGAAGTCCACATTGATCTGAATTTAGTAAAATCTATCATATCACTTCCGCCCTTTCCTTTTCCACATAAACGCTCGGATTCATTAGGTTTGCTATACTTATGTGATATTCACACGGGGTGGTTGCAAGGGAAGGAACCCACATTGATCTGAATTCAGTAAAAGATAGAGAATAGAACTGTGCACATTGCACTTTCCCTGCATTATTTGTTATCTTTTCTCTACATGTTTTTGCTATTGTTTCTGCTGTTAAAAAATGCCAAATTGATTTGATTGTTTGCTATCAAGTAATGTCATGCGTGAAGTAAATAAGATATTCAGAAAGTCACCGTTGAGGTTTTTAAATTTTTGTTTCTCCCTTACCTTACTTTTGTTACACGGCTTCATATATTCAAAGAAAATTTACAAAGTTACAGGTTTATTCTCTGCTATTTATTCTATATTATTCTCCACTAATTTCATTACTTGTGCCAGTTCGTTTAACTTCCGTATTAAGGTTTAACCATATTCAGCGTTTTTATCAAAACAATAATTCATTGTAATGTTATTTAATGAAAACAATAGTGTTTAATTTATAGAATAGTACATTTTATTATAGTAGGGTCAAACCATACCTATTGAATTGCTGTGTTAATGATGCTACTCAAAAGTTGTATTTGTCCAATTAAGTAAAAATACCTTTGAGATATGTGAGTTGAAACTTGAGCCGGGCGCTAGTTCATATTGCTACCGGAACTTGAGAGAATACCTATTAAATAACGCCTAATAGGGCTAAAAACGACCTTTCAGTGTACTTAGTATAATCCACAGCAATGTAAGTTCCTAGTTGTTCAAACAAACCGTACATTCACATCCAGCGTTGTTAAATTCTTAGCTTTTTGCTAGCCGGTACTTTTTCTCTACAAATAACCCCTTTAAATATGCACTTAATAAAATGATGGTAAATATAATAGTTCTATTCAATAATTGTTCTTCATTCTTTCCTTGAAGGGATTAAAAATTATAAACGGTCACGCGGAGAGACATATTAAGATTGAGAGTAGAGGAGACTGTGCCTGTGGAATTTTGCCAAGAATTTATATCAATCTCATTTCCGGGAGAAACTAATGAGAAGCGTTAAAGTAAGCTCCTCGCTTGAAGTTAATTAGGGTTCTTTTATGAATCGGATACTGCGGAACTCTTGAGATGCAATGAAAAGGGTTCCGTTACTCTCCGAGCTGCTTAAACCAACCATTTTGAACCCTTTGAACAGTTATAATTTTATACAACCCGATTCTGAAAAAAATTACTGAATGTGAAATATTTTACACGATCATTCCCGTAAGAAACCTACGACATATTTTATGTTTTCAACAATAAGCATCCATTGATCTTTTCAATTATTTTTAAATTCCCATCCTATATTCTATGTAGTAAATTAAGTCGATAACTATATTTAAATTCGATGGTTTGAAAAATAATAACTATAAATCACATTAATGTACTTATGAAATGATGGAATGATTTGTAATAATATCAAACTTAGGAAGATGCAGGTGTACAACATCAGAATCATATGCATAAAACCATTAACTGAATTCCAAGTGCTGAAGTAAGTAATAAGAAGTAATCATAGTAGTTTCGCAGTAGAAGCACCCACAGCAATTTTGAAATCAGATAAATTATTATATTTTCTTCAACCTCGATTCAAGTACTGGATGTTAGTCAGTGAATGTTAGATACATATTTTTGTGTACTTCAACAACTCATTCCGGGACGTTATGTTGTATATTCAGATACTGACACTATATTACAAAACTACATTGACTATGTTGAAAATATGTTATTTTTGCACGAAAACCCTTGATATTTTCTTTAAATCTACAAACATCAAACATTTATTTTTCATTTTGACTTACAAGTTGCTTTTAATTTTACTTTAAATAACCGAAATTACAATAACAATAACACGACAGTGTTGTTTCAGCGAGATGTTTCACATATATTCAGTAAAATGTGTAATAAGTACATGCGAAATACAAAAGATTTTCATGCGTTCAGATGAAAGAAGAAAAATATTCTTTAAATATTTGTGATGATAACACATGTACGTTTGCATTATTGAAATGAGAGACATAGGTCTACCGCACCCTCCAGGGCTCTCGCAAGAGGAGCAGTGCGGGTTGCGGGGCGGCAGGGTGAAGTCGATTGCTGCTGTGCCACCCGGCCACGGACTCTGCCTGGCACTTCAAGAGAACACGTTACTCGGGGGCCGACCCCTCACTCAGACTTGCTCCTTTCTGCACCTGGGCGTGCACAGCCTGAAAAAAAACGGGTTGGGGCATGTGTTTACCCCGCTGAGAACCCATTTCGTTAAATGTTTTTAATTACATATGACATAGTTTTTTGATAAATAAAAATCCCAACGGGAAAAGAACAGTAAATTTAAAGATTAAAGTAAAAAGCACAATTAACTTAATGTTGGAACATTTACGGATTGCCATATGGTTTGGAAAGCTTTTCCAAATTTCAATCCTCGAAAGTATCAGATTAAAAAAGGAAGTGATAATATTCTCCGCTATAAAATGTTTTATTACGTAGAGCTAAGAGTTTCAGGGCTGGGTGCATGGCACCCTGGCGCCCTATGCGCACGTCCCTTCCGACAGAACCATTGACGCGGAGGTCTTAGGATGTGACAGAAATTGTTTGGTGCTGCCCGAGAAGCTTCGCTCGACAGCCACGGTAGTTAACACAAAATTCGCTAGAGGGAAGCGCAGTATATTAGGATTTTGCTCACTTCGGTCTCACGAGCGAAAACTGCTCGGCCTAGAAATACGAGTGGAATCGTCTCTCCGAGAGATAAGAGTGGAAAACCCAGCATTTGAAGTTGTGTATTTATGATTTCGCTAGTTGAGTCGCGATTTCAAGGATAAAACGAAAAATGTTAGATGCCGAGAAGTTGAAACGTTTAAACAAAGAATAAAAATTATGTGAAACATTATAACGAAAAGTGCAACTTTCTAACTAATTTCGCGAAAATATTGTGCAGTCCTGCTGTAAATTACGTAAGTGAAAGAAACGTAAATTCAGGTGTTTTTAAGGAGCAATATTGATTCAGAAAGAATCAATAAAATTCTAATGATCCATAATTTCTAAAAGAAATATCATAACATTCATTATTAATAAATTAATTAAATTTTCGATCTCATTCAGTTCGCTTATATGCAGTAAATGTAGCTACAGTAAATGGAATATTAGTCTGAAAGGTTTCTCACGTGTGTTGCTTACTTAATTGCGCTACGCTACTGCACATAGCATGTTCTTGCGACTTTTATTTCTCCAGAGGGGAAAAGAGCCGCCAGGGCCTGAGCGCCGACTCAACCCCCCCCCCGCGAGCGAGCGCAGGACGCTCGAGCTTCCGGCGCTAGAAGATGAAACGCTCGAGCGCCTTGCGGTACTCCACTTGCTTTTGATTGGTTTTTTCGTGTTTCCGGGCGCGTCAACTGCTTTGGGCATTTAGTCCCATTAGTGTAGTGCATGTTATTTTCGCGGGAGATGGAGGTGATCTTCCCCCACTGGATGGCGAGATACGGCACCGACCTACCGTTGGCTACTGGGGGGGGGAGAGGATAGGACAAGGAAGAGGAAGGACAGATCGCGCGCGGTCCGTGGCCCGTTTGGTAGGGTACTGCTCCGGCATTCGACTGGTGTTGATCGGAGAAATAACGGAAAACTACCGATCAGAGCAGCCGGCCAAAAGAATTCTCCTCCAGATAGCGACTGAATTCGACCTAGCTGAAAAGCTAAGTGTCGAAAATCCTGCCGCCGTGAAGACTCGAACCTAGGATCCCCCGGTCAGAGGCGCTGCAGTGATATCATTGATGCACTGAGCTACCGCTCTCGGTTTGCTTATCGACATTATTCTGCCTTCTGCTTATACTTATTATAAGATCATCGTTAGTCGAACTGTTTATGTACGCTCAATGAAGTCACGAAAGTTAAGCAACTTGAGATACCACGGATTACAGAACGGCTGACCATCTATGAACGCCGTTTACTAACGGCGTCGAGCTTGGAATTTAGCTGAAGGGGTAAAAGGTATTGACTGATCACGACATTACGAGACAAAAGACAAAAACTTAATGGTGAATTACTCTAGATTTATGCACAATCCATGCCCAAGAAAGACTAAGTCACGTGTTGCGAAAAAGACGCAACAATTGTTTAAATACCACATTATTTTATATCACTTGCCATTCTTATCTCCATTACTTTCTCAATTATTCTATAATTTTACGTTTAAATGTCGTCTTTTATCAAATTATCTTCCTCTGCTCTTGAGTATTCCTCTATATTTTCTCTCTGTACCACTCTCCTCTACATTATTCCTCTACATTCAATTCTGTAGTTCAATTCCATTTTTCTTTGAAAGTTTTGTTGATAACAAGGACAATAAATAACTCCTTCGCATATGCACATATACAAAGACCATTCCCATAATAATGTCAAATACTAATTCGTTTTCACTATTAAATTTCTATTCTGAATATCTGAGGCTGAGAAATTATAGCGATTAAAGCTGCCCTTTACTCTCGTCGACTCGACATCCATCACAGGCTGTTGCGTGGTTTCCACCTTTCATTCGCCTCCTACGCCCCTGTCTATCCCCATTGCCCGGTCGTTACACGCTTTCGATTTTGAGAGAGCGCCCTCTGCCGCCGACGCGACGCAACGCCTTCTGCGCAAGAAACGCGCGTGTCGAGTTTCTGTTCTTTGGGAGTGAGCGAGCTCTTTTATCGATCCAGTTACGGCAGCGCGCGCTTAAGAGGAATATAAAGGGCGCGTTTTAGTACGCATGGGATACGCCGGTGTATTGCTCGAAACGCCAGCCGGCGCGGCTAAGCTCGCCCCGCTTTTCGTGCCCCCCCGGCCCCCCTCCACCTCTTCCTCATCTCTCCTTAACCCCCTCTTCTTTTACTCTCTCTCTCTCTCTCTCTCTCTCTCTCTCTCTCTCGCTCCCGCCCACTCCGCAGACTCCCACGCCTGTAGGAGGAACGGAATTTTATAATAGAGACTTCCGTGGAAAGTGACAGAAATGACGGAGGCCCTCCCTAATCTCCAGTTTGCCTATTGGAAGTTCTCGAGATGTGAGAATTTTAACGATGGCACGACGCTTTGAGTCGTACTGATTCTTACTGTTGTAATAGTTCGGGGGAATTGGGGATGGGATACTCGGTAGGCAGAAGGAGCAGCAGCTCGGGTTCCGGAAAGTTGGACGAAGCTAAGCTCCAGAAATTTAGTTCCGCCGTGTGAGACTTTCAGATAGGAAATTTGAATGTCTTACAATAAATAATGATCACTTTGCTTTTAAAGTCTCCTTCTTAAGAAGAATGACATTGGTATTAATAATATGCATTCTAATTTTAGTTTGTTGATAAAGCATTGCAATAATTTAAAGTATTGACTTAATATTTTTTTTACTTCTGTGTACTACGTTGTGCGAATGAGATTGGTTGTGTTTCCAGCTTCACAAATTTGATTATGCATAAGGAAAGATTCTTTGTTGCATATTTGAGGGGATATTGATATAAGGGATGTTCAAAGTGAATTTTAATCTCGTAAACCTTTAAGTCTAATTTTCTTTGGTGAAGATATTTTATTCTCTTTCCACTGATATAAACTTTGAACTGCAACCTTCCTTCTCCCGTTAGTCGTCTCCTACCTTCCTAAACTTCTTCAATTCCAAACCAACATATTATTTTGTTTTTAACAGACCGTATGCAATTATTGCGTGTTTAAAGTTATCAACATGGCACTTGCGGCGTGCTATGTGTAGTGGTGTGATCATTCCCTGTGTGTTTTACTTATATAGAAATACGTGTGCTGAAAAATAAGATCTTATATTATTTCTTGAAAATGTATACTACATTAATATAATTTTTGACATAAAGATGGCATTCTTTATTAATTGATTTATGAATTAATTCTTTCTAATGAAGGTGAGTTAATAATGAGAAAAAATTCTAATTTAAAATTGTAAAAGTAGCATGAACTTCCAAAAAGAACGAAGCTATAGAATGATTGTTTCTCTTACAACCGATGGTGGATTACTTACAAAAGAGGGGATTCGTCTTTGAGGATTTGAGGGGTACATTATTCTTTCCTCATTAATGTATGCATGTTCCATCCCTTTTAAAGAATTCCCAATTATTGTAATTATCTTACAAATAATTCAACGTAAATTATTACTAATAATTTCAAAAGATTCGTTCCAAATACGCAATATAACCAAAGAATTAAATGTAATTCCATTTAATGTTAATATTGACATTCCGTCACTACGTTTTTCTCTCTTCACAGGTATCTACCGCCAAATGCTGTTTCAAAAACGGCTTTGGTCTGTTAATACAAACTTCACACCAAGTATGTCCCCGCTTTCTCCATAATGAATTAAAACCTCCTGATTTTCTCGTGCAATACCTTCAATTTTAATAGTAACATTCGTATATGATCCCTTTAAAACCCAAAAGATTTAATTTCATTTTTTAAAATTATTTATTATTATCTAATTATTAATTAGATTGCTATATATATTCAGCTAGAGGAATTCTGTACGCAGAATAGCACAAATGATGGAATTGTAAGTTACGTAATACTTACTAATACTGAATGGAAATGAAGATATTGATAAGTAAAAAATATATGAATAAAGTTATATTACCTACATTATTTTCATGTCAATCTTGTTTACTTTTTAGAATCTCAAATGGTGTATTTCTACATAGTCTCTTACATCAAGTCTATAACTTGTACACAACTGCCAGTACGCAATATTTATTAGCCCGATGTTGAAGACATGTGCCATTGAATAGAAATGACAATGTTAAATCTGATGATAAGTACCGAAATGTGTGTTAATACAGTGTTGTTCACTCCATTTCATATTTTCTCGTACCCTTTACTGGCTCACATCACAAGTGGTGTAACTCCAATTAGGCACTGATAATCAGCAATTAGGCACTGATGCCAAGTCTGGAACTGGACAAATTTAATGTGTATTGCCAACACGAGATAAACCTTTCCTAACTTACATTTGTAAAATGATAAAGTAATGTTTGTCTGAGTTTTCTGTAGTAATACTAGTAAAACATTAAATGACTCCCAGCAAAAATAATGGTAGTCACACCACTTCTGCTGTAAGAGATTTAAATCTTTCAAATCACACCGAAAAATCAGCTTGTAAAGCCGTACCTGATAATAGTTGCTATGTAACGGATAGACTCCTAAGCTAATACACTAATTTATGAACAAACTACTCTTAACTGATTGTAATCAGGCAATAATAATTGCCTACATTTGAGCGTTTGAAAAATTAGTTCATCTATGTAAATTATTGTATCCTTTGTCTCGCAAACGCTTGTAAAGCACATTTAATTAAGATGCAATATTGTTTTAATTAACCTTCACTTGGAAGGTGATATACATTTTTTATCTAAAATGTACAGAGATGTGGTGATGCTAACCATGTTAGAAAAAAATGTAACGGTTGTGGCAATAGAAGGATATTGACTTTTATGATGAGTCGTGTAGTCGCAGAAATAGTAATCCTATAACACTACACTTAATACTATTATGAATTATTAGAGTTGAATTATTTTCTTATTCCCGATCATAAATTCATAAAAAGTTTTCTGAAAGGTGTTCATAAACACGAATGTTTTAATACATAAGTGGGTGAAGATTCTCAAAGCAGTACATTTTTTCTTTAAATTAAATACATTTATTACTGGGAAACCTTTGTGTTTAGAAACAATATATTTTTGAAGAAGAGAATTTTGTGGAGTTGACTCTTATCCTTTTATTTATCTCCTCGTCAAAAAGTTGACTTGAAAGATCTACGACCGGTGTACACGTTTCTCCGCAATGAAAACGAAGCCAGCGATCAAGGAATTTCGTTTCACCCAGTGCACTACATTTTGTGCGATGAAGAACCCCATTCATCGCGGCCCTTATTGCGGGTTATCGTATTCCCTGCACCTGCCGAGTTATCGAAGCTTCTCACATTGATCACGATAGCGTGTCGTTGAGACGTGCGGCGGTAATGAAGAATATTCCCAGCAGGGATTCTTCTGCTCGCTCCATTTCCTCTACAACTGGGGCCAGGAAAACGGCTTTCCTCTGCCATATTGGACCTTCCACCAGAAGCGCTCGATATCTATTTATTCAATCTCAAGCTATATGGAAAAGGAAACAAAGTGAACCACATACCGCTAATGAACTCTCGTTATGTGCAATCGTAAAGCGTACCATCAGCGGAAATCAATGTTGATGCATCACTGTTGATGATTCCACGTTTTACAGGATATTGGCATTTGAAGTCTCAGTGAAATGATGCTAAGATCTACACCTTTTACATCTAACATCAGGAAGTACCCTTTAAAAAGTATAATTGTTTTCTTCAAACCCGCTCTCCGCTCACAAACACGTTCGATGTTGTAAGTATATGCATGCATTCCAAAGCCGGCAAACTTTCCAGTGGCAGCGATTCCGTTGCTCTCTTGTGAGTCTATCCAACGGTCTGTTTTACCTGTCGGACTCGTATTCCGCTGGTTCAGATCCCCGACCCTTCTAGCACTGTTCCTCCGCTCGTGTACCTGTCCTCTGCCCCTCCCCCGCACCCACCCACACCCACGGTCGACGCAGACGATGCGGTGGACGGTGCGATGGACGCGCGACCTAATTCCAGAGTGATTCGGGGTGAGGCCGTGAGCGGCGAGGAGCCGCGGGGAGCCGCGGGGAGCCGCGGGGAGCCGCGGGGAGCCGCGGGGAGCCGAGGGGAGCCGCGGGGAGCCGCGGGGAGTGGCGGGGAATCGCGGGGAACGGCGGATAGAGCCAGGGAGCGGCGGAGAGCGGGGGGACAGCGGGGAACGGTGGGGAGCGGAGGCAAGCGGCGGGGAGCGGGAGAAGCCGCGGGGAGTGGCGGAGAGCGGCGGGGAGACGCGGAGAATAATGGGAAGCGACGGGGAGCAGCGAGAACGGCGGGGAGTGGAGGGAAGCGGCGGGGAGCCGCGGGGAGCGCCGGGGAGCGGTGGAGAGAGGCAGGGAGCGGCGGAGAGTGGGGGAGCAGCGGGAATGGCGGGTAACGGTGGGTAACGGCGGGGGAGCGGCGGGGAAACGACGGAGAAACGGCGGGGAAGTGGGAAGGAGCGGCGGGGATCGGCGGGGATCGGCGGGGGATCGGCGGGGATCGGCGGGGATCGGCGGGGATCGGCGGGGGATCGGCGGGGAGCGGCGGGGATCGGCGGGGAGCGGCGGGGAGCGGCGGGGAGCGGCGGGGAGCGGCGGGGGAGCGGCGGGGAGCGGCGGGGAGCGGCGGGGGAGCGGCGGGGAAGCGGCGGGGAAGCGGCGGGGAAGCGGCGGGGAAGCGGCGGGTAAGTGGCGGGTAAGCGGCGGGTAAGCGGCGGGTAAGCGGCGGGTAAGCGGCGGGTAAGCGGCGGGTAAGCGGCGGGTAAGCGACGGGTAAGCGGCGGGTAAGCGGCGGGTAAGCGGCGGGTAAGCGGCGGGGGAGTGCCGGGGGAGTGGCGGGGAGCGGTGGGCGACGGAAGCCTCCTGCCCTAGCTGCGTGGGCCGGACACGCGATCGCCGGCCCTCGTGTCGCGCGCGCAGCCGCGCCGCTGTGAATTTTGCATCGCTCTCCTCTCCCCGCCCTGCCACGCCACGCCACGCCACTGACGCTGCAGAGCCTTGTGCTGGCACGTCTCTGCCCTGGGGCGTTGCGCTACAGTAGCTACGTTGCGAGGTCCAATTCAGCCACTATCTCGAGCAAAATTCTTGTAGCTGGCTCTTCTGATCGGTAGCTTTCCGTGGTTTCTCCGAGAAATTGAAGGTGAATATCACAGCAGTTCCTCAACAAATGAACTATGTACCACGCATCGTCTTTATTCATGCTTGTCCCCTGCTCTTTCCTTCCACACAAGCACACATAGCTTAAACTTCACACGTACGGGACTACTGACCTAAATTATTGCCGCGCCCGGAATCAATACTGACTTGGATCACGCGTTTTGCCTTTGCTTCGTGATTCTTTGACTTGCTCTTCCCTGTCTCTTTGCCTCCGATCTTTTGACTTAAGTTGTCTCACCTTTCTCAGTCTCTCTTCTACTTTCTGCAGTATTTCTACAGCCTACTGATCTCTGAATTTGGTTACTTTTCTTTCGCAGTATAACGTGATACTAGTGACAGAAAGCATATTTCTCGTCACAAAGCCCATTAGTAATAAATGGAGGTCTTAGGTGTTATAGAATTTACCTCAGATGTGTCATTACGCATACTATTCTTTTTGGTTGATGTAAATCTGCAACCGTCAACAATTGACTTTTTCCCCTGTCATAGGATTTCTTTCGCCCTTAAAAATCCACGGTTTTGACGTGGATCGACCCCGCGCTATATAACAAGTTATAACAATATTATTCGCCAGCTGAGACAACGATGTCACTTTTCTCTCTTCTTCCACGTGTTCAATAGTTTCCATTTCGTCTTCTTGCCTCGTATCCCACTTGACTTCTACTTTGCCCTCAAGCTGACATTTCTTGTTGCCTTTGTCTCCCTCACTATAATTTATACACATTCACATTATCTCGATTTCTTGACTCTCTGCTTATCCGGAATCAATCTCACCTCCGAGTCGGTCACATCCTTTCCTCTCTCGCCTTGCCTTCCCTTATCTTATACGTAGATATTATTTCTGCAGGTAGGTTTACGCAACTCGGTGGCAGATCACTACAATTTACAAAAATTACAATTCAGAATATTAATACAATACAACTAAATTATTTTAAAATAATAGTAATAATAACATAATAATAATAATAATAAAAGCTATAATAATAACAAAAGTATTAACTCATTTTGTGGCTATTCTATACAGGTATTTGAACTACTCGATTCTTCCTGACTCACTTCATCTTACACCACACCTCCCTCTTACTCATTCTCTCTCTCCCTCTCTCTCTCAGGTCACGCGCAGGTATCATTTTCGTTGAAATCCCTCATTTATCGAAAGAAAATCAGGTCATTTTCAACTTTTCGAAAATATGAGTAGTTTTTTAGTAATTTAGCGCAAAATATAGACAATTCTTAATTTTCACTCTCAACAACCGGTTGTAGGAAAATTGCAAAACCTTACATTTCAAAACCACAAAATTGAAGAGAGAGATTTTTCCTCGGAGAATCTGTTGTAAAAACTCAGCCTTGTAGCAGTCTGTTGTAAAACATAAGACTTGTACAGTATTTTGAAAAACGACTAGTTTTTGCGTAATTTGTGCTCAAACTCTACGCAATTTCAAAAAACGTACTTTCTCAAAAACAGCTTTAATCTTTTTTTAAATTTTCCTGTGTTGCTTAAAAGAATGGCGCAAACCTCATTCAAGCTTAATTGTATTTGCGCAAGAATGCAGTGATGCTTATTTGAGAAGTTCTTTGTTGAACGATGACATGGTGGCGGCGATAAGAGTGGCGATAAGGTGAAACAGTTTCATTTACAGTCCAGCTTGTGTTATACATTTATAAATCAGCCTTATAGAAATGATTTGATGATGATGATGAATGAACAAATGATTTGAAACCCATTTGAAATTCAAGTTTTTTGTTCGTGTTGCGAGGTATAGAACACACATATTTTCACTTAACGAAATGTCACTTATCTATGCATTTTTGAGAATTTTACAGCAGTATCTTACGTATTATAGTCTTGCAAAATTTCAACGAGTATAAAGCAATACAGTAGAATGTCGATTATCGTAGGGATAATGCTAAATAAGACAAAACGCCATTTTCCTCCATTCTTTTGTGTTTTTAAAAATTACACAAATATAAATTTTATTTCTCCCATGTCGTTAATATTAACATTAGTAGCAATTAGTTTAAATTATTGCATTTATGAGTGCATGCGCTTTAAATAATGTCTGATAACGTTTCTTGAAAACTCAATAGTTTTCTGTGAAAACGAGCTCAAACGTCCGCATTTTCAGAAATGCAAAAATAGCCGCAATTTTTTTCTTTATTTTTTGTACAGGCAGTGCTGAGTGAACTGTTTAAAATGACATAAAATTAATTTGGATGTTCACTTTTGTTGCTTCCTTTACAAAATGACGCAATTACAATTCTTTTGAAATATCTCGCATGACATTGATATACACAATTTCAGTAGATTTGTATACATTATTGCATGTGTGAGTGGGAGTTTATCGAAAGACCAATTCCAGAGAATTTTTTTGAAAACTCAAAAGTTTTCTGTGGAAAAGAGCTTTAAGTTTCGCATTTATACTAACGCTTAAACTACATTTTCTTAAAAACTGTTCCACTTTTTTCAACGAAAATTTCCTTACAAGAGGAGGTTTCACTCTTCTTTAATATTCTTAATGTAATATTTCAGTTCTACCGTTAGAAAACCAAAAAATGTGGAAATTGAAAAAAAAAGTACTTTGTGCGGTGTTATGTGGCAGCTGGCAAGAGACAGAGCTAGATCAAAATGCCAGCTCGGAACAAATAAATTGCAAAAATTAACTAGTACGAGAGAGTCTGTGCCACTTCTGTAGCACTACTAGTTCTTAAATTTTTTGCTCCAATTTCTATACGTGTTATTCATTTTTCGATTTTTTATTAATTATTTCATCGCTCTTTAAATTTTGTAAGATTTGTATCTTAGATCTCTTTCGACATATTGTCTCTATACGTTCATATTCCGTTTTCTTTTCATTGCTTGACATATCAAGTATTTTACCTTTACCTTGCTGCCCAATCAGCTCACGTTTACAAGCGCAATTTCCAACATCCATCAAATTCATTGCATTCATTCTTATCGTCTCTCTCGTATTTGCCATTAATTGGTTGTTCTTGGTTAAAGGTAATTTTGCCTTAGTATTTTCTAGCACATCGGGAATCGGCCAGCTAGAAACATTATAACGTTTATCTTAGCTGTTACATCGGCGAACGATCATTTCATGTATGCTTTTATGTCGGTAATTTCAGTCTGTTATTGAGACTTCTCCCGCTGACCTTTCTGTTTCGAAATAATGTGAGTAGCTGAACGATCCCATGCTATTTGTGCAGTGCATCAGTTACAGCAAGCATCGAGTTCTGTGTAATAGGATTGTTTGTTGGATAACGAATGACAGTACGCTACACGGAAATCTAGGATGAGGCATCGGAAAGCAAACGATATAGTCCTGGATATGTGCACTCAAGGTAATACCTTCGTGGCAATTTTGTTTCGCGATATGCTGCTCCATAGACGAATCGCTCACATTGAATACCGTCTGTTGGACTTGGTCTGAGCATGTAGCGTTGTGCACGATCGCAGATATGCCAATCGTAATGTTTTCTTATTCATTGTGAAGAATAACGACAGTGCCTGGTTCCCTATCGTAGTTCGCGAGACTGAAGAGACGATTCAAGGAAATTACTAGATCAAAATATTCCCCTAGTCCCAGTCAGCATATCCAGAATACTAGATTGCCAAAAATGTAACATTTAATAGAAGAGGAAAAATATTCTTTATCGTTTTCTTGAATGTTTTCATTAATCTATTTAATTTGTACGCCAAGACAGGTTATTTTTACTCGATGTTCAATGGAATTCTCATTCTATACCTCTCTATCGTATGTCATATTCTCTTTCTTACTCGATGTCCTCCTCTCTTCACTCGTTTAACTATCTGTTTCTTTCTAATAGTATTCTTGCTTCTCTTTCCCTCTCTCCCTTTCTCCGTCTGTTCCCTCTCGGTCTGTTATCTCTTTATTGAAAATAATCTCTTAACCGCTCTAACAACTTCTCTTTCCGACTGACAGTTGACGCAAATCTAAATGTATCGATCAGGCCTTGAGTTTGAATTTTTTGCTGAATCTTAAGTAAACACTCCAGCCAATATTGGAGGCTCTTTAGATAGGTTCAGCGTATGCACAGATTTATATAATCCGAAACGGACTTCTACAAACATTCTTCGCTACACTCGCACAATGAAATGGAGTTTCCTTTCAAATATTTTCTGAGAAATATCATTCGTAGTAGGTGCTGTCTATAATATAAATTTCCGTTTACTTCTCTTTCCTCTCGTTTTCCCTCCTCAAATTATTTTTTTTGATATTGCCCTAATATTTATTATCTAAGATTACAGGTGTACACTTTATCTGTTACTTTTCTCTTTGTAGTTATGTGTATCAGTTGTTTCCTGCCTTAATCATTATTAAAAAGAATTGTTTCGGTACAACCAAAACTGCGGTTGTAATTCAAACATACAGACACAGTACCGACGTTCGAATGTGGAATTCTAACTCTTATTCGTAGTTCCGACAGAATTTTTCTGTACTTGATACTTCCACCACATCTCTTTTACATTGTTTTGTATCTAGAAAACACTTTTTGAAACGCAGATCTACGCTGTAACTATCAAGTTTAATTTTTTCCGTAATTGTATTTATCATTGCAGCTTTTGCTTCAGTATTTGCAGATAAAAGCAATTGAATAATAGGTAAAACATTCATTTCCTTGTCTGGACGCTCCCTCTATTAATGTATTTCCATCGTAGGAGTCGATTAGTCAATGGGATGGCAGATCGTCACATCGTCTACAGAATTGTAATGTTGCTGAAACAGCTCAATCGATTCCAGAAAAGAAAGTCTTTGTTATAGTAGATTCTTTTAATTCCTATTATCACAAAATAACAGTATCTGGATTACAATATTTGTGAGAAAAATACCACACTAAGAATAGAAACTAAATTTTTATACTAATGTTGACCTTATTTTTCTCTGTAAACTATATGACGTGTTATATTATGCAAATATGAAACATTTCTTGGTTGTCGATCTTCTATCAAAACGTCCTCTTGAATGTCAGACGCCCCCTTTCAGAGACCTCAGAGATATCTTTCGCCTCGCACAAACTCGTACTCTGCATGTACGTTGTTTTTCTCCAGTCTCATCTTGTGCCTCCGTCGCAGCTCTTTTTTCTGAGCTTTCCGTATACCTAATTTTTTAACGTGTCTTTAATGTTATCCGCCGCTTTATCTCTGGATTTGTCTGGATCACCTTCGCCCGCCTTCACCACGTTTCTTCTCGGCGCCTACGCGAACGCGGCGACTTCGCCACTCTCGCGTCCGCCCGCCCGCCCGCTCGCTCGCCCGCCCGCCCGCCCGCCCGCTCGCCCGCCCGCTCGCCCGCCCGCTCGCCCGCCCACTCGCCCGCCCACTCGCCCGCCCACTCGCCCGCCCACTCGCCCGCCCGCCCGCTCGCCCGCCCGCCCGCTCGCCCGCCCGCCCGCCCGCCCGCCCGCTCGCCCGCCCGCTCGCCCGCCCGCTCGCCCGCCCGCTCGCCCGCTCGCCCGCCCGCTCGCCCGCCCGCCCGCTCGCCCGCCCGCTCGCCCGCCCGCTCGCCCGCCCGCTCGCTCGCCCGCTCGCCCGCCCGCTCGCCCGCCCGCTCGCCCGCCCGCTCGCCCGCCCGCTCGCCCGCCCGCTCGCCCGCCCGCTCGCCCGCCCGCTCGCCCGCCCGCTCGCCCGCCCGCTCGCCCGCCCGCTCGCCCGCCCGCTCGCCCGCCCGCTCGCCCGTCCGCAAGCTCGCCCGCCCGCTCGCCCGCATCAGCGCCACCTCTCCTCGTTAGAGCGTCGGGGCGAGTCCCCGCTCCCGCCCCCGCCCCCGCCCCCGCCCCCGCCCCCGCCCCCGCTCCTGCCCCCGCCCCCGCCCCCAGCGCAGCCGACGACGGCGGCCTCGCCGCCACCGCTGCCCGTCGCCGATTTGCCGAATTTTTAGCCTCAAATTGTGGCGTGCGGGTGGCGTATTTGCGATGGTGATCGCGATAGGCGGAATAAATTTCCAGCGACATAAAACAGAAACAGGGCGCCTCGCTTGCCAAGGCGACGCGGTGGAGGCGGCGGGACCGCGGGCGGCGGCGGCGCGGGGAGGTAAAAGTTTTTCAATTTTCTCCCCAGGGGAGCTACATTTTCGTCGGAACTACCGTTATTTGGAGGGACCTGTGGCGCGGGTTGCGCGCTGCGGGCAAGCAGCACTCCCCTGCAGCACGCGCGTGGTGGCGGCGGCGGCCGCAGGCGCGCTGGCAGCGCCACTGGGGAAGTGCTCGCTCTTTAGGGCTATCGGGGACGCTAATGGCTTCCGACTGGAAAATAGTTTTTTTAGCCGAGTTGTGAGAAGAATGATGTCGGTGAGTGCGGAAATGGCGCGTGTTGTTTGGTTGTGGGAGGCGTGAGGTTGGGTTTTGGAACGCACGATGTTGAGGCTAGTAAATTAGGTTAAGTTACAAGTTTGCCAGTCCATAACTTCGAGGTAATAGCTTTCATCTCCCGAGCAAGGAAAGTAGAATTGTGGATGGGAGTAATTGATACTGATTGATGTGGATGGGAGTACTGATTTCACTGGCGTTTCCTGTGTCATTCATTTCACAGGAAGAATGATTTTACTTTTCTTTAGATCATTAGCCTTTTATACATACCTTTCATTTGTATAAACAGCCCAAAATTAGAAATTGAGCCATGTGAAAGTAGTATCATCTACGTTTTAGGAGTAGCGTATCACGAAATGTTCACCTTTTATTTAGTGTTGCTGAAGTAAGAACGTGTTAAACGGATATAGACTTCTTTGGCAATAAAAAATTCGAAGATGTATGAAAATTTTTAAACCCACTTTGTTATTAAAATTCTTTGAGTATATTGTAGTCCAAAAATTATTTACTCGTTGAAATACCTTAATCATAATTAACAGCATGCATACGCTCCTCAGCAGAAAATATTAGTTATAATGTCAGCTACTACACATAGTTTCGTTACATTTTCTTCTTAATACGAGCTACTGAAATAGGTTAGAATGCAGAGTGTAATGCTTTTATCTGGAAATCGGTACAATGCTTTTGTCTCTAATAAAAGATGTGGTATTGTATCCTTTATTTTTTACAAAGAACATGATTACAATTATACGTGCATTAGCAACTTCCATTACTTTGAAACATGTTCATTGGCAGAAGTTCTGAAGCTGACTGCAGGAACTAACTGTTGAAAAGAGAATTGTGTGCTTTCAGTGTCAATTTATGTTCCGTGTAGCTTTAAAATATTGTATCTCAAAAATATATACTCGTCAAACACATTTGTTGTGGCTCTTCATAATATATCCAATTAAACAAATATATACTGCAGAACATATAAATACGCATCCTAATGCACCATAAATCTACGTTAAATCTGTCTTCTCCATTTCAATATTTCCATACTACGATATGGGCTACTCATCGAATAAGATATCCGATGACATAATTATCTGAATATTTTTGTAACAGTGTAGAAGCTAAAATACATCCATTAGTATGGGACAGTGGTGGTTTATACGTAAGCGAAGCATAGTGCATTGTTTCTTGCGAGTGTATGAGGAAAAATAGTACCCGAGTGGTGTTCACAATTATTCAAAAGTATTTTGCATGTTATTTTATTTTAGTCCTTTTAAGTGAACTTTCACAGCGTGAACATGCAGTGAAATATTTTGCTCCAAAATTACTTTTGTCATTGTAGTAAGAGTTTTTACTCGACGTAAATGCCTCTGACCCGGAAGTCGTAGGTTCGAGTCCTGACTGCGGCAGAATTTTTGACACTAGCTTTTCAGCTTGGTCGAATTCAGTCGTTGTCTGGAGGAGAATTCTAGCGGCTGGCTGCTATGATCGGTAGTTTTCCGTGGTATCTCCGATCAACAGCACGCGAATGCCGGAGCAGTACCCTAACAAACGGGCCATGGACCGCGCGCGATCAGTCCTTCCTCTTCCTTGTCCTATCCTCTCCCCTTACACACACACACACACACTTACACTAGCATGCACTACACTACCACATATTCCGGAAGACCGGTCGGGAGCTTAGAGCTTGTTCCGTCAGGGGTGGTGCCCCGCTGGTCGGAGAGTCCTGGTTAGGGGCAAACCCCGTTAGCCGACGGTAGGTCGGCGCCGAATCTCGCCATCTTGTGGGGGAAGATCACCGCCATCTCCCGAGAAAAAACATGCACTACACTAACGGGACTAATGACCAAAGCAGTTGACGCGCCCGCAAACACAAAAAAATCAATCAATCAATCAATCGACGTAAATGCGTTCCATTACTCATACTGCCATACGGAGGGCACGGCTCTTTGCATTGCGCTTGCTGGAACTTCGTGGCGACGTAAAAATCTCGATTCAGACGCACGCTATTGGTCTCTTTCTTCCCCCTATCCGCAATGCCAGTTGGCGCATGGTGTGCAGAGCAGGGAATACTACATCAAGGCAGAGTTACCGATCTCAGTGTCAATAACTACCATATCCCCTGAGGTTCTCATCTGCGTTTCGAAATTGATTTTGCGTTTCGTAAAAGCAACCACCAATCAAATCGGCCGCACGCGTGCCAACAGCGCCGTAATCGATTGAGGGCGCGGAGAGGCTTCCGCAGAAGCGTTCAGGGAGGCCAATGGTAGCAGTTGTGGAGAGCTTTGATAGATATGGTGTTTACGCCGAGGAGCTGGAGTGTAGAAGGGAAAAATTTTCGGAGCTGATGCCCTTTAAAAATCACCATCTCTTAAGTAGATGTTACTTAAAATCGGGCTATAAATATTCACAATTTCTATCAACATGCACTTTAAATTTTGTTAATTTTTCTGAGATATGAAATAACATATTTCAAATAAAAATATAGTTATAATATTTTTAATGTTATATTTTTGTCTCTTAGGGGATCCAGAACCAAAAAATCAAGATGTATGTAACGATTTATTGATGTTTCCGGGCATGTAAATTGCTATAGTCATTAGTCCCGTTTGCGAAAGCATGTTATATGATAGGAGATGGAGGTATTCCCGCCCTCCAAACGGTGAGATCCAGCACATGATTTGCATGTTGCTTGCATGGGGTTTCCCCTCCAGGTCTCTCCCCAAAGAGAGTTCCGTCCCACACGAAACATGCTCCCAGTGATCTCCTGCCATGTGTGAGAATGTAGGGGATGTAAGTGGAAGTGTAAAGGGAGAGGTTAGGACAAGGAAGTGAAAGGAAAGATTGCGCGCGGGTCGGGGCCCGATTGTTAGAGTACTATTCCAGTATTCGCCTGATAATGATCGGAGAAACCACCGAACACTACCGATTACTTCAAACCGACCGCAAGAATTCTCTTCCATTCAGGGGATGAATTCGACCTAGCTATCTAGCTAGTGCCAATAATCCACCACTGACTGGACTCGAACCCTAGGACCTCCCGGTCAGTGTCGCTGCAAAGTCAACGGCAATGCTATATCTGAGCTAACTCAGCCGGTCTGACTGTTCGGATTAATTACAAAACTATACATTGGGTTATTATGAGATAAAAAAATATATTGGATATTTATCAGAAAAATTATATTTTTAAGCACGCGTGCATGAAAAATATAACTTATTTCTTCACTGTTTATTGATTGAAAACTGTTACCTTGCCACATCAAAGAATACCGTTGTCTTCTTTGTTGTAACAGTAATACGGCCTTGTATGCCACCGGGTACTGCAAAGAAAGCAAAACTCTGGGTGACATAAATGAACAGGGATGCCGCCTCTTATAATGGAAATGATCCTAGGAGTGTTAAGGTGTGAGTCTCCATGAATTCGGCATAATAGTTTCAATGA
The DNA here is from genome assembly GCA_011170035.1 of Teleogryllus occipitalis. Taxonomy (NCBI): domain Eukaryota; kingdom Metazoa; phylum Arthropoda; class Insecta; order Orthoptera; family Gryllidae; genus Teleogryllus; species Teleogryllus occipitalis. The sequence continues at coordinate 140,324 of BLKR01000928.1, forward strand.
AAGAGTCTTTGGCATACTCATTTCAAAATGCCGGACGCGTGTCGTTGCCTCGTCCGTCAACATTTCATTCGTACGCCAAAGATTCACTTGCTGTGCAATTTCATGAATATTCTTTGATAAATCTACAATTTCTATTTCTTATAATTCAGAGTACGACACGTACATTATCTTTTAAAGTTAAATTATGTGTTTAATGGTATCACAAACGCTTTCGTGATACTTTTATTTCTTCAGTCGTCAGTTTAAAATTGCTCCTAAATATAGTTCAGTGTGTGCAATTGCTTAAGCTGTTGTTGCTTAAGAGGATCTTGCCAGAATAAATGGCTCCAAAGTTTGCAACCACATTACCAAGACTATCGTTTTGTAATTAAACAGCTTTGATGCATAGCATCCGCTGAAAATGAAGCACAGTCTGTGCGCTTAAAGTCTCAGAGCAAATTGATATACTTCGCAGTCATTTTTTACAATATCAAATGTAAAATAGTAGTTATTATGAATTCATAATAACATTTTTCTTGAATATAGTGAAGGACGTTTGAGAGAGGACGTTTAAGAATGGTACAGTCCTCATTTTCGTTAAAAATCCTGGTATTTCGAAAATTGAAAAAGTTCGTTTTTTTTTAATCTTGTTGCAACTGAAGTATTAAAGATACAGAATTTTTCCCGTATGAAATTTGTTTTTTAAAGATACATTTTGAAATAAGATCATGTACAATTGTTTGAAAATTTTTACTTACGTTTCATGAAATTACTGGCGAGAACTTACCGGCTGCTTTAGCACTACTAGTTTCACTAGAGTCGGCAAATATTGGAGTTGGAAGAAGACATCCGATCATATGCGAGTTGTAGAATACTTTCATATAAATGTTTAAATATGTAAACTCCCAGGTGCTAAATAACTGGAATCTCTCAAAATTTTTAATCTTTTTATAAAGTCATTGTCCTTGTTCTTCGTTGACAGATCATACACTTTGTGTTCCCAGTTTTAAGGATGAGAATTTAGTAACGCCACAACTGAGCTTTCGCCTACAGCCATCCTATCAAAACAGTAACAAGTGTTATAAAACTAGTCTTGAAGACGGCTGATCTATTGTGGTTACATCTCCGAGCCATCGAGAAGTGTCGTCTAAAAGATTCCTATCTGCGCCCATGTCATCCAAAATGAACAGAAGTAACAAGGCCTATATTATCTTGTGGGAGAACAGACACGAGACCCTCCCGGCGGCCGCCACGCACAATGCCGGCTGTCGGGGCGGCGGGCGCGCCCACTTCTTCTTCGGGGCCCTCACAAATTGCGACTCTGTTGGGGCGGACGACCACGCGCGTGCCGCGGAGGTGCGGCCGGCGGCGGCGGCGGCGGCGGCGGCAGCGGCGGCGAGGGAGGCGGCCCGTGTTGTGTGTGACGTATGTATTTCCGGCGCGCCGCCCCGCCACCGCCCCCGCCGCCACCGCCCCCGCCGCCCCGGGCAGATAAGCAGTGCCGTGACCCGTCGCAGTGGCTCAGCCGCCGCGCGCGCCTCCTCCGCGCTTCCCCTCCAACTCTTCCCCGCCTCCGCCTCCCCTCCGCCTCCGCCCTCCACTCTCCGCCCTCCGCCATCCGCTCTCCGCCCTCCGCCTCTTCCGCGCCTCCGCCTCCGCAACCGCCTCTGCTCCGCCTCCATCGCATCCACCCTCCGCTCTCCACCCTCCGCCTCCGCCTCCACCCCTGCCTCCGCCTCCGTCTCCGCCTCCGCCTCCACCTCCACCTCCGTCTCCGCCTCCGCCTCCGCCTCCGCCTCCGCCTCCGCCTCCGCCTCCGCCTCCGCCTCCGCCTCCGCCTCCGCCTCCGTCTCCGCCTCCGCCTCCGTCTCCGCCTCCGCCTCCGCCTCCGCCTTCTCCTCCGCCTCCTCCGCGCCTCCCCTCCGCCACCCCTCCACTTCCTCCCCGCCTCCCCTCCACCTCGGTCTCATCCTCCGCCTCCGCCTCCTCCGCGCCTCCGCCTCCCTCCTCCGCAGCCGCCGTCGCCGCGGGGGCGGGGGACGGGGCAGAAGGGGCGACGGATTGGATGACGCACTTTGGTGTTGCCAACCACAAGGGTCTTTCAATTATTCCTGCAAATCGTACACATTTTCCATATTTAGTTGTCTCATAACTGGCGTGTATTTTTTTTTTTTTTTTTTGCTTTTGTTTATGAAGACTTCTTTTATTTTAATTTTAAAATCTTTTAAGTTACTTGAAGGAAGACATATTGGGGAAAATCGTCGAGGAAATACAGGGATCAAGTAGTGTTGAAGTAATGGTACAAAGCAGCAAGTTTCACTCATTTAAATGGCTCAATATAACTGAAAAATTGTTACTACTTTTAAATTTATGTTATTATTTTTATTGTGATAACAAAAACTTGGTTTTACAAAGTTCAAGAGGCATTGTCTGGGTGTCAATTTCTGACGATATTAAATAACAATAATGACAGTACTCCATAACATGTTTCATTTTTCGTTAATTGGAACAGCCGACCAAGACAAAATGTAATGTTTCTCAAGTAAAAACATACAGCGTATAAGCGCGTAATATTTATCTTATCTCCATTTTTTGAATTATTTTTAATTTTCTTTGATTTCGCATATTTTGGTTTACGTTCAGAACATTTAAAATATGTTGTTATTCCTTTATAATAAATTTAAATAAAGTTTCGAGATGAAATATATTCATAAATTGTTCTACAAATATTTTAAAACGTCTTAAATATAAATGAACGGCTTGGTGCAGTACAAGATAATCCAGCCACAGCATGTCAGGTAAAAAAGTTCGTTAATGATATTATCTCGATTTCGTGAAATTTTGACTTATCTTGTTACAAGAATTGTCTTGTTCATATTTATGAAGAGCTTGTGGCAGTAACAAGGAGACACGCTCTTAGACCAAAGTTGAAATATTAACATTTAGAGAACGGGGGGCTTGCAGTGCCTAGTGTGGCTTATCTTGTTACTGCTTCAAGCCTTTCAAATATTGAAGAAATAAAACAATTTTTTTGAAAAAGGTTTTACTGTGTTTTAATTTTACATTTATATATACAAGATCTTTAAAGTCATAAAACGTTTCAATAAAAGCAAAAAAAAAAAAATCTTTATCAACCAGACATTCATTTAGGTTATATTAATTCTGCTGAAATTTCATGATACCATTTAGAACCAGTAAAATAGGAAGTTCGGAATATTTCGAGAATGCCTGATGTCACAAGGAGAAACTGGAGGGCGGGGCTGGAGCAAGGACACTGCTACTAGCTGTTCCGCACCCGTGGCCAGATTCCAAATTCTCTCGCGAGCAGCCACTTGGACCGGTGGCTCCTGCCGCTGCAGTTTAGGCACCACTCAGACGTATGCGTACCCTACTGTTTTAGCTGCCTTAAAGTCTGTCGCAGTCACTACACCGTTTTCAAGGAAACCACGGTGTTTGTGAATTTACATTCCTGTTAACACGGTTTTTATTCCTCAATCAATCTTTCTGGAGTGATTGGTTGGTTGTTAGTGATTCCGGGCGCATTAACAGCTTAGGTACTTATTCCCGTAAGTGTAGTGTATGTTTTTTCTCGGGAGATGGCGGTGATCTTCCCCCGCTGTATGGCGAGATCCGGCGCCGACCTACCTTCGGGTAGTGGGGTTTCCCCCAACCAGAACTCTCTCACCAGCGGGGCACTGCCCCAGCCCGGCAAAGCTCTAAGGTCCCGACCGGTCTCCCAGAATATGTGGTAGTGTAGTACATCCTTTCTGGTGTGGTTATATTCGTTCTCTCGCACCAGTATCAATTCTACACTACGTTGTACTGTCGTCAGCGGTCAAACCGTTTGATTTTTATCACCATCCGGCTCTTCAAAAAGTCGTCTTGATCCCACGCTTCATTCCTGGCATGTTTATGACGATCGTGTACATATGTTAAAGTTTCTGTAAACTGATTTCCGAAACTTTCTTCCTTTTCTTACATCTACGCAGGTTTTTCGAACTTCCTTGCGGTTTTAAGGTTTTTCATGACAAAGAAAAAGTAAAACAAATCAATTTTATATGTAATTCAGAGAACTGCAATTCATTTGTAGATCAAATTTATAAGCAAATTCAGAGATTAGGAACACGGAAATGGCTAAATTAACGAGGTTAGCGAAAAACATAGCTAAGAAAGAATTAAACAAACAAAAGAATAGCTAGCATTACATTACGCAAAACACGAAATTGAATAAAAAGAGAATGAACAAATGCTTTGTCTTCAATTTCCGTCCTGTAAAGCACCCTGTATAGCTACATCGCCATGCAACCTCCATATCTTCTTTGCTTTATATCATTCTCCGTAACTACCCCATATACAGTTTCCGCTGCCATCGTCTCCCCTGCGTCGGCTTCCTGCGCATTCATTTTCCTCGCGTACGATCCAAATCATTTCGTCGTCCGCGGCGCCACTTTCTGTACCGTCGCTCCCTCCGTCTTTTCTCCCTCGCAGCCTACTCCCGCACGCATCGTGCTTTGCCCGTCTCCTTCGCAGTGACATGCAACTCGGTCTCCTCCGCCTACGTCACCGTCTCCGCCGTCGCCACCTCCACGTCCTCCTGCGCCCCTCGCGTCGCCCTCTTCCTCCGCCGGGGGCGGGGTGGGGGACGGGGGGGGGGGGGCGGCGTCGCCGAGGGGGCGGCGCACCCGCAACGAGATCGCGTTACCGCCGCGCGCGCGTCTGCATAACCGCGTTTGCTGCGGCCGATCCGGTTACTCGGGTTAACCCGGCCCCAGCCGCGGAATCAAAGGCGGCCGCGGTCGAGACTGGGGCGGGGCTGCGGGGGCGGGCGGCGGCGCCTGATTCGGTGCGCGGCGGCGGGCGCGGCCCCCTCCCTTCCGCCCGCGATCCCCGCCGTCCGCCAGCCAGCCCGCGCGGCTTTGTGTCGCGCAACGAAATTACGACGAATGTAAATACGCGGCCGCTCCGCAAAAAACGCTGGCGCGCGCTTCCTGTGCCGCCGCCGCTGCCGCCGCTATCTGGTCCGGCGCTGCGTCCCGGCGCCCACCCTCCGCGAGTACATATTACTTTTAAATCACGCCGCCGGAAATTCCCAGGAAATTAAATAAGCGCCGGGCACAGCGCGAGGCGTGGCGCGCGGGGGCGGCCCGGGGGCGGGGCGCCGGGCGCTCGAGGCGTCTTAACGCGTCGGGCCGCACCTGCCGCCACCCCCCGCCCCCGCCCCGCCCGTGGCGCCGCAGCCTGCGAGGCCGCAGAGGTGGGGGCGAATGGCGTTGATGCTCCAGAGGCTGTGGCTTGCGGCCCGCGTCGTTCCGTTGGCGCCGACGGCCACGACTTTGCGGATCGTCGTTGTCGGGTCCCGTGACGTTGTCAGTCGAGTCGGCAATCCATCTCCTCGGGTTTCTTCTTGGACCTCCTTGCTCTCTTGCCTTATTTCTCTCGTGGAGACGTTTTTCGTATACAGCGTTCACGTGTTCATTTTGCGCTTGGATATCTTGGGATGGGAAATTTGAGTTTGAGGCGAGAATCAACCACCTACATTTAAGAAAGCAACTAGTGGATGAGAGAGTGCAGAAAGAAATTTCGTTTAATGCTCTGTCACCTCAGGAGTTTGACTACTCAAGAAAAGTTCCTGGTCCCAGTGGCTCAAAAACGAATGAATACTTGACATGTGCCATCCAAGTAATTGCCGAATGTCACGTAATATTTACAGTTTAATTTATGCCGAAACTATGACCAGGGTCAGAGGATTCGTCTGTCAAGTAGTAAAATTAAAGAAACAGTCTAGTACCAATTTAGACAAGAATTCAGCATATATATTATTCAGAAAAAAGTTGCATGTAATACAATAATTGACTCAAATTGACAAATCTTATGAATGTATTTTCGCAGTTAAATCATAACAAAAAATCTTAAATAAAAGTCACAATACACATATGCAAAAATATTCATTTGATGGATAGATTTGATATGCATAGAACCTAAAAATCAGAAGCCCAAAAAAGTCCTAAAGAGAAGAAAACTAATGAATTACATGCAAGAAATATGAACACTAATTTACTGATTTACATTCAGGGATTTAAGTGATTGGTAGCCATTTACTGAATTATTATATTGAAACAAATTACTTTTTTGTAATAAATTACTTAAATATCTAGTAAAACTTTTCAACTACAACAAAAAACAACTCTCCACGCAGTGAAACAAATCAGCGACATCGAAATGCTCGTTAACAAACAATGAAAAATTGCGTTATATATTTGATAGAATTCTTACATCTCTCAAGCCTCACTTTTAAAAGAGTATTTATTTCACAGATTTCCGGAAGGGCTCGCCTCGGTTAACAGCGTCAACGTTCACTTTGAAATTCTACAAGGTAAAATGACCTTGAGTGCATGCGCCTTTTATAATTTTCAAAATATAAATATTAATATTTTGGGCTCAGGGTTACAACTTCCAAAATTATGACTTCTGCAGCTACGCTAACAGCTCGCAGAATAATTAGGTGAATCGACTCAACTGATGAGATGAGAGATAAAAACTCACGACGCCTTCCTCGTTGTTAATTGTTTCCTTGGCTGCGTGACGGTCAGACTGGTTTCTCACGAGCTCGCTTTGGGGCGAGGTCGTGATGAATCCGAAGTAACTGCTTATTCTCGATGGAAGCATACGTAAACCGAACATACGTAATGCTTATTCACGATTCGCATTAATTTCTCTATAAATGTACGACGAAGTTATCCACGTAGTATTACCGCTATTGATTTCGGTTGTACGACTACTTTGTACGCTTTAATTACAACTTTTATTCTTCCTTTGTAAGATTTTAAATTATTGCAAGAATTAGTAAATACATAGAATTCAATTTAGCTTTTCTCGAGCTTGCTTATATTTGTTTCTGAAACACGTTGTACTCTTTTTACCTATCACATCGTACGACGCTCTTTTCTTCCCGATGGCCGGTGGCAAAAGAGACATTTTTTTCTAGTGAACTTCGTTTGAAAGTGCTCGAACATTTGTGATTGGCTGCTTCCTTTGAGGTGTTGAATTTTTGCGCTCGCTGCTCGTGCAGTGCCCCCTATATGTCTCATGCTGAAGCGAAGCAGTGGGTGGTGACGCGACTTCAAAATCCTAACGACAAGATGTATTCGCCAGAGCGAGTGGTTGCAGCTCCTTCTTTCTTAAACTCAGAAACTGATTCTAGCTTCCATTTGAAGAACAAACCAAATATTAATAGTTTATACTTCTGAGACGAAGAATAGTTACATTATTACTCTCAGAAATTTCCTTCTTAATTGCATTATTTGCATTACATACTGTATTTTGGTATTTTGGCATTAATTCACCCTCTGCGATACCCGCGAACATGGATTGTAACACTGAAAAGCCTTCAACATTTGATAATGTAATTCTCTATCATTACTCCTACTAGACGTCTAATGACGGGTTTTAATGAAATTCCAAAATGAAAATAGTATATTTTTAATACTATTATTGAGTACTTTCGGATACCATTTCTCTTTCAATCTTTCTTAAACTTATCCCATTCTTATTTTAAAACTGTTTGTAATGTCTTCAATCTGATGTAATTCAGTCTATTTCTTCATTTACCTATCCATTAATGTGCTTTATATGTTATGTCTGCTCCGTTCGAACTGCCCATCATGTATCAACTATATATCACCGTCCTCAACATTTCGTAATTTCGAGCATTCATTTGTACTTACGGTAGAAGAATCCATCCACTTTAGAAGCGGCGTTTCCTCGTCTCCAGCCCGTGCTTTATATTAGGTGGCCACTATCAGTCTCCATTCGCCTTTACATCCCCCTGCACCGCCGCCCCCACCCCCACTTCCCCCTCTTTCTCACTACATCCTCTCTTTGCAATCCGCCTTCCACTCTCCGCAAAGCACTTTCAATTTTCTACTGTACACTCTCAACTCTTCACTTGTTACCCTTTACCTTCCACCTTCTACTCTCCACAATTTTTACGTTCGACCCTCAATCCTCCAACATGAACGTTCGACACTCGACCTCCCACTTTTACCATCCTATCTGCACCTTCAACTCTGCATCCTCTGCCTGCACCCTCTCGCACCCTCATGCTACACTCTCTCCTTCCCTCTCTCTTCTTCTCCCTTCCTCTCCTCACTCCCCCCTTTCTCCCTCCCTCTCTCCCCCTCTCTCTCGCTCCCTCCCCCTCTCTCTCACTCTCTCTCCCTCTCTCTCCCTCTCTCTCGGTCTCTCTCCCCCTCTCTCCCCTCCTCTCTCTCCCCTCCTCTCTCTCCCCTCCTCTCTCTCCCCTCCTATCTCTCTCCCCTCCTATCTCTCTCCCCTCCTATCTCTCTCCCCTCCTATCTCTCTCCTCTTCTATCTCTCTCCCCTCCTTTCTCTCTCCCCTCCTATCTCTCTCCTCTTCTATCTCTCTCCCCTCCTATCTCTCTCCCCTCCTCTCTCTCCCTCCTCTCTCTCTCCTCCTCTCTCTCCCCCTCCCTCCTCTCTCTCTCCCCCTCCTCTCTCTCTCCCCTCTTCTCTCTCTCCCCCTCTTCTCTCTCTCCCCCTCTTCTCTCTCTCTACCCCTCCTCTCTCCCCCGCCTCTCTCTCTCCCCTCCTATCTCTCCCCCTCACTCTCTCTCTCTCCCCCTCCTCTCTCTCTCTCCCTCTCCTCTCTCTCTCCCTCTCCTCTCTCTCTCCCTCTCCTCTCTCTCTCCCTCTCCTCTCTCTCTCCCTCTCCTCTCTCTCTCCCCGTCCTCTCTCTCCCCCTCCTCTCTCTCTTTCTTCCCTTTCCACTATCCAACGATATTTTTTACCTTCCACTTCACTCTTTTTTCCACTTTTTTCACTCTTCTTTCCACCATCCTTCACTCTTTTCCCTGTATCCATGCATCCTCTGCCCATTGCCCTCCACCGTCCACCCGGCACTCTCCACCTCGGCCGCACGCCCCAGCGCCCGCCGTAAACACGAAGACAAACACGGGCAGCAGGCGCCGCGAGGGCGGCGGAAGCCACGCGCGGTGATCGCCGCAGGCGCAGCGGCCGAGAGCGTTCGCGCCGCAGAAACACGGGAACGGACGGCGGTTGACTTAGCGGCGGCGGCGGCGGCGGCGGCGGCGGCGGCGGCCGCAGAGGCCCAACAGCTCAGGCGGAGGCTGCCACTCAGGAATTCGCGGAGAAGCCGCCGTCCGTCCAAGGGAACGCGGTGTTATTCAGCAAAATACGCCCCATGTGCTTGTGGCATCGCGGACTACATACGAAAATAAATACACCTCTATAAGAGAACATTTGAAATGCCGTGAATGATGTTCAAGCGTAAAATTAGTGAAAAATACATGCTTTTGGGGGGAAAATGTATTACCGTGGTATTATACTAATAGTGAACAATATACACATTTCGTCCTGGGAATTAAACTCTACTGATTTTCTTTTCGAAGCCTATAATACAAAGGTAAGAATGTGTATATTATGCGAGTAGAAATGTTTAGAACTTTTATTTTATTCTGAATAAATTGGAATGATGTTTGCTTATTTTCTTAAAATATGAGAGAGGTGAAGAATCTCGGTAAATATTGACACATAAATTGTAAATTTATATTAATAAATGTGTATACATGTGTGATCTTCCTGATATCTCAGTACCAGGAAATCTCAATTGAAGGACAAAAACCATAATTTACAATTGTTTGTAGTTTGGAAAATTCCAACTCGCACATACAAGCAAACAGCTGACATTTTCTGCGAAAATATGTAATATTATTGCAACCTCATATTGAAAATATTTATCAAAACTTTTAATCACCATCATAATTTTCTTTTGTTTAATATTTATTTCTTGAGGACATATAATGTGTCTCGTACAATTTGCTTCCTTGTACTTTCTATTTTGCTTTCCAATGTTCTAATCCTGAACATCCGTGTTTCTGGAACTTTGATGTCCTTTTTTCTCGGCCCCTTCCATTTCTTAGGAAAAGCAGTTCATGCAGCTTCCTTCCAAAAATCGGTAACAGACAAGACTATCATATACAACATTGCCATTTGACAGTGCTTTCAAAATTGTATCTTTATGCTTGGTCTTGCAATATTGAGGCAAGGATGAAATATTTACATGTTGTTAATAATTTTGTGCTGAATTGATGTTTAAAAAGTAATTTAATTTCGTTCATAATTTACTTACAGTAGTTGGTGTGGTGACATGGTTTGTGTGGCACCTGGCTTTTATCTTTTCGTTGCATTACCTTCTTGAAGGAAAAGGCACGCCTATAATTCAATGTAAAATTGTACGTCGTTGGTTGATATTGAAGTTTCAAGTGCCTTGAATCCCTCGCAGAACGTTATTCTTGTGTAAAAAAATATTACACTGAATATTCATCAAATAATTGTATCATCTAAAACAATGGAGAGACCATCTTGAGCACCAGGATGGTTTCTCCATTGTTTTAGATAATACAATTATTTCACGAATATTCATTGTAATATTTTTTACACAAAAATAATATTCATGATGATATAAATATTTCTGTGCTTCATTCACATGTCATTATAATCGTCGAGAGAACGTGATAATACAATATCAGAATAAGTAACTAGCGGGCACCAGGGCTTTGTAACAGAACTGATTTTGAGTTGAGAACGAATTAACATTCGTGCTGAGTTTCGTTCGTTCATCCATGAATTGAAATGAGATAATATTCAATCATTGGTGAAATTAAATAAAGAAATAAAGTTGATGATATCCGAGCATTGAAATACAAACCCCAACATATCGCAGAAGTGTTCGAGTGTTTCTATTGATTCTCTGGCATTTATTCCAGTTCCCAAACAGTTCATTGTATCGTGGCATTTTATTATATTTTGGTATTGTTCCTTGCTGGAAGGGCTGTTGGTAAAATATACTTTGTACGAGTAATTATAATGTATTATTAAAAATATTCTCGATGTTTTAATGATTTAAAAAATTAAATTTACACACGAAGAATGCATCGCCCATTTAGGAAACGGTATCTTTTCTGTACCATTTTAAACATACCGCACACAATGTTGCTTTCAAAAGATCCAATGTATAATCCTAAAAATGAAAACAAATCTTTTATACACAAGAGTTATCAGACCATACAATTTTCTCGTTAAGCTTAAATCAAAGAAAGCTCTTCAACAGTTGCGTGTAAGGTATTAAATGATCATATACTCCATTTATCATTGGACGTAGGTAATGTTTTACATTATCTTAATAAAATATTTTCATTACGTTGAATATTTTGTTGTTCCAAGTAATTTTCTCAGATATTAAATACGAAGTGTTTCGTTATATTTTTACTTATTAATTTTTCGTTCAACATCAATTAAATCATTTAAAAATGTATTTATTTGTATAATTTATTTTGAAGCGTTACGGTAATGGTTTATTTTTACAAATCTAAGATTAGGTTGTACCTCTAGCCTTCGCCTTTTCAGATCTATCTAAGTCTTAATTATACTTTGTTCATTTCTTATTCTTTGCCCTTTCCTTTCGCGTCGCGTCCCTGAAATACTTTCCATTTGTTCCATTTTCTCGCGCTCCCTGTAAAATCAGAGCACACCTTTGAGCTGAGATCTTTTGAAACCAGAACAAACCGGCTAATTCCCGGCAGTTGTGGTTCCGGGAAGAGCGACTCAGACCGCCCGAGCCTCTCGCATCGCCTGCCCTCCCCCCCCCTTCCAGCGAGATTGGATCCCGCGGGCGGGCGCGGCGCGGCGCGGCGCCGGGCCTCCGCAGCGCCGCATAAATACGAAAGGATCTTCGTGACGCGGACGCGAGGGCGCAAGGACGATGCAGAGGTCACGGCCAGAAGGGAAGGGACGGCGCGGTGGTGGATGCCAGAAAGGAAGAGCTGGGCAGTGCTCCGCTTCCCGCACTCCGCTCGTCTTCTCACCTCCCTTTCTTCTGCTGTCCTCCTTCCTCTTCCCTACACATCTTCTTTCATTCCTTTCCTCCCTCTCTTCCTCTTCCCTCCTTCACCTTCCGTTCTCACACCAGTCCTCTCCTCTCATCTACTCTAACCTTCTTCATTTAGCTTCTCTCCTCCCTATCTTCAGCTGTCCTCTTTCCTCTTCCCTTCCCCTCTTCTCTCCTCTCCTTCCTTTCCCCTCTCTCTTCCTCTATTGATTGATTGATTTTTTTCGTGTTTCCGGGCGCGTCAACGGCTTTGGTCATTAGTCCCGTTAGTGTAGTGCATGTTTCTCTCTCTCGGGAGATGAGGATGATCTTCCCCCGCTGGGTGGCGAGATCCGGCGCCGACCTACCGTCGGCTAGTGGGGTTTCCCCCTAACCACGACTCTCCCACCAGCGGGGCACCACCCCAGCCAGGAGAAGCTCTAAGCTCCCGACCGGTCTCCCGGAGTATGTGGTAGTGTAGTGCATGTGTATGTAAAGTATGTAGTGTATGTGTGTGTGTAAAGAGAAAGGATAGGACCAGAAAGAGGAAGGAAAGATCGCTTGCGGTCCGTGGCCCGTTTGTTAGGGTACTGCCCTGGCATTCACCTGGTGTTGATCGAAGAAACCAGGGAAAACTACCGATCAGAGCAGTCGACCGCTAGAATTCTCCTCCAGACAGCGACTGAATTCGACCTAGCTGAAAAGCTAGTGTCGATAAACCTGACGCCGTGGGGAGTGGGAACCTAGGACCTCCCTATCGGAGGCGCTGCAGTGACATCAGTTGATGCACTGAGCTACCGCTCCCGGTCTTCTCTCCTTCACCTTCCATTCTCTCACCAGTCCTCTCCTCACATCTACTCTCACCTTCACCCCATTTAGCTTCTCTCCTCACCATACCTCTTCCCTCGTATCCTCGCCCAATCCCGTCCTTCTTCTTCTCTCCCCTCGTCCCGTCCACTCGTCTTTCCTTAACTCCGCCCTCGTGACCTCCCTCCCCCCTCTTTCCTCTCCTCTCCTGTCGGCGCGGCGCGATGCGGGGCAGGGCTGTGCGTGAGTGCTCGGAGCTCGTTCCGTGTTCGGAAGTCCGGAGTTAGGCTGAAGGGCTCGCCGCGCGGGCCGCCCCTTGTTTCGCTCGATCGTCCGCTGAATGGGTCGGAGGCCCTTTTTTCAACTCGCCGCGCCCTAGTTGAGCTGAGGTTTCTTCCTGACACGAATTCAGTTCGCCACCCGTTCAGTAACCCAGGTGTGGTCGTGCAAGAAGAGTATTTCCACTCTTGCAATATTTAAATGACTGTTCAAAATCGTAGTTTGTTGCTAAAATATCTTCGTGTGAACGTGTGTGTCGTGTGAGACTAGAGCCTTTGCCGTCCTGCTCTGCACGTACGTTGGGATAACACGTACGTTCATACAACACACAATGATGAATTGAGAGGCGCTATATTACTGATTTTGAAATGATTCACAGAACGATGTGTCGTTTAAGGATGTTTTGGAAAAGTTCAAGGATATGAGGCATTAGATCTGTCGCCCGAGCGATCAGCAATTCATTTTTATGTCAATGTTTTATGCTTCACATTCCTGATATTTCCTCGAATGAATTATAAGGGGAGGGAAGGAGATTGTTCAGCTGAAGGGGTATGTGCGTCTTCTGTAGATATCTAAATGCCAACGTTGTAATTTATCCTAATCTTATTTTACATTTGACTGAACATAAACAACAATTCCATTTGGAATATTCTTGATATTTTTACTAATGGGAACTTCGATAAGGTATTTTTTGATTAGAGATTACAATTAGTAAAGATAATAAACTTAATTTTTAGACAGGATGCACCGGGAGAGGTGTCTCAGGGCATCAACTTATGACACAGCAGGGACTCTGACCCAGAAGTTCTAGGTTCGAGTGCGGACGGTGGCAGGATTTACGACACTAGCTAGATAGCTAGGTCAAAATCAGTCGCTGTCTGAAGGAGACTTCTAGCGACCGGCTGCTCAGATTGGTAGTCTTCTCCGATCAACACCAGGCGAATGCCGAAGGAGTACCTTAACAAACGGGCCATGGACCCTGCGCGATCTTCCCTTCCTCTTTCTTGTCATATCCTCATCCCTTACACACAAACAAACATCACTACACTACCACACATGCCGGGAGACCAGTCGGGAACTTAAGGCTTGTCCCGGCTGGGGCGGTGCTGAGAGATACCTGGTTGGGGAAAAACCCCGCTGGCCGACGGTAGGTCAGCGACGGATCTCACCAAGTAGGGGTAGATCACTGCCACCTTCCGAGAAAACCTATGCGCTACCCTTACGGAGCTAATGAACTTAGGATTAGCTTAGCACCCGGAATCACCAAACAATCAATCAATAGCTAGGATGGGAGATGTTGTCTTTTGAAATGAATAATACTCTTTTATCGTAGTATTTTTAATTACTTTTTTACAAGGATAGTTTTTCATAGCTATTTCATGAATGATGCTACCATCCCCTCAATCCGCTTTGTGTTATGCAGTTACAATGATTAGCTACGTTACAAATATTAGTTGAATTTGTATTATGAACTTTCGAATTATAATGCTTTCTTTTTATTATTTCTAGTTATTTAAAAAAATTATATTTTTTGAGAAATGACAATGAGACATACAAATGACTCATTCTAAGCGACTTTCTTTGCAAGAATTAAGGTAGAGAGGTAAAAAGAAAGGAAGACTTCCTGACTCTCAGATTCTAACTAGCTAAAATATGTGATCTGAACACATTTGTTGCGAACCAATTGAGTCGTCCTATCAATAAACGTAAAATAAAATGCCAATAAGCGCATTTAATGCGACACTAACGTCCGCTAATGAAAATGATATTCCATTTTACAATTTGCAAAAGGCGCCGAGTCGCATTTATATTCTAACCACGCCCTCCAGCGCTGAAGCCATTCATCAAAATCTATTAGTCCGTAACATTAGCCCCAAGCAGATGAAAAGACTAAGGCAAATCCGCGCCTCTCCAGAGCGCTGAGCCCGAGCAGAAACATAAGAGAGACGTCTCGCCAAATCCTGGCGGCGCGCGGCCGGTGCGGCTCCGGCATGCGCGGTTTATACACGCCCATAAAGGCGCGCGCTATACGGCAGGCGCTCGAGACGCAAACGTGATCCGGGCGTCGTTTCAGGCAACGTCGCCAGTTATCCCCGCATTGGCCGGCGGCCTCCTCGCGTGGCCGGCGAAACCTATCTTTAGAGAGCTTACGACCAGCATAAACCAACCGCAACGCGCGGAAATATCTGAGCGCGAGCGCGCGTACCGCAGAGAGCGTCGGCGCCGCCCCCGCCCCGCCCCCGCCGCCGCCGGCTGCCGCGCGCACAAAGCCCGCCTCTTCATTCATCTTCACCCCGAAACATGATTAACCCCCGACTATATATCACTTACCCTCGGAGGAGAGAAGTGGAAGTTAGTCGAATTCAAATTCCTTTAATAGGAAAAACGAGTTATTTCGGCCCTCGTCGCCTGGAGACCCCCTCCTCCTCACGCCGCCGCCGTCGCGGACTGTTCTGCGTCGCCGTTGGCCCTTTTCCGAGAACCGCCGCCGCCGCCGCCTCCGACTTCGCGGAAGCCCAGGGACAGACATTTGCGAAATGGAGAGAGCAGCGCGCCGGCCCGAGATCACACGCTTTGCCTTTGGGAAGTCTCGTGTTCAAGGGCCACAGGGAGCAGATTTTCTGCTCCGGATAAATAATCTAGCGGAGTTAGTGGATCGAGAACGGAAGAAAGGAAGATAGAATACTTTTCTGCTACGCTAATCGTGGAATGCCGTTTTTAGAGTTGACGATATGGCCTGTTTTGATTAATTGTTAGTGATTCCGGGCGCCTTAACTACTGAGGTCATTAGTACCGTAAGTGTAGTGCATGTTTTTCCCACTGAGATGTGGTGGTGATTTTCCGCAACTGGATGGCGAAATCCGGCGCCGACCTACCGTCGACTAGCGGGGTCTTCGCCAAACAGGTATCTCCAACCAGTGGGGCACCGTCGCAGCCGGGACAAGCTCTAAATCTCCGATCGGTGTCCCGGCATGTGTGGTAGTGTAGTGCATGTTAATGTAAGTGTGTGTGTGTGTGTAAGGGGAGAGGATAGGACAAGGAAGAGGAAGGAAAGATCGCGCGCGGTCCGTGGCCCGTTTGTTAGGGTACTGCTCCGGCATTCGCCTGGTGTTGATCGGAGAAATAACAGAAAACTACCGATCAGAGCTGCCGGACGCCAGAATTCTCCTCCAGACAGCGACTAAATTCGACCTAGCTGAAAAGCTAGTGTCGTAAATCCTGCTTCCTTCGGAACTCGAACCTAGGACCTCACGGTCAGAGGCACTGCAGGGACATCAGTTGATGCACTGACCCACTGCTCCCGGTCGGTGTATTGAGTTGGAAACGGCTCACAAGTAGATTACCTACAGAATATCAAAGTATTTTCTTTAAAGTGATGAATGGAGGAGCATTAACTCTTTTATATTTGGACTAGGCATCTTCAACGCTTCCGATGCGGTACTGTTGTGCAACAATGGGCTGTTACCTTCCCAGCACAACGTGCCACAGCGAAAGCGTTCGTACCTTGGTGCACAAGCGAGCCTAGAGTCCAGGATTGAATGCCGGCCTTCCACAAAAATAAAACCGTTAAACAGAAATAATACCAACCTCACGTAAATTGAAAGAAATTAATTTTTGTTCTTCGAGTAATTTCAGAGATATTATTGAATTACCAAATTCAATAAATGTAACTAGACAAACAGTTAATATTGAATTAATTTACTAAAGTTATCGGTAATTAATATATTTTCTTTTAGACATAATCACCAAGGTAATTTTCGAGTATCACCAAACTGTCAACGTGTATGTTGAGAAATAAATACATTTTAAAAACGATGATCACTAAATACACTATACACTCATGATGATCACTAAATACTTTTTAAAAATCTCACTTGTGTCTATAAATATACGTCTCTCATTATTCTTGTACGTTCATTTTCTTTGATGCATAATTGTCCATTGAATCTGTATCAAAATGTGACACTCCGATTTTACATTATAATATTATACTGAAATGACACGATTTGTGATAGAAAATCAGCGTTATTTATTCATTTTTAACAATTTAACTTTATTGATGAAGACTGTTCGGTGTGACAAATAGTATGTTTTCAGTTTCCGAAAAGCAGGACGCAAGTTCCAAGAATATTTGAAAGTTTTTAAAAAACGTTTTGGTCTCTTCTTTGTTTTTCATAGAACTATTTACGACTTGAAAACTATGAAATATTTAGTGCTTTTAATGTGATAATGTACGATGTGATTCATAGATTATTGTATAACGAGCTCATGTGAAATGTGATAACCTTTTCTTAGTATTCTGCATTAGGAATTATGTATAGTAGGGCTTTTAATAAAATTTATATTCTAAGAATGTAAATAAATATTCGTTTCCATGAACTTATAGAGTAATATTTCTCATGAAACGAAGGAAGAAATAATGTGGATTGTGTCTGTACTCAATGAAAATTATAATAGGGGATTAAGCTAACAAATGGAATGAATTTTAATTATATCACTCATGCAGATTTTAAAATTATGTTTCTCTGTTCGCTAGTTCCATTAATTCATTCCGTGTGTGACGTACTAACGGATTTAAGTAAATCAGATTGAATTCAAAGTCGTTAATTATACTGATGAATCAATGATTAATTCTACAATGTTTCGAGAGAAATATATGCAAAAACGTATATTTTCAACTTTAATACAGATGATTGTGTCGATTAATTATTGGTAGAGTTTGATTTTCACTTCACATTAATTGCATCATTTTTAAACAGAAAATAGAATGCTACAGTAATACACTGCCACTGTATGTGCTATGTATTTATCACTACGTACTACATAGTGTTCAGTTTTACATTAAAATAACCATGTTAAATGTCTGAAGTACTTTTATAAATTCACCCAGCCCTATTTTCTAATATCCCAAACTCCAAAACGTTTTCCCTCCGCAGAACGGTTATTATTCGCTTTAGAATGCCGGGGTGATCGGGAGCGTTGGAAGAAATTTCGGTGGTTTCTGTCAGCTGACAATGAGAAACCATGTTACTTGTTAAATAAAGTGTGTTACCCGTGAAAGCCTTCCTTGGCTTTTTGTTGATAACTGGAGTTCTTAAGAGCACAACACGCCATCCAATACATTACTACAGGCAAGACGCTTTTGTGCTTCAGAAGCATATGCCTGTTCAAAGTATACATGCCACAAAGACAGATAAGCACGTACTTAAAATTATTTTAATGCTATGCAAAAACCTTCTACTTTTGTGATAGGTTTTTTCCGTTTTGGATCTTTTCCAAAATAAGGTATTCTGATTTGCTGTTACCTACTCAATACTTCTTTAAACTTATTGAACACACAAATAGAGACGTAACGACAAATAATTTGTGCAGCTCTCGTGAATTAGCTGAAGAGCTGACCAAAAATAAACTGATCCTTTGGGGGACAGTGAGAAGAATAAAAGTGGAATCCCTCAACAGCTTTTGAATGTAAAGCGTCGGGTTAGATTGTGAATATTTGTGTATGAATCTTACAGATTTTTGGTTTCACACATTCAAAAAGACATGAAGAACGTGATTTTACCATCATTCATGGCACTTTTCGGGTTATATTGATCCCGAGACGTAAAAATCTGAAATACGTTTATTTTATAATATGAACAAAGGCAGAGTACATGTTTTTGATAAGTTGTGTAACTCAAAAACAACTACTTGTAAAACCAAACGTTGGCCAATGAGATATTTTTTGGGGATGCTTGTTGGTGCAGCTTTGAGTGCACTTCTCATTTACAAGCGATATGGAGGTCATCAATTACAAGTCAGTTTTGACAGAGCAATATTTTCAATGATCTGGCATTCTCTTTGACAAAAGTACATTTAGAGAAGAGAATGATGAACGAATTCCATTCAAAATTAGAACCATGCTGGGGAGAAAGGAAGTTCAACAACACACAGATCTTCTCTAATTCGAAAGGCCAGGAAAATGTGCCTCCTGCTACTACAAGAAAAATCGACAAGACACAAGATGATGCTGTAAAAGTACTAGACGTATTTGTGATGAACACACAGTATACTAGGGTTGTCCTGATTGTTTTTGTTAGGAATCAAGTGAATCAGTTGCCTCTTAAGTTCGCTTTCTATTTTTCCTGCAAATAAATTTTATTAGTGCAAAAATTTCTGTGATTTTTTTATTTATTGGCATAAAATATGTCCTTCTAAATGTCATGGGACATATATCTGAGAATTGAAATAATTAATACATTGAAATACCGAAGAGATGTAATAGGCGTCATATACCACACGGCCATGAACTCTACTAAGAAATTCATGTTTCAATCATTTCTACAATTCTACAGTTCGTCTTATTGATTCACAGTTCACAATTGCGTGGAAGCAAATGACTGTCAGCACCATTTTAAGATAGCATTTTCATATGTTTGGGTCTGAACTGAAAAGGTCAGTCGAAGATAATCTATCTGTTAATTTATTTTAAATTATTCATTACATTCAACTACAAATCAGCTCATTTCATAACGAAATTAATTCATTTCATCTGAAAATCAGCACTTAAAATTATGGGCGCAGTTTTTAAACCGATTTGCGCCTTAGTGTGATATTTCTAGGAGTTAATTATAAATCTAATTAATATTAATGGACATCTCCTATCTAGTTGTGAACCTAATATTTTGAAATAGAGTAAAAATCTGATTTCCAATTTATTACACAAAAAGGCTTTGCAGGTATCGGCAACTTGTATTGTTATGTCTATACTTCCCTTCTAAGGATACCTTATTATTTTTGTCTGTTTTGTACGGCGCATCAATCAGTTACTTTTACGTTGAAGATATGGATCTTCATATAGTGTGTTCAACTGTTCTCATCATTTGAGTGCGAATAAAACATTCTAAAAAGTTCACTTTAACGATAGGTATATACAAATCGAGTTTCCATTATAAAAATATTTCCTACTTTTTTAAAATAATAAATCATATTTTACAATGATGATGTCTGGCATAGTTAGAAACTATCAAATACATTTCAATTTTTTAAATCTTGTAACATTTATTGAAGTGTTTATTTCAGAAGTGTTACATGCGTTCACTACAATTATTCAAATATGTCGCCCCATGAAATCGGTCGTCGATGGTAGGAATGACGTTTGATCAATGATGATTTCGGCTGGAATAAAAAGCATTTTCCAGAAGTGCTGGATAAGTTGATTGTAGTAAGACCTGTGTTCATGGAACTACATATAATATCACTGTATTATAGGCCAACAAGAAGAATCGTATTTTTCCGCCACCAGAAAAGACAAACCGAAATCTCACAAAAAACGAAGAGAATTCTTCCTAGCAAAAATACACCATGTTATTTATTCATATAATCCTTACACACGCACACACGCACACGCACATATATATATATATATATATATATATATATATATATATATATATATATATATATATATACATATATATACACAATTTCTGACAACACTCAAGAACACCTCAAGAATATGTCAATTATTTAGCAAAATATATTTCTTTAATAATATATCAATATTTAGTACGGACGGCAAAATATACCTTATTTTTATATTTATTGGAAATTAAATTCATTTTTTCTCTTCTATTTGTTTCAAGCTTTGAAACTCCCGTGAACACTTTCATATGCTCTCTCTTTCGCACTCTCTCTATTGATAGATATTGCCATCAGCTGAACTTCTTTCTAAAAGGGACATTTTCCAAACTCCTTTTCCCCCTCTCTCTCTTCCTTTAACAATGTTTTTGTTCTGTAAGTATGTATTTCCTTAACATGAAGAGAGTACAATGACTATGTAGCTTTTCAACCATCTCATGTTCTCTTCTTTAATATAATTCCTTACGCATTCTTTAAAGTTACCTAATTCCTTTACACCCGCTACGTAAAACTTCTGCATCCTGCAATTTTTTTTAGAGTCATCTCTCCTCGTCGTACCTTGACACTTTTCTTCCGTGCTTCTTTTACGTGGTTTCGCCACCTTTCTCCTCTCGCCTTCTGATGTCACTGCAGCACCTCTGACCGGGAGGTCCTAGGTTTGAGGCCTGACGGCGGTAGGATTTTCGACACTAGCTTTTCAGATAGGTCGAAATCAGTAGGAGAATTCTAGCGGCCGGCTCCTGTGATCGGTAGTTTTCCGTGGTTTCTCCGATCAACACCAGGCGAATGCCGGAGCTGTACCCTAACAAACGGACCTCGGACCGCGCGCGATCTTTCCTTCCTATTCCTCGTTCTAACCTGTCCCCTTCAACACACACTTACACTAACATGCACTACTCCACCACATATTCCGGGAGATCGGTCGGGAACACAGAGCCTGTCCCGGCTGGGGCGGTGCCTCGCTGGTGGCAGAGTCCTGGTTAGAGGGAAACCCCACTAGCCGACGGTAGGTCGGCGCCGGATCTCGCCATCCAGCTGGGGAAGATCACTGCCACCTCCCGACGAAAAGCATGCACTACGCTTACGGGACTAATGACCTAAGCTGTTGACGCGCTCGGAATCACGAACAACCAACCAACCAACCATCCTCTCGCCTTCTCCAGTTGCTCTGATTGCTGCGTGGCAGCCGTTCGCCCCACTGTCGCGCGTGACGTCCGCCCATTGGCTGCCTCCACTTCCGCTTCCCTTTGTCCTCCCTCTTCCCACGGCGCTTCGGTTCGCGTTCCCTCCCAGCATTCTGTAACTCTGGCAAATGGATTTGTCACCTCTGTTTACACTACAGTTATGTCTTCGATGTCCCCGTTCACTGTTTACATAATTCGAGTTACTTCTTTGTGTCTTTCAATATTAAAAAATCGATACATATTGTGTTTACTTTATAACACCACTATCGTTTGTGGTTACGCTCCTTTGAATCTATCGAAATGATTACAATCATTTCCACTCCCTACTGAACCCTTTATTTTCTTGATGCAACATTATCACATCTGTTTACCTTCTATTACATCTTTACAATGGAATATTTTGTGATTAAAAAAGTTAAATCCTGGCTAGTGTGCTGGATCTCTTTCCGATAATACGATCATTTCTCTTGACAGTTGTGAAAATTCAACTGAAACGTATCATGCAATAAGTCATGAATATTAACAATAAAAATGTTGGACGTTATACATGTGGCGTAATGAAAGATGTTTTCACTCAAAGTTGGAATCGTTTTCTGCTTAAATATAATCTGAAGAGATACACATATACGTACATAAATATGCCTCTTGTAGTCTAGATACAACGCAAGTTGAAGAGGATTGGATTCACAGAAGTTTTAATTTTGTTAATTTTTTCAAATCTCTCCGTGAAAACTTCAAGATTAGGAGTTTAACAAAACCTGAATCACTATAAAATACACTTTTTAGTTCTATCTACCATATATATAGAATGACTGTCAATACTTTTGCCGTTATTATTTATATCTTACGAAACAACGTAGACATAAAATTCCTGCAACTGCCAATTATAATCATCATGCAATTACCGGTGCCTTCCTATAGACTGTTCCTTTGTGTTTTCAATATTCAAAATAGATACTTATTGTCGTTTATAGTCTGTCATTACAGACTTGTGTTAGAAACAACAGCATTCACGATCTGAATTGGGCAAACTGCATCATCAGATTTTTTTTCAGACTTCGATTGCTGCCACAAACATTACTCCCAACCATCACAACAAAGACAGAAGTCACTGACTTTACTATTACCACTCTAAGTCCCTCCAGCATTTGAAGCAGTCCAATTCCCTCTATAACATGTCGCACACTTGCTACCTCCACAACACATATCGTCACGTGCCGATACCAAGCACTATCGACACAACGCAATCGACATCGCAGCTATCGTGATTATCATCTCCCACTACTAACCTTCTTTCATTTCCACCCCTCGCTTCTCTTTCTTCACTACCTCTGCCACCATCTCCTCCGCCCTATATCGAACCTCCCTCTTGGCCGCCTCAAAATGGCGCGCAATCACGATTCCCGCACCCCCGCACGCAGGAGAAGCGCGTCGCCCCCCCCCGCCCCCCCGCCCCCCGCTGCCCCGCGCTTATCTTTACGGCTTCTAATTTATGTTTAGAAAGGAGGAACTTTTTTGTGAGGAAATTACTCTTGCACCTAACTGCCTGGGTTATCGACGCGTACCTAATGGTCTTTTAAACAGCGTGCGTGCGCGCGCCGGAACCCGAGCGCCCCTGTCAATACTCTCGCCCCCCCACCCCCACCCCCACCGCCCACCCCCACCCCCACCGCCCACCCCCACCGACCACCCTGCCGCCGCCATCGGTACCTGATACAGTGGCCGCGCCCTTCTCTCCTTGCTCGACGCCGAGCTCATCTCCGTTGACACAGCTGCGATCCTCTTTCCACTGCTTCCGTTCTTGGTGGATATAGTCGTCGCCGACAGAAGTTTGCCTCCTCCTTTGCTCCTATTGGTTTCGGTCGCCCTTACGAATATCTTCGATGTTTCGTATTTATGTTGTCAAATTCGTTTTTTCTGTTTGCGGCGTTGTAGTTATAACGTTTAAGTTTCAGTTAGAAAATAATGCTGTATGATGTTCTTTTGGTGACGTATGTACTTTTAATATCCTATCCTTTTACAGTGTCTTTCGAGCTGAACATCTCCCTCTCTCCCTCTGTCTGTCTGTGTCTGTTTGTCTGTCTGTGTGTCTGTCTGTCTGTGTGTCTGTCTGTCTGTGTGTCTGTCTGTCTGTGTGTCTGTCTGTCTGTGTGTCTGTCTGTGTCTCTCTCTCTCTCTCTCTCTCTCTCTCTCTCTCTCTCTCTCTTGTATTTGTTTCATCCTTGACTACACAATTTTTTCAATCATTAAGTAACATGACACTCGCTTACATGGATTCCGGAAAGTGTCCTTCATCCAGCCTTCTCTCACAGATCCCCTACATCTGTCCCCCACTGACGTAGCCGCTGAGACCGTTGGCTGCCTCCCGCTTCTCCCGCCTGCCTGGCTGTCGTGCTACACCCACCGGCCACTACCCGCCGCCCGCCGCAGGCCCCAGCTGCGCCTGACGCGTCGATTCGCTTCAATACGGGAAGCCGTTTTTATTAGTCCAGGCCTAATGGAGCCGTCGCGTCGGGCGGCCTGCCTCGGCCGCCGCAGCGCGCCAGCGCCGTGGCCTCCGCAGCCGAGCACCGCCCGCGACTTCGCGTGAGAAGCTGCCGAGAAAGAGCCCGGGAAATGGTAGATGCAATTGGTAAACCACAGGTGGTAGCGCAACAAATAAAAAGGAATTACTTGATTTTCATTCAATGTAGTACTGAACGCTTATGAAAGTACCAAGCAGTTGGAACGAATAAGCCGAAGCTTACCTCAATTCATTATCTGTACTCTACTTTAATAATAATAAATATTATTGCATATTAATACAATTGACGACCATTTTTTATGATTACAATAAAACTGTCTTTTTTCGTGCTCAGGTATTGGTTATTTATTTGGTAAAAAAATCATTCAATGATTTTAACAATTTTTGTCTATCTCTTTCTCCGGGATAATCTCAGGAACGGTTAAAGCGATTTCGCCGGTTTTTCACCAAATGTTAGAGTATTTTGTCAGGCATAAATTAGACGATTATTAGGATTGTTATTTTCAGGTACATAAAGAATTGTTTTATTCAAATCTACAATTGTATTCCGGTAACATATTAATCTTGTACACTTGGCATTCAGAAGAAGAAAAAAGCTAATGTAAACTTGAAATGTCTTAAAAACTATAAAGCATAATACAGAAACACACTCTTTCAGAATATAACGATATCTCTTTCAGAATTAAAACTAAAACTATTTTAGAATGTATTGAAAAAGCTAAGGAATTTATAAAAATTTTGTGTAAGTTTTGGAAGGTCTGCTACATTCCTACCAAATACACTTTGATTCATTCCGAAGACACAAATTGCCACGGAAAAGTTTAAAGCTAAAATTAAAATTTAGTTCGGACGGAAGGTCAGGGCAGAGGAGGGCGGAGAGGTCGTGCGGAAGGGTGCAAGGATAAGGAAAAACGGCGGATGGAACGGAACTGAAGTGAGCGGTGCGATAGGTTCCAGCATAGAGCAGGGCGGGTGTCATAGGGCGGAGCGGGGTGGATGGGACACATTGGAGAGGGTGGAGGGATCCAGTACAAAACAAGGCGTGTGGGGCACGGAAATGCGGGGCGGAGGGATTGTGGACAGAGCAGAGCGGTTGGGAAAGGGTGGAGGTGGGTGGAGGGATGTAGGACAGCGGGGCAGGTGGGGTAGTGCAGCGGGACGGAGGGATCCAGGACAGAGCAGAGTAGGTGGGGCAGGGGAAAATGGGGCGCAGTAATCCAGGACAAACAAAGTGGGAGGGGCAGCGTGAAGCGGACCGGAGGGATCCAGGTTAGAACAATGCGAGTAGAGCAGGGTGGAGGGGGGGCGGAAGGATGCAGGACAGAGCAGAGAGGGTGGGACAGGGTGGAGGGGGCCGGAGGAATCCTGGACAGAACAAGGCGGGAGCGGCAACGTGAGGCGGCATGGAAGAGCAGGGTAGGCGAGGAAGGGTGGAGGAAGCTAAGGGATTCGGGGGAGATGGGCGGGTCGGGTAGGTTGTAGCGGGGGAAGGGATCCATGCAGGATGGGTGGGTCAGAGTGGAGGGTGTCGGAAGGATCCTGCACAGAGCAGAGCCGGTGGGGCAGGGTAAAGCTGGACGAGGGGATTCAGGACAGTGAAAAGGCGGAAGGAGCAGCGTGAAGCAGGACGGAGGGATCCTGGACGGAGCAGGGTCAGCGAGGCAGAGTAGAGGGAGCTAAGGGATCCGGGAGAGATGGGTCGGGTAGGTTGTAGCGGGACGGAGGGACCCAGAAGAGTGCAGGACGGGTAGATCAGGATAGTATGTGGTGGAAGGATCCTGCAAAGAGCAGAGCCGGTTGGGCAGTTGGGCAGGGTGAAGCTGGACGAGGGGATCCAGGACAGAGAAAAGGTAGGAGGAGCAGCGTGAAGCGGGACGGAGGGATCCAGGACGGTGCACGGCGGTCGATACAGGGTGAAAGAGGCTAAGGGAGAGGGAAGGGCGCATGGGATAGCGTGAAACAGGAGGGACGGATCCAGGACGGAGCAGGGTGGCCGAGGCAGAGAGGAGGGGGCAAAAGGATCCAGGAGAAATAGACCGATCAGGTAGGGTGTACCGAGGCAGAGGGGTCCAGGAGAAAGCAGAGTGGGTGGGGCAAGCTGAAGAGGGGATGGAGAGATCCAAGGCAGAACAAGGCGGGCGGTGCAGCGTGAAGCTGGACGGAAAAGGTCCAGGACGGAGCAGGGTGGATGAGGCAGAGTGGAGGAAGCTAAGGGATTCGGGAGAGATGGGTGGGTCAGGTCGGTTGTAGTGGGGGTAAGGGATCCAGGACAGCGCAGGACGGGTGGGTCAGTATGGAGGGCGCGGAGGGATTTTCGTCAGAGCTGAGTGCGTGGGGCAGAGTGAAGCGAGACGGAGAGCTCCTGGACAGAGCAGAGCGGGTGGGGTAGTTCGAAGCGGACAAAGAGGTCCAGGACGGAGCAAGGCGGACGAGGCAGGGTAGAGGGGGCGGAGAGTTCCAGGAGAGAGCAGGGCGGATGGGACAGGGTGGAGAGGGGCGGAGGGATCCTAGACAGCGCAGGGCAGATACGAGAGGTAGGAGCTTGGCGTGTGGAACAAAGGTGGAGCGAGGTGGAGGGATCTCAGGGAGAAGGACGGGTAGGACAAGATGGAGCGGGACGGGTGGGACGGATTGGAGGCGTTCAAATGAACAATTCAAACTGAAGAGAGAGATTAGAGATTTAGAAATTATTTATTGGCATTCAAATAAATATCGCCAATACAGAATTTGACTCTTTGAAACTTCATCTACATTTTTTCTTTACCTGACGGTGTGTGCAAGTCACTTGTTAGTGACAGTTCTCAAAGGACTGATTTTGAGTGTTGTTGGGGGAATGATTAGTGAAAATAAACATCTGAGATATCCCTAACTTACGTGCATAAACAGGTATTGATGGAAATTTAACTGATTACATGAACTGTTATTCTTCGTGCCATGAAATGTATCGGAAACACAAAGCCATTTGTCGCAATCGAACCGCGATTGTTTTTAGCGCATGAATGGTAATATCGTTCATTACATAACTTTTATTAAAAATATTCCTTTGAACATAGTTTTCGAATTACTAATTTTTAGAAACTAAAGTATTTAATATTTCAAGTTAGAGTATTATCTGAACCTTTTATCAGTTATTTTTGGTTCAGTTATATAAGAGGGTTGTAGCAGTTGATTGCGCTGATACTTGCCGCCTGGTCTTGGTAGCAAACTTAAATTACTAACGTTGTTCACACACACAATCATCGTTGCTTTATCGAAATAATTTTCCATACACTCAACCGTATTCAGTATATTTTGAGGGTCGATCCTGTTCAAAAGAGACAAAATAGTTGGAATGACGTATAAAGAAGCGCACATAATTTGAATGAAGTTTTACAGGTTTACATTAGTCTATAAAAGATCTATAGATGTAGGTCACGCATCCTAGATCTGCGTGTGGGTGAAAAAAATCGATTAAGCTTTTTTCGACACTAACTGAGGAGATGCGAATAATACCGCAACTTTTTCTATTGTTAAATTTGTGAAATTTGGATATTGAAGAATCTGGACAAAATTATCAATTTAGCTACTAACCATTCCAAAGGTTTCACAAATATGATGAATATAAAAGAGTATTCATGAATAGAAGTTTCAGTTCTACTCGGACTGGGTACGTGTGAAGTAACTCTCCCGCCTTCTCAGTCCGAACTTATTTGTTGCTTCTAATGAAGGGCAGCAAACTGAAGATTTTTTTTGATTTCGTTTGAAACACCCGCTATCCTCAAGTAAGTCATAAAGCGTGTCTACACTACGTCTAGCATTCAATATCACGTTAAATGTTAGACGAATTTATGTTTGAATTTCACAACGTACTAAATGTATATGTAGAATGCTATACTTGTTAATGAGATGGATTTAGATGAACTTAGAATTTGTTTTATCTGAATATTCTATAATGTATATACTTTTGGCTGTACTGTATTTATTTGGTGCTATTTTCTTTTCGATATTGACATTCGACAGGATCATGTCAGCAGAGAACTACCACTTGATACGAGCAATCTACCAAACAAGCATTTTCATTCACGTGTCAAATATCGCAATCATTATCATCGATATAAATCACAAATGTTTTGTAGTAAGGGAGAAATTTATTGTATATTTTCGCAAGTAATTTAGTTTATGATGCAGTAAATTTTGTACAGAAAATGAACAGCCAAGTCGGTCACATGCTTTGCATTATTAACTTGAACATTTGTCTACTGAATGAGACCAATAAATATAGTAAACATTTTTTCTAAAGGCAATCAAACTCATTGTATCAACATAATATTTTTGGAATAAACTACTCTAACCAACTGTCACCCCGACTAGACTGTTTACAAATACGAGTACTTTCCCTAACACATACCATAGGCATGTGTGCATGCTCGCATGTGAGGTAGCATATAGAGCATTTCCTTTTTTCTCTTGCACCTAATGCTAACATTCGGGCTTCGTATTCATTTTCCCCTCTCCTTCATTTCCTCACCGCCGCCCTCCCCAAATTGAAATGATACGGCCGCCCTCACAAAGTGTGGAGTCGCGGTTGGTTTATTGGGGCCCGCGAGCCGGGTGGCCGCGACCCGGTTCTTCTGGCGTGGATGAATGCGCAGATAGGAGAGCCGACTGAATGGGGCGGTTGGCCAGTGAATCGATTCATAAACTGTGGGCGGCGCGGCGCCCGGTTTTTGTGGTCGAGTGAGGAACGGTTCAATGGCGCGTCCCGCGGTCCGAATTGACAACGGCCGTCTGGGTCGTCCTCCCCCCCGCCCCCGCAGCCGCCGTACGCTGCGCATTCTAAGTGCGATGGCGATTTGCGATAGAAAGTGTTCGGTGACGCCATCGTGTGCAGCATGCGCCGGCCCCCTGGGTGATTGATGCGTCGTGTTGTTGCGCTCTGGCATTTAAAAGGCGCTTCGGCTCGTTCAAGTGGTTTTGTCTTCAGAAGAATATGGCTTTCCTTGCCCCTTTAATGTATGAAGAGACGCGAAAAAGGAATCACGTAAAAAATAATAAAGAAGACTAATCGCTAATAATTTTACTAATAATTTAGAGTCGACGTTGTAAAAAAGTTTGTCCAGCTGTCGATTTGGTGTGATATGTACTACATTCAGTAGCTTTTCATGTACGAGTACAATGACCATTGTCAGATGTAAAATAATTTTAATGATCGCGTAACTACTCAAATAATATTACAAACTATGAAAAATTTGAATTTACTTTGTATTAATATTAATAAGCACAATTCAATGTTACAATGAATGTAACATCAATATTAACAATTAAATAGTATTTTAATTTTTTGAATATTCTTATACAACCAGATTTAAATTGTTGGTAAAGAAGAGACGGCAACCAAGGACAATAATTATAAAGGAGATTTAGAAGAATATTAAAATCGATATTATTGAAATTCAAGTCATTTAAGTTTCACAATATTAACTTTTAATTCCACTAGTGGATCAGATTATAAAGCGTGTAAATGATTCGCAGTTGAGGTTTTCATATAGCATTGTAATGTACCATATTTAATGTAAAAAGAAAATTAATCCCTCAGCAAATACTCTTTTAATAAGTTCGTAACGAATAATTTAAAAATCCAATATGAAATGGTCGAATGATTATCACAGATTGTTCATTTCTTTCCTTAAAATTAGCGCAATTTTCCGAGTCCCTTCTCAGGCAATTTACTTTTCTGTCTCGCTTATTTCTTTCCCTACGACATCAGTTGTGAATGCGGCGGGTACAGTCCAAGGAGAAAAGATCGAATGGCTTTAAAGAGCTATTGCCTTCGCAAAGTTGAAGTCGTCTCGCCAAGCCATTACCTCATATTTCATTATTTTATTTCCCCGCAATTGACTTAGCACCAACTTTGTTGCAGTCGCCGTAACATGTACTGTCGACAGTCGCTCCAATTACGAGTCCATTAAAGAACTTGGTGGGGGTAATTTGCCAGCGGGTCACGTATTGCTGGATGAGCTTCCCTCCCCCCTCCCCCCCTAGTGACTGAGCGGCAATCGAAGCTCTCCTGCGCGTACTGCGCGCCGTTGCAGTCCCCGCTTCCCCTCCCCTCCCCTCCCCACCCCTCCGCGCGCCCCTCGCTCCAACTTTCAATTCCGCGACGGCCACTTCGCCCTAAAACGTTAAGGACCTGTTTACGCTAACATGCGCCTCATGAAACGGAACTAAACGCAGCGTTATGGGACCATTAGCTCACATAAAAAATTTTACGTCCCCGCGACCACCGTCGCCCGCAGGTCGCGAGCGGCGGGGGAGTGAACCACTGCGGCGCGGACCGCCCGCCCGGCGGTGAGAGCTAGGGCACAGATTATGCTGTCCGATAACATGTGAAATTTCGTGGGGTTTCATTCCAAGATTGATTCAAACACTGAGGATGTAATAGGCATAATTCGAAAGAAAGATACATTTGCAATTTCTAAATGAATGTTTTATTGATAGTTTAGTAAATCATTCAAAATGAAACAGCAGAAATAAAATAATTCATGATCCGGGGGGAGGGTAAGTCCATACAAAGATAGGTAAAAGTTATGTAATAAAATATCATTTTATGGAGATGTAAAGAAACTGGTTATTTTCTGATTTCAATATGTACTTCTCGTTTGCTTAACAACTTAATCTTATCGTTCACATAATAAATTAATTTTCATTCATATTATTTAATAACCCACTTTTACAAATTAATTATCCACTTTTCTGGTTATTTTGATAATCGTAAAAATTAAAGACTAAAAATTTAAATATTGCAATTACGGACAATGGAAAATTAAGTTGAGCCCAATAATTGCACGATACTAAGTTTTATCGAAACATCAGACCTATGATTCCTATTGAATACAATTATTTTTCATTATTCCCGCAAATCATCTACCTGCAAGCGAACTGGAATCGGTTGAGTGTAAAGCTACATTGCCTTTAGCGTCAGCTACACCTCGTGTGACGCTTCAAACGCGATCATGGCCGACAAAAAAGGAATTACAATCGATTATTACCGATTGCTGTATGGAAGCATATGCAATTGTGATGGCGGATTAATTCCCTCGCTATAATTTCACGCAGAGATTATAATCCGTCCAGATCTACAGAATTCCGCATCCAATACGTTACAGAAGCACACGTATATTCGCAAATTCTGCGCGCTACAGTACTACACGACGCACTCGCAACGTGAACCATTCATTTTAAAATTCTCGCATTCGTGTGAAACGAAGAAACCACCACGTACCTTCGCTTGGAGATTAAAACACCGACCTTCAGGCTGAGGAACAGAATTGTTCGGAGCGCACACTGCTGGGGAGAGCAATAGCATCTAAACAAATGTTTGATGAGCCGGTGCTCCACTGCGACAAACGCAAGAGTGCAGTGGGAATGGGGCGCGAGCGGGCAGCGCGCTTCGATTTTCTTCTGTCGCCAGGAAGCGGGCTCGGGCTGTCACGCGGCGCTGGCAAGCAATGAATAAAAGAAGGCGCCCGCGGACCTTCCTAATTCGTCGCCGCGCGCACTTCATCACTGCACTCGCCCTCTTCGATGCAGTTTCTCTCTCCCCCTCTCTGCGTCTCTCTCTTTCTCTCTCTCTCCCTCGGATTCGGTGGTGTAACGGTAGTACCTGAGTTTGCGGGTTCAAACCCGATCGAAGCCGTGGACTTTTAAGGTCGAAAAAAATCCTTCGTACGCCTTCCTTCGGAGGGGAAGTAAAGCCGGATGTCCCATGTAGTAGATTTACTGAATGTAAAAGATTCTCAAGCCTAAAAGAAGCCTCTGAGCAAAATTGAGATCCACCTGTTTCGTCGCCCAAGATAATACCTCCTTTCTCCGCTAGATGGTGAAAGGAGCGAAGCGAAATTTGCGTGGTCAGGCGGAAGAGCGGGACCGAGTCTCGCCACGTAAAATAAGGCATTAACTAACTTACTAACGAAACTGTCTCTGTCTCTCTCTCTCTCTCTCTCTCTCTCTCTCTCTCTCTCTCTCTCTCTCACACACACACACACATACACACATACACACATACACATACACACGCACACCACTGTTGTCCCGGCTGGAGCGGTGCCCCTCTGGTGTGATGATGGGGAAAACACTGCAAGCCGCCGTGAAGGTCGGCGCCAGATCTCTCTATCCAGCTAGGGAAGAATACTGCGACCGCCGGCGATGAAGAAAAGCACTACAGTTACCGAACTAATGACCATAGCAGTTGACGCGCCCGAAAACAAGAAATAATTAATGAATCTCTCACTCTCTCGCTTTCGTATTATCAGTAGCTTGTTAGTATAGTTCTCGGCTTCAACTAATAGCCCATTTCGTGTTTTGTTTTGAGGATAGGGTGCATTAATTTATAACCGGTATAAATGAAAAAAATCGAGTGCTGTGAACGTAGTCAACGTAGGGCACTCAAAGTCTTAGTAGTTATGTCAGTAGCAGCTGTAGTAACAATAGCAGTAGAGGTAGAGGTAGAGATAGAGGTAGGTGACGGCAGCGGCGTTGGTGGTAGAGAGAGCCAACACAGAAATTACAATAGCAAACACATTACTTTATTCACTAATTACAAAAGGTATATGATGTACTTACGTTAAAGACAAGAAGAGTCTTACGTTGCAATAGTGCAATCGTGCAAGCTCTTTGTTCGAAGTACGTCCTTAATGCGTTGACCCGCTTTATGGCGTGCGCTAAAAGGGGACGGGAAGCTTTCATTGCTCATGCCTGGCTCAATGTTAAATTATCAGATTATCCAAATGACCTTGAAAGTGAAATAAACCTCTTTGACTCGGAAACTTTTCTGAAAAACTAGCAAAATACATTTACAAAATTAAATCGTGTCACCGTTATTATAATACAACTTCAAAAAACAGGTTTACATTTCTAACTGCTGTATTTAAAAGTGTTGGTCATTGCTCTCTTCCCAAGGAGGCGAAATAAGAATATAATGCTAAAGTAATGAGAAAAATTGAATTAACTTTATTCTAAGTTCTACTTTATTCTAGAGGAATATTTTCATAAATGTGTCATAGTTACTCAAGGAAGGAAAACTTTGTTTTTACTAAAAATTATTATACTTGAGAGAGTCTAGAATTAGATATTAGGACATGAAATTATTGTTTGCTATATTTAAATTCGTGTGCTACCCCGAATAATTACACAGTTCCAATTTAAATATTTATTTCATCAAAAAACACAAAAGTGCATTAAGAGGTATAACAAATATCTGCTTTTTGTTTCGAGATGGGTACACACCTTACTTATTATTACTTACGATTTCTGAGTTAGTTCTCTTTTAACTTAGGGCGTTCAGAAACGATTGGCCCAGAAATTATTTTGCGTTCACATGAACCGTTTCCTGAACAAAAGTATTGAGATTATATTACAGAAATTCCCTGTCAGTGTCTATACAATTTTCCTTCAGTATAGCAGCTTCCGTATTTGCGTATATGCTGTGGGTATATGCCGGCACCACTGTTGGACAAGAGCAAAGTTCGTCATAGGTGGTGAATTTCTAAAACCGCATGACCTTGTCCAGTGCGTCGAATGGTGCGTCCACTGCGTAGTTACTAGGAGCCAGACCCGACAAAAATGGAGGTTCTGGTGCCTCGTGGAGGAACCATGGCTCGTCGCCGGTGCCCAGACGCCGAAAGAACTCCGTTGGATCAGCCCTGTTCTGTTTAACCAGCTGTTGGCCCATCACCATACGCCCCTCTTTCTGCTGAATGGTGAGGGTATGGGCTACCCTTTGTGCACACATCGTCTGCATCTTCCAATCCTCCTGGATGATGATGTGGAGAGGCCACGTGATAGACCCGTTGCCTCCTCTAATTTATCAAACGTGATTCGCCTGTTCGTCACTATAAAAACGTCGTGTTAGTCTGTGAGTTTAGATTGCAAGTACAAGTGCGTGTAAATATTGTAAATAAGTAGCTTCTAATGTAAGTTTAGTTTGTAAGTATGTAATTGTTAGTATGTAGGTTTAAATTCTTAATACAATAGTGTGTAAATAATATAAACAAGTAGCGTAAAATGTAAATAATAGTTTGTAACACATAACATCGCCGATAAATATCTTAAATAAGATTTGCAGCGACTGAAAGACAGTTCTACATGTACAGAAAGAAGTATACACTATTCTTCACCACGTAAGTGTTTTATTCTAAAATACGTTTGTATAATATATGTTGTTTGCAAGGACCGGGTGTTCAAGTGAAGTACCGTGTAATAGTGATGGAGGGTTAAAGGGAACAACCCCCCCTCCCAAATTATGAAAAGAAAATGATCTGTAAAACATATTTCTAAGTTTTCGATCGAGTTATGCTAGACGTTATGAAATATGAGCATGCACTTGATTGTAACTACTTATGCCTCACAAACATCCGCTCATCCGTGTCCCCGAGTACACAGTTTCCATCAAGAGGACGAGATGTAAATTTGAAAATATAATGAATGTTTGGTTGTTGAAAATATAATGAATGGTTGGCGAATGTTTGGTGGTCACAGACGAGCCAAAATATTTCATTTATTTTGAAATGTTTTGTTTCGACCAACAAATATATTAAAATATAACACCATATGTAAGAACTAAGTGGTAATAGGAGAAATACGTAAAAATATGTAATTATGCTAAAATATTTAAAAATGTGAAAATAAAAATAGCTCTAATTCATTCATAACATGTTCTAAACTCTACATGATATTATTGAATGCAGAGATAGTGTTCCTATAAAACTGTAAATACATGAATGTACGTTCTGTAGTTGTAACTATGTACTAGATAAGTACGTATCATATCTTATTACAATACGAGATTGGAGAATTATTAAACGTGATGATTAGGTCTCGACACTGGTCTGAATTTCGCCATTTTGGCCTCTAGGAAATAAAAGTAGCTAAACATAAATTCTGTAGTGGCAGCTGAGATCTTGTGGTAATCCATGATAAAATATCCGGAATATAAGAGATATCAACCACAATAGTAGACAATATAAATTTACTTTGCAGAAAATTCAGCCATACACGTGTTTCGGGATTTCCCCGCTGAATTTTCTGCAAAGTAAATTTATATTGTCTACTATTGTGGTTGATATCTCTTATATCCCGGGTAGTTAAACATATTTGAGTTCATCTTTATTCAAATTAGAATTTGATCATGCTCATTATTTTTAACTCGAAAATCATCAAGTAATGGCTAATAAAGTGCATTAAATACCTACTCATATCCAGTTTACTCGTTTAATTCTGCACAACGTATGCTTGTTGGATGTGTCAAGATATCAAAAAAAATTGAAGGATTTGAGGTTTTACGAACACCAAATGCTCTATATTTTTTGCTTTGCTTAACTTGATAAAGTCAATATGATCGAAGGACAGGAGAGTCCGTTTTCCAAAGCCAATAACACCAACAGCAATATCCCAACCGCTCTGGTACACCCCGTGACCTTTCAACTTATCTACTTGCAATCTTTCAACGTCGCAACCTCCGTAATATATCGACCGGCAAACACTCGAACTTCCAAATACCAACATCACTAAACTCCTAATTCCTCATCATCCTAGCGATTAGTGGTAGAGCCTTTTCTTATGCAACTGTTCTTCTCCTATAGGGTTCAATCCCTGAGCGCTCACCTCAAATATCTTGAAATACCTGAACTTGCAAATCCTGAGGTAAATATATTTCGCATTCGTAGTAACAAAAATGTAAGTTTGAAGTTTCTATTTTGAGAAATGTTCATTCTATAAAAATACACAAATTTTGAAAGATTCTTCTACGTTCTAGTAATAACAGGAAATTATATTCAAAAGTATTGATCTTTGAAACATTACTTTTCATGAATCCTTACTCAAATTCATGTATTTACCAATTTGTGTGTGTGTGTGCGCACTCGCTTTCAAAAATCTGACATGGGTTCTAATCTTATGAATCAGTGCGATATCTTTCAAAAATACTAAAACAGACGAACTGTTTTTTTGTTGTAAGTTTTAAAATGATATTCGCAAACTATTCCATTTGAATTATTAACAATTGCGCATGTTATTTATTCACAGAACGCAAATAATACTCTTTTGAAAAGATATCATATTCAAAAGCAGCAAATTAAAAAAAATAGAATTTTATTTTTGATAAATTTTTCAATAAATAAATTGGCTGATAAACTTCATGTACTTTCTGATAGTTCATACACACTTTTAGACACAATAAATAAAATTACCCTTCAGTAGCTGTCGCGAATACCATTCTTCTGAGTGAGTAATTTTTATGGTTGCTGAAACTGCACATCATTTTTCTGGAGTATCTTCCAAATAACCAAAGTTTCCTGAATTTCCACCTTAAGCCATCAATCTTTTACTCTCCACCGCTCGATAACTCAGTTTACCTCGTTGCCCACCTCGCCCATAACTCCGGTACGGTAGGGGCGTATACCGTGGGTTACCGGGGCTACAGGCGGTAGCCCGTAAAAATTACGAGAATAAAACTATTTCAAGAAAAGTTATTTTAAAAAATAATTATTTGCCACATTCTTTTTCAGCGACCTACATTTTTCAAGATTTCGTATAATCTGTTCTGTTGAGATGTGTGTTAAATCGCTCTCTCGTCGGCGTATCAGTCCTTTTACGAGGCGGCAACGCTGAAGAAACCGCTGGGACCCAGCGGCATCCACACAGCGTGCGTTCGTTGCATGACTCACTCCCCCCTCTTTCTAGTAAGATAAAGCCAGCCAAGGGCTCCGGTTGCCGATTTCCCGAGCGGTTTTTTCACACGCTCGGAGCAGTTCGGAGGCAGTGGGCAATAAATGAACAGAGTAAATTAGATAGATGTACAAGACATACACGTTGGTGGTGAGGTATATATACATAATAGATTATATTAAGCGTGTTTTAAGTGATAAAATTGCAACATATTAAATATGTGATAGTGTGAAAGTTAACTATTATCAATTTGATAAGAAATTTTGAAACAATGTGACAGCACACTTCGGGTAGTTTATCTGCAGACAATGAGTGTATTGTACAGCATTTATTAAAGAAGCCTTTTAATCGTTCGAATAACGAGAAATTGTAAAAATGATTCTGTTTCATGATCATATGATATATAAAACATAAATAATATTGTCTAATAAAAATAGTACAAACTAGAAAAACTACATAATCGAAGATTATGTATAGTTATATTGTCAAAGATTATTTCTAAAGTCAGTGGTAGCCCAGGCCATGAAAGCAGTATACGCCACTGCGGTACGAATATGCCTGAAATGACATGGACCGCGCTCTTGTATGCAGTTCTATTTCACATCACGTGAACTTTGATGAAAAGGTGAAAGGTTCGTTTGATGATTCTTATCTTTGAATAGATTTGATAGTTTAATATACCAATTTGCGAAGCCAAGCTGAAGAAATACTTTGACTGGAACAGCCCTGAAGAGGACCGCGATATGTCGGTCGAAACGTCGGCACCCCAGCCTTCGACGCGGCGTCACCCGGACAGCCCAGATCATGACTCTGGCCGCGAAAGCCTACGATATCATTTCTTTATCCTCTAAGTTACTAAGTTATCATAAGTACTCGATGCCCACCAAAATAGGTCTTTTTCTGAAGAAATACGTCATCAAATGTATGCCTCAAATGATGAAAATATGCTTAAATTTCTGAAAATTTAAATTATTCTTAGGTGGAAACGAAAAAATATTGAACGTAACACGTGGATAAAGCGGTGTAATTTCACTGATAGTAAATAACAAAACTCCCTCGTTTTCTTGAACATTCCAATTGTGCTTCTTCTCATCCACTAGTTTCGTTAATTACAATAACTTGCATGGGAGAATTGACTAATTGAACGAGGGATGCCTCTAAGAATTAATAGGACGGTTGGTGAATTAGTCACGGCAACTTCTTTTTTGTGGGAATATACATGAAAGTACAAGTATGAAGTGCAGGGACATTTAACGATGTATCAAAATTAAGTTTCTATTCTTTATAAAGATATTTGAAACGGTAGTACTGATTTCATGTTCCAAAGCATATACGAATTCGTAAAATTCCATAAGGATTATGTACCCGCTCTAAAGGCCCAAGTAGGCAGATGCTCGATTATTGCACGTGCGACACCAGGTCGTCACGTGCGTTGCTGAGCATTGGTTGCTATGCGGCCTTGTAGAAACTCTCTTGGTCATCATTGCCAACCCCCTGCCACATTAATGGGCATTTCTTCCATACAGAAATGGCATCTTGGCGTATCAGCTCTGCTGGAAAAAGGGCAAATACCTACAGCATGGTGGTTGTCAGACAACTGACAACATTGCTCTTTGTACTAATAGACATTCACATAGCCATCTGTTGTTGTGAAAACACGTTTATTTTACTCCACAAATAATGTTGATAACATTCATTTTGATCCGATAACATTTCTTTCAGAAAAAAAGTTGCTATGACTTCTATCCCGACCCTTGTATATGCGTCGGCCTGAAGCAAGAGGGCGAGGGGCAAATACATTTTTGGTCCCCCTTTTCCATTCAACTGTTTTAGTTTTGTATATTGTATTTTACAAGTAAACAAATAAAACATACGATGAAGAAGGATATCAGAATATTAATTATTCAATTATTAAATACAATTAATTTTATGTAGAACCATTTAACAGTTGCCAAATGTCTCGAACCCTCACAATACCTCAAATTATCAGGTTAAAAGAAGGGAAAATCATTGATTGTATATATTTACGGAAATAAAATATTTTTACGGACTATGAAAGACTCTTTCCAAATTTTCAGGGAGAGGGCATGGTCACCATGTCCCCCTTCTGCGCACGCGTATAAATCTAAGCAAATGATTATCCAGAATTGAAGTATGCTGCAGCTTGCGGGGTCTTGACAGTAAATAAATGCGTGCGTAGTTTTCCATTCGCTTTAGCGTGAACCATTTTCCTGTCGAACACTTCCATTGCTCTTTCTCTTTGATCTAACAAACATCAAACACAGCGAATGGCGCGCGCATTTGAACGCTAAAATCAGCATATTCTCATATAATCTCATTTCAATTTTGACAGGAGGCAGTTGCTACAGAGTTTGTACCTTCAAGCGGTTATAATGTTTCCTCAAATGGTTCAATATTCAGGGGATTTCACAAATATGAATGAAATTATTCTCCCTTTGGACAGCTTTATGACAGGAAATGAAATGTGAGTTGAATTTTGTCTTCTGCGTTAAAAAGAACACTTGGTTTTATTGTGGAGACATTGATTTTCGTTCGAAATACGCTTTTTTCAAATGAAGCTTATATTAGAGTTAACTGAAACAACTTACTGATAATTATTTTAATTTTTTGAATTGTATTTTAATTTGAGTTGACAGTTGAGTGTGGGTCACCCAAAAACTTTCCAACATTTATGAACATTATTTTTAATGTCTCTCGACTCCAAAATCAGAGCGAAGAATATCCACTTGTGAAAATACGTAGGGGTGTTAAACAGATTTGGAGAAATTAGATTGTTTGCGAGTTTGCTAGTGTTCAGTAGATTGAGAGTTTGAGAGCTAGTGTTGATTTTCAGACGATCAAACGGACGGACTGGCGTAAAATCCTGGTAGGGAGGCAGACAGAAAGGTAACCAGGCAGACGAACAGATAGGCAAGTTTAAAAATGCTTGAAGACCTCGTTTTCTAGGAACTTTTGCTCTTATTTGAGCAATGGTCCGTGTGCTTTATCCGTATTATTTTACTTCCCTTTTGCTAGATGTTACCGATATATTATGTGTATTCGTTATTATCACTCCACTATTATCAGTTCACTAACGTTTGTTTGTCGTAGTTAGTGTCAGATCAAAGCAGGTTTTGCTCTTTGGCTTCAAGTAAAGTAATTGTGTATTATCATCAATGTGGCATACACCCATAAACTTTCACATGTCTAATTTAATTAGAAAAGCAAAATTATTGTTGTTAAAAAAATTGATCACGTATTGTGCAAGCTAAATACAAACGTTTAAAAATGTTTTGGACCTTCTTTTCATGAATAATAAAATTTGTTGATCTTGAGGCATAATATGGTAGTAATTTCCAAAGTTCTAACCGTTTCCTGAAAAAATACATTGAATATGTTTTCTTCAGAGTACTTAATTTGCCATATTTTATTTGCCACTTATATTGCCATAATTTATTTGCATGTAATGTGTTAAAATACACAAAAAGATCTTTTTCATCAAATGAGTGCAGCTATACCTCTTCTTTTGAAGGCATTGTCATTTTTTCTCACATCTACATAAAAGTAGATGGAAGTAAAGTTTCGATAAAACAAATAGTTTCACTGGAAGGAGCGTGGTCTTGTCAAAAACTGCGTATTTAAGTTTGAATATTCAAATTTAAAATTTGAATTTTTGTTAGCCAATCAAAACACTAAAACATTTTAAGCCCACGCACGCTAAAACACGTCCCCGGAATTCAACCAACCGTCGCACAGCATAGCCGCACCATCCGGCCCAGACAGTGGTAACGCGGCGTAGTTAACACGCGCGAAATAAGGCGCGCAGTGCAGCGCGAGCGGCAACAGTGGCGGCGGCGGCGGCGGCGGCGGCGGCGGCGGCGGCCGCGGCGGCGGCAAGCAGGCAGACAATTGATTTCCAAGGGAAACATTTGCGCTCACTTGTTTCACACCGCACAGGCCGCTCCGCTGTTTGCTTAGGCGCGCAGCGAGCACTGCAGCGGCACCCGCCCGCCCCCTCACCCTGCGCCCCGCTCCCCCCTCCCCCAACCCCCTGTGCCCGCCGTCCCACGCCGCACTGCCAAGCCGGGCTGCTAACTCGAAACAGAAACGGGCTGTTTTAACTCGCGGGTAAATAGAACAAGCGAAATCTTACGTAATATTTCCGCCGGATTGTTTTAACAAGATTTTATCGCCGGAAGAAGCAAAAAAATGTGTTTAGCTTGGCGGAAATTTTTTGAAGATTATGACGCGGAAAGGAGATTTTCGGAATTTGGAGTTTTCCGCGCGGTGTTTGCGCCGGCCGTAAAACCGCCGTTCTGTCGCCGCCGTTCCGCGGCGCGAAGGCGCCTGCGGCGACGCGACGCGAGGCAGGGGGTGCGAAGGCGCGGCGGGGCGCGGGGGAGGAGGGGGCGAGGGGGCGAGGAGGGGATGTGTAACGGGCGAGAACGACGCTCCGCGTGAAGCATGGGTTCAGAAATTCCGCGCAGTGAGCAGTCCCTTTGTCGAAGTGTCGAGGTCGCATTAGGAGATATTGCGGTTGTAAACTGGAAGGTGCCCGCGGAGCGCGCGCCAAGAGCGGGGTGGCGGCGGCGGCGGCGGCGGCGGCGGAAAGCGACGTCTGCTCTGGCGGATATAAAACGCCGCCCGGATGGAGTGTCTGTCGGACGGGCCCCGCGCCGCCGCCGCGGCGGCGCCCTCCCGCTGTTTCTCAATAAAGCCGTCGCGACGCGCTCGATCAGCGATGCTCGTTTGTCAGTGGCAGGTCGCTGCGGTGGCGCCGCTCGCGTCTTTTTATGCGCGTCGCGAGTGAGGCGGCGTCGACGCGCGCTCGAAGGGCGTCTTGGCGGACGCGCGCTTGATTTGTTGCCGGCGTGGCCGCGCGGCGGTGTGGCTTGGGCCCAAACCCACCTCTGATGGAGGCGGCGGGCGCAGGGAAGAGGGTAGATAGCTGCGGCCGCCCCGACCTCCGTGGCCACGTCCCTCGGCCGGTCACACCGCTCGCAGGACGGGCCGCAGCGGCGGCGGCGGCCCGCTGGGGCTGGAACGCCTTCTGCATGCAAATCCCGGCCGGCCGGCGGCCGCTCCCACGCCGCCCTGAGGCAGCGGTGCGCGCGGGCGAGGGCGGGGGAGGGGGCGCGGCGGAGGCGGCATATCTGTCTATCGACCGGGGGGCGGACAAGTCGCCTTCGCCGCCGCCGCCGCCGCCGCCGCCGCCTGATCCGAGGGCAGCCGCGCCGTTCCCAAGAAACCTCTGCGCCCGCGAGGGCTGCGGGCGAGCGGCGCATCGCTCTGGCCTCCGCTGCGCCCCGCCCCCGGTCCCGCCACGGCCCCGCCACGGCCCCGCCACGGCCCCGCCACGGCCCCGCCACGGCCCCGCCACGGCCCCGCCACGGCCCCGCCACGGCCCCGCCACGGCCCCGCCACGGCCCCGCCACGGCCCCGCCACGGCCCCGCCACGGCCCCGCCACGGCCCCGCCACGGCCCCGCCACCGCCCCGCCACGGCCCCGCCACGGCCCCGCCACGGCCCCGCCACGGCCCCGCCACGGCCCCGCCACGGCCCCGCCACAGCCCCGCCACGGCCCCGCCTTCCCAGCCGCAGTCGCCGCTGCGTGCACCGCTGCTCGC
This sequence comes from Teleogryllus occipitalis, assembly GCA_011170035.1. Taxonomy (NCBI): domain Eukaryota; kingdom Metazoa; phylum Arthropoda; class Insecta; order Orthoptera; family Gryllidae; genus Teleogryllus; species Teleogryllus occipitalis. The sequence continues at coordinate 182,731 of BLKR01000928.1, forward strand.
TTGTTATGTAAACAAATCGGTTTCGGCGGTTTCCATTTTCCACCGAGGCGACCTCTCGGAAGGAGCTGGCAAGCGCGGCCGGGTGCAGATGACGTCCGCCGCCCCCACTCCCTCTCCCTCACCGCGCGGCCTCGGACGCCATCTCGCAGGGCGGCGATTTCCCATAAGCCCCGCGGCGGCCGATCCCGCAAAAATAGCGCCGAGGCGAGAACAAGCCGCTTGCACACTATCTCGCGCTGCTTGAGCTGCCTTGCATGCATTTATGAGCAATTTGTTACGAAATACAATTTTCGTAGCATAAGTTTCGGGCATAAATATTCATAGAAAGTCGTACAATTTCCGGGAAATGTTAGTACTTTATTTTAGCGATAAGATGCTAAGTGGCGTAATCTTTCCTGCCTACTTTTTCTCCTACGTTATTTCGTCGCTTTATTCCTTCATTCAGCGCCTGTTTTGTTTTTTTATTGCAATCGATAATTGAAAGGAAACATCTAATCATCATTTCATGTTGCATGTCAGCACTTTCGCGTCTGTAGATATTATCTTTTATTATTTTAGATGCTAAAAATCGAGCTGACTTAGTGATTTTTATATGGAAATACTAATTTCACAATTTAAAACAAAGTATTGAACTGTTAGTTTTAGTGTATGCAGAAGTAGAACTGTGTCATTGCATAAAATGAGTCACTACTACTCAGAGAAATTTCTCTCGTACCTGTTTGTTTGCTAGTGTGCTCTATATTTGCTTTCTGTTACAGCGGAAAATACACATTCAGTATTTACATCAAAGTATTAGCGTAAGTCAGGAATTTACATGTTTGTAACGAAGAAGCCGATTCATGTCCACAACGTAAACCAGCTTTTCAAACCTATAATCCTGTTCTTAGCGGATAATGTTCTCGATTGATGTAAAGCAGTCTGACGTCAACGATCGGTTTGATGTAATCAGGATTCAGGGGATAATAGCCCATGAACAAATAATCGATTACTAAAGGATTCACAATTCAAACAAATACGTATAATTATTCTTTAAATATAATTTGGAAAGTAATAAAATACAACGTGTTATTCAGTAATGTTATGACACTGACTTGAATATATCAAAAGAATATAATATTACATTGACTTGATAATGTATTTAGTTTCCCATCATTTCAGATGCAGCATGTAACTCAACGAGCTATTTCCTGATTTGTCTTGACAATCCACGGAAAGAACTTTTTTTCTGGAGATTTTCAAAACCACTTCTTTATACATTATACGATTTGTGCCCTTTTGGAGACGTTCTCTCCCAGCCTGGTTCTTTCCGGCGAAATTGGTTGCTCTTCCCAAACATGAAATCGAAAGTGTCTTGGAGTAGGCTGGTGAAGCCATCGTCCGCAGATCCCAACCCACACAGCCCGCTTTAACCTCGTGGCGACGCGTCGGACGGGGAATGCGGAGCCCCGAGCAGCACGTCTCCGAGTACAACTCGGCGTTCGAGGGCACCCCGCCCGCGCGCCGTTCCGTGGGGGGTTTATGGCTCCGGGGACGGGCGGCGGCGGAGCGCGCGCTGTCGGGCCCCGCCCCCGTCCTCCACCCGCGACATTCTCCTCCGTCCTCGTCACCACTCGCCTCCACGCCCAACTCCCACTGCCCTCGCCACAACACGCCGCGTCGGCTCTCTCCTCCACCCGTGCACACCTCCCGGGGTCCACCCGCAATTTCCACCCGACACCCCCGCAGCTCTCTCCACATCCCGCCGCCCACGCCACCCCACCGCCTCGTTCCACTCCTCGGCCCTCGTTACCCCAACAGCCGTCGCAACGCACTCCCCCGCCATGCCTTCCATGGCCCTCCCCATCTCCCACCGCCCTCGGCAGGCCTCGCCACCCTGTCCCTCCTCCGCCCTCGTCACCCCACCAACCGCAGCCTCGCATCCCCTCCACCGCCGCCACCATGCCCTCTGTGGCCCTCCCCAACTCCCACCGCCCTCGGCAGGCCTCACCGCCTCGTCATTCTCCTCTGTCCTCGCTGTCCCACCTCTCTTATAACCCCTACCAACCTCGTCACCTCGCTATCCTCACTTCTTTTGTCGCAGCTTCCCCCTGACGCTTTCTCTGCTACCGCTCTCCCTCAAATCTTCGTCACCTCCCACCGCTCTCGCTTCTCTGTGGTTCTGTCTTTGTTTTCGCCACCCCATTACCCCCATCGGTCGCCACCCCCTTACCCCCACGATGCCCCTCCGGCCTCTGCTGCCCCGCCGCCCTCTCAGCCCCCGCCGTCCTCGCCACATGTGTCCCCAGCTTCGCCAGTACGAAACATAGCTAACCTCCGCAGGTTCTGGATCTCTCAACTATTCCTGTAACTCGTTCTCACTCCACATTTCCGCATTTCCTGACCAATTAGTCAACTCTTTTCCCCAAAAATATTTCTCATTCCTATCTCAATAGCACTTGAGCTCATGATACTCCGTTCCATCTCACGTATTATTTTCCTCCTTATTTCCCTCGGGATTCCTATTCTAATGTTACTTCGTCACTGCCTCCCATCTCGCCTCTCCATCTTCTCCAGCTATTCCATTTTAATTTCATTTCACTTTTCTTCCTTCACACTATTACACCGTGTCACCTCATGTGCTACCTAGCGTGATTACAAATTTAGTTCTGCATATTTCGCCCAACCATCATCTAGTCTAAAACCCCGATATTCTACCAAATTTGCTATTTTATTTTTACTCCATTTTGTAAGCACTTCTCAACGACTTCCTTTGCTTATTGGAATATTTATGCTGTCTCTCATCTTCTAGTCGTGTGTATACCATACATACTCTGTGTACTCTGTCTCGTGTCCACTGGCTGTCGCTACAGCTTGCAACGGCATACTTTTATTTATTTATCTCCAATACGTGTTTATATTAAACTTTCATCCTGATTTGGCACATACACTTCTTCTTGCAAAAAGCATTTGTCTCAGTATTATAATAGTTTACCACGTTTTAGCAATTTTGACAAAAGATTTGCATTAGAACTAAATTACATGTTCTAATACTGACCTCGAATATTATAATTTTTCATAGATATTGTTTTTGTAGCAACGTTCTTCAATTGCAAATTTTTCAATTATGGTATATCTAATGTAAAATAACGAAGTCCCGTAAGTTTCTTCTGTCATCTGTCATATCTATAACATATTTCTACAACACTACGAAGTAATAAAAATATACATCTCAATTTCCCATTGCTCTTCTCATCTTATCCGTTGCCACGATATCTATTAATAGTGATCTCTCTCAACAGAAATGAGATTTTTTTTGTGTTGCGGCCTTATACGTTTTAGATCTTTTACGTTATAAGAAATCATTCATAACATAACATCATGCGGCATAGATTACGGCGTATTAGCTGTTTATGGTATTATAATTGCGTCATCTATCATCACACATCCAGCCAATCGCAGTGAGGGAATTGTGGGAAGGTAGCGGTAAACGAAACAGGCGACCACTGTTTCATCGCCCAGTTGTCAAAAACGCGGGAAGTCACAAAGTTCTTTCCAAAAATGAACTTTTAAATTTTAAACTTATAAATTTATAATGCTGTTATATAAAAGATATTGTGAGCAACTAGTTTATAATGTAGCTTTTTAAACTAGTTGCTTAATATGGTATAATCTTAGCTTCATGTTTCGCATGAATGCAGCAGATTTTTTTGGATGCGACCCCGGCGCCGTCGCGCCTCCCGCGGTGGTTGTTGCCACCGATGTCTTGATGGCCGGGCGGGCGGCGGGCGGCGGCGCCGCTGCAGCCTTCCTTATGCGAGACGCCGCGTAAAAGTCCTCCGTCTTAAGCAGCAGCCGACGCCAAGCGACTGTATCGGCGCGTTCCCTCCCCTCCACTCCCCTCCCCGCCCCTGCCACCCCACACCCCCCGGCCACCCTCCTCTCTTCCCCCTTCCTTCGCCGCTAGCTTCCTGCGCTCCCGTGATCCTCGGCCCTCTAACCTGTCTTCTCGCTTTTCTCATCCGCCTCGCTCACCCGCCATTAGCCGGTCCCGCCGTCCCCACCGCCCCCTCCACACCCGCCATCACCCGCGGCCACTCCACCCCCTTTCCTCCCTCTCGCCCTCTGTCCCTTCCGTCCTCTTCCACCGCCCGCCTCCGCCCTGCTCGCGATCTCCGTGCGGAAGCGCCGATGACGTGTTGGCGACGTTTCCCGGCGCTGCTGTCGCGAACTCCCGCCACTCCTTCTCCTTTTCCTTCTCCATCTTTCTTCTCTTTCTCCTGCCCGCCATCTCCGTCTGTCTCGCTTTTCTCCTCCACGGTCTTTTCCCATTTTAGTTTCTCATATTTGTTTCTCTTTTCTTGCCAATAATGGGTTAACTAAAATAATGATCTGAGTCCCTTAAGGAGAAATGTAAGTGCCCCCTGCTATTTAAATACGAGTATACTTTTAGGTATTTTGACGTATCTATATTTCGAGACAGCATGTCAGTAATTGTGTAAAGGAAGTTTTCTACATACATATTCCAGATTTCATTTTTATCTGAATATCAATGAGGTGATCGTGTTTGAATATTATTTGATTGGAATTGAGATTTTCAATGATTACTGCTTTTGTTCTGTATTTACAAGAAAGATCACCAAAGTTCAAGAACATTGTGTCAACAAAAGTACCCAAGTTGTGATGCAAATAAATTGCCTGATTATCTGGCAAAGGATATAGCCGAATCAGGAGGTGAAAAGTGACCCCAAACCAAATCGATAATCGCAAATTGGTAAGCGAACTCATAAGAAAGGAAATAAAAAATGTTGGTCCTCAACTATCAGCCTCCTAGGGCAATCTATTGCAAAGACACAATGAGAAAAGTGTTTTTATGTTCTATTTACTCTCGGTTTCTATAACATTCTATAACATATTTCTTTAAGATGTTTAAACAGTGTGGACGATAGTGAAACAAATTACAACCAATTTTATCTGTTTAAAAATTTGAAATTCCCGCCAAATTGTGATGATGTTCCGTCATTCCGTTAGATGCGAGAGGATGAGAAGAGATTCGGGGGTCAATAAAACGTTCGTATATAATATATGGTATGAGCAATTTTACATTAATTAAGAAATTGTCTACTGGTAGGTATTATTTTATTTGATACTCCTGTGAACGGATATATTCTACAATTATATCAGTGACTGTTTTAAATAGAGTTCATCTGCAACATTAAATGGTAAGTGTCGGTTTGGTTTGGGGGCACATTTCACCTCCTTGTTCCACTCTATCCTTTCATCTTCAAAATAAAATTTTGTTTGTAGCTCTTTTTTCTGGCGTAGAGTTTTTCATCATCCATCAATGGATGCATCTTGAATCATTCATTTATCATTAAACTTGCGATCTTTTTGAATCTGAGCTTAGGAGAGCGTAAACCCCTTCAGGACAGAAACACGCGTACGAAAGACAAAAACCTAATATCCACGCTCTTGTGAATGATCTTGGCTGTCCGAGTGACGCCGCGTCGAAGGTTGTGTTGCCGATGTTTCGACCATCTTTTCGTGGTCTTCCTCAGGGCTGGCCTGAGTGCGGCGGCACCCGGAGAGCCAAGATCATTCACATGACTCTGGCCGCGGAAGCCTACGATTTCATCCATGCTCTTAGCCTGAACAATCTCTTTCTCTCTCTGAAGTAATATACTGGTATGCAGTCTGTCCTCTTCGCCTGTACAGGTCGGTCATGCCTCCTGACATAGGTGCATTAATTCGAGATTGTGAATTTTCGCCCTCTTCAACTATAAAAGGTACGTAACAATCTCAGAAAATGTTTCTTCTTCTGTTTACTCAATATTTTGAAGGAGTAAACAAATATGTTTTAGAAATACGATTCAAAAGTTAAGTTTTTGCGGTATGCCATCACTTAAGGTCCTATAAAATAACAGGTACTAAATTTTAAAAAAGGGGTTAGAGTACCAATTTTATTACATAAAACATTTTCTATCAAATTATCTTTAAAATTGTCGGCAAAGGAAATGCTCAATAAATTCACAGAATCTGATATGAGAAATGAAATAAACATTCCCTTGGAGACAGCGTTTTTTGGTAAACGAGATTCGCTTCTCAGGAGTGTCCCACTTCATCATATCACTAACTTCCCCTTCTCAGTTTATTATTTCCTCTTCGCTTTCATCTCGGAATACACCCTCTTTTTATATTCTTCCAAGGACCGACGAAACCCCTCCGTCCCCTCTCCGCCCATATTCCCTCGCCTGAGCCTCGCGACGGGGAGCAATAAAAATTATGCCGAATAAGGAGGCTATAAGCCATAATCGTAAACACAGGGGGTTCCTAGAGGGGAACAAACCTATACCATCGGACGGTGACCTGCGTTCAACCTCAGATAGCAGGTCGATTCCCATTTGTATTTTTGTGGCTCCAAACGAAGACGTCACTAAAATTTTAAAACGGCGCTTCGAGGAAAATTGAGTGTGCTGCAGCTCTCGCAGTTACCGGTCATCGATATCGCGTTGCGAGAACATCCCACTAAAATGGCCTTCCTTCTTTGATGAAAGATAGCGCCGGCATTTACGTTTTCCGGATAACGTATATTTATGCATAGTAAAGCAAGAATTGCGTGAATTTGCGGAGAGGGCGCGGTGGGGAATCTATCAAAGCGCTGACAAGCGTGCACGGTGGCGAAGGCGGGCGGGGGTGGCGGGAAGGCGGGCGAGAAGGCGGGCGAGAAGGCGGACGAGAAGGCGGGCGAGAAGGCGGCTGGCGGCAAGGCGGCTGGCGGCAAGGCGGCTGGCGGCAAGGCGGCTGGCGGCAAGGCGGCTGGCGGCAAGGCGGCGGGCGGCAAGGCGGCGGGCGGCAAGGCGGCGGGCGGCAAGGTGGCGGGCGGCAAGGCGGCGGGCGAGAAGGCGGGCGCGGTGAGGCGGGCGCGGGGAGGCGGGCGCGGGGAGGCGGGCGCGGTGAGGCGGGCGCGGTGAGGCGGGCGCGGTGAGGCGGGCGCGGGGAGGCGGGCGCGGGGAGGCGGGCGCGGGGAGGCGGGCGCGGGGAGGCGGGCGCGGGGAGGCGGGCGAGTGGGCGGGCGCGCGCGAAAGTAGGGCGCCGGAAGCGCTTTCCGGGTGGGTGGGAGGAACTCGTGTTCCGCAACGCCCTCGACAGGCGGAGGAAGGCTTGGAAGGAGCCCTCGAGGCAGCGGCTTCCGCATTAAACCGCCATGACACGCACCTACGCTCCATCTCATTTTGTCTCCCTCGTCCTCTGCTTTGCCCTCTGACAGGCTGGCGAGCGAGCGCCTACTCACACACACAAACACACACACACACACGCGCGCGCGCTATCGGCGTACGCACGCACACATACAATAGGACTCGCACGAACTGTCATATATACACACATACACATTCTCCTGTATGTGCACACGACGTTCTTGAGTAAACATATGCCGTAACGGTTTAACGTTGATACATTGCAGACGATTTGTCTTTTTCAAATAAACTTCTTCAGCTATATCTGCTTGTGTTTATCTAACGTTTGTGTGGATTGCAATATTGTGTTTCCATGCGGATGCGTTACCTTTTATGTTTCTGTTTAGGTATTTTTTTATGACAATGCATTATTTTGTATTATCTAAAAGCAATCGACATAAAATATCTCAACAATGCTCAAAATTATTTTTAACAATAACAAATGTTCAGATGATTCGGAACTGTTTTATGGTTCATATTTAGATTTAATAATCCAATTTTTAGATATTAAGATTTTCAATGACCAACAGTCCATTAAAAATCAAAGAATTGTCCTTCAGTTCACATAACAGGCATTTTAACTACATATCGTAACACAATCATAACACGCATGTTATAAATTACCTCAGAGTTCCTCGGTTTTTAATATCACAATCACCTGAGGATCATTCCTGCATAAACAAACATGTCGTGTTTGTTCAGAAGATGATCATGGCTAGCACATACAGATTTTAATTTCTTTCAAGTTCTTTGTAATTCATTTACAGACCAAAAATATGGTTACATTAGCTACAGAAATAAATCTACGACAATTATTGTTGAATTTTTGTCTTTTTGGAAAATAAAATACAATTTACATACAAACTGCAGTAAAATAATGTATCCCAATCCAATTTTTTGATAATAGTGGCCCTATTTTATGCAATAGCAAACATGCCCACATGTGCTTCGGACAAAATCAAATATGTCCAAATTTTCCAAGGAAAAGTAAACTTGTCCAACTTTTAACCTGAAATATCATAATTATAAATAACTAATTTAATAGCAGTATATGTAGACTATTTTAACAATATTGGTAAGCAGTATAGCAAATTATACTGTTTGAAAAGGCGATAACTTGTCAACAACAAGTTTTTACCTGTTTCTAAAAAATCTGATTTGATGGACATGTTATTTGCATGAACGCTCCTCATCTATTAAGCAGCCTCACTCGGCTTTCCCGTCCCATCAGCCAATATAAGCCGTCAGCCACGTTTATACCTCCAGCTCTTACCCATCATGTTCAACCTCGCCCCGCCTCGCTTCGCCCCGCCTCGCCTCGCCTCGCCTCGCCTCGCCTCGCCTCGCCCCGCCTCGCCCCGCCTTGCCCCGCCTTGCCCCGCCCCGCCTCGCCCCGCCTCGCCCCGCCTCGCCCCGCCTCTCCCCGCCTCGCCCCGCCTCGCCTCGCCCCGCCTCGCCTCGCCCCGCTCTCCGCCTCGCGCCCGCCTCTCCGCCTCTCAGCCCGCCTCGCCCGCCTCGCCCCCTCCCCGCCTCGCCCCGCCTCGCCCCGCCTCGCCCCGCCTCGCCCCGCCTCGCCCCGCCTCGCCCCGCCTCGCCCCGCCTCGCCCCCTCGCCCCGCCTCGCCCCGCCTCGCCCCGCCTCGCCCCGCCTCGCCTCGCCCCGCCTCGCCCCGCCTCGCCCCGCCTCGCCCCGCCTCGCCCCGCCTCGCCCCGCCTCGCCCCGCCTCGCCCCACCTCGCCCCGCTTCCCGCCTGCAGCTCCGCCCCACCCTACAACACTTAGATGCGCGTGGGTAGCAACTTTGCTAGTAACATTTAGTGATATAAGCCAATCAGGGTAGTATTTTGTGACTGCTGACATCCTAAGTATTCTTGCCTTCGCACAAAAAAAAGTTCAACATTTTTGTAAAATAACAACAAACACATTCACTGAATCACACACACACACACACACACACACACACACACACACACACCACACATGCATGTATTTTAAGCTATTAAGATTTTCAATAATCAAAAATCAGTTAATCGAAAAATTATGAATTTGAATTTTTAAAGCAAAATATTCTTTAGTAACAAAACACAGTAGAGTATTAGTGAACCAAAAGATTTTACGAGCATCCGAGGTGGAATAACAGCGGTGGAGTCTATTGAAAACTATTGGAACGCTCTACAACTGGCGGAAACGCAGTCGCAAAAGATGTTACCAACTTAATTTTAGTTCCCAGCGTTACTAATTCTTGATTTCATTTAGTATGTGAGTATTGGGTTGGTGTTAGTTGTCATGGTTGCTTTTACAAGTTAAGTTGAGAAATTTCTCGGCCCAGGCTGTTAATGCGAATCTTTTCATTCTGTGAATTGCGTGAAATATAACTTATAACACGATGAGCGTGTAAAAATATAATCAATACTATAGCGTAGTGTTATATCATTTTTATCACTCTTGAAACATCTTACTCTCACATTTATTTTCACCAATTCTATCAGTGATCTTGGTTATTTTCTTTCTCAACCTAAATTTGCATTTAACTGCCATTTCTTGTTTCTTGTTAACGTTTACTGCATCCGTTCTAGTGGAATTGCAATCCAGCAATTTCCTTTCTGCACGAGTCGATGAATGGGCAGATTGCATACAATTGGACGCTCATTTTCCTTCTCTCTCTCTCACTCCCACTCGCGCATTCTCGAGATTTGTCCCGGGGGAAGCCAATAAAAGATGAAATTCCATGAACGCGTTTGCTAGTGCCTCGAATTTCATATGAACCGGTACTTCTAGTTTCCATCCAAGTTGCGTCCCTTGTCATAGCGACTGGAGTTTAAAGTGAATCTTGCGTCCTATTCAAGTATACAGACTGTTTGATTTTACATTTGATTGACATAATTTGAAAACAGCGCTAAGAAGGCCAGTTGCTGCTATATTTCTGTTCGTCATATGTCATTTTTAACAGTTATAGTAAGTAGTGAGCTTGTGATAACGTAAGGTACTTTATATTTTTTATCATTATCAGTACCTTTGTAAATGTTTGCATGTTAGTTGAAAAGATTAGCCACCATCCCTTTTTTTAAGACGTGGGAGAACAAATATGTGTATTTTTTTCCCACAGTGTCATCAACCACCAAATTCAGTCCACCCCTATAACTTCTAAATAATTCAATTTAATTGGAAATATCGAAATTTAAATTTCCCTTCTCAATACTGAATCTACGGGGCATATAATGTATGTTAGAAAAATTGTAACTATTTTCTTATTGTAAGAATTCAACCTCCTTTTATTTTGTAAATGAATCCATATGGTTACTTCACTTACAATGGTTAGATCATAAAAAAAGAAACCCAACCTTACTTGACACATTATTATTTCAGAAGTAATATTGAGTGAAATTCCGTTTTAATGGCGCCAAAAGATTTTTGCCACGAGGTGTTGCTGAAAGGAAATTTTCTAGTGAGTATACTTTCCAAAATGCAACCGATTCCGCCATTTCAGACTATCCAGTGTGGAATTCAGACACGACGAACTGAACTGACATCGATCTTTACCCCACGCGAGTCCTTTCCCCTCATCTGGCCCGAGGTCGCCTCGCCACGGCGTCCTGTCGTCCCATGCCAGATCGTCTCGTGGCTGCGTTCGCCCTTCACCGCGCGCCCCGTCGCCCAGCCGCCCTTCGCGACGCCCCCGTCGGCCCACCGCGCCTGGCCTTCCCCGCCCTGCTGTTCTGCCGCTCCGCCCTTCCGCTTTCCGCCCCTGCCCTGCTCCACGCGCCCGCCTCCGTTCTTGCCTATCGGCAAGGCGGCTCAGGGCAACAACTGGCCGACACTGCAGCGCCTCTGACCAGGAGGTCCAGGTTGGTTGGTTGGTTGGTTGTCAGTGATTCGGGGCGCGTCATGGTTTCTTTTCTCAACATGGTAATACCCATTCGTATTCAGCTCCTGCAACTATGAGAACAATCGACTTCAAGTGCCTTTCACATTCGCCAAATTTGGCAACGTCAGATTACCACATCTTTGGACCATGAATGAGCAATTTGAAGGGCAACTCTGATGAAGGAGTCCATTCGGTGGTGCACGAGTCTCTACGACGACAACCAAACTATGTTTTCTTGCGCGGTATCGAAGCACTTTCTATCCGACGGCGTAATTGCATTCAATGTGGAAGGCACTGTGAAGAAAACGTAATGTAGTACAAGAAAACACTCTCTGCAGTAAAATAGTGAAAATATTAACTGTGGTTTTCATTTAATTCTCCCTCCTGTTATTTTGATTCCCAGGATTCCCAAGATTTGTGGAATTCTCATACAATTTCATGAGGCATTAGAAATAATTATTACCAATTTGAATTTCGAAATAAGCCTATTGGTATCTTATTTATTAAAAGCTGGTTATCGATTTAGGAGACAGGTCCGTGAGAAGTATACTAGTATTATTGTGAGCAGTAAATTTTAAGTTCAAAAAACTAAAATCTGCTCTTCATTGCAGTCTTTACTAAAAAGACCTTACACGTACTGCTTGTCTGCGGAACATCTGCGGAACATTTGCTAACAAGTGTGTTGTCTTAAAACACATTTTTAAGCAAAAATGGGGTAAAATTTTGACATTCTCGGTTTTTTTCTCAAAACACTTAAAAACAATCAATTTTTGGTAAAACGTATTCGAAATAAAATAACCTACATGTAATCTCTTATGTTTTTCTCTCCAATCAGAGGTTTAGGAGTGAGAGTACCACGAAGTTGTAAATGAGAAGTAAAATGGAAATTATTCCATTTTATGTCAATATAACTCAAAACTACCAACTGTTCGTCAATGTTGACGTGATATTAATTGAAAGAGAATGAAATTGCCTATCGTTTAGATATTCGTAATTTTCTCTAGGACCAATAGATTTTCTGCTAGTGTGTAAAAGAGAAGCCTGGATGTTACTATGAAAATAGCCCGCTTCTTACACTCACGAACTCCGGTTCGTAATTTACATGCAATAAAGTTGTTTGTAAATAAACTCAATAACTAAGAGAAACGTATACTGAATACTCATTCCAAAGTATACGAATACACGGAAGGAATTGCATTGTTACCCACCATAAGTTTAAAAGCTCAATAACTAAGAGAAAAGTATACTGTATGTTCATGCCAAAGTATAGAGTATACTTTTTCTCTTTGTTATTGAGTTTTTAACTTATGGTGGGTAACAATGCAATTCCTTCCTCACGGCGAAAGGTTTTTGATTTTTCCCTGAAGTGTTGCAATTAACTATGAATTTTTCTCTTAGTTACTATACCACGGGGTTCTCACGGCTAAGCGGTAAATAGGAGAAAAACAACGTAATAACACAAAATGTAACTACATTTTATTTTTTAGTTTCATAACAGGTCAACAGTTACAAAAATGGAATTATTTTAGTTATTTCGATATTAAGTGGGATAATTCCCTAATTCCCATTTTTACAAGTTTGTTGCTAATAACACATTCTTGCAATCATCAAACATTCGTGATGCTCTTGTGACTAAACTGTTGGCTGGAGAAAAAAGCGATTAAATGTAAGAAATTTTATCTTTTTTCATTTCATAAAGGATAATTATTTACAAAATATGTAAGTTATTTTGAAAAAACTGAAAAAATTGGGAATTGTTGTTAAATGACGTGTTTCCAGGCAAAATTATTGTTGGCAAAGCTGATATCTGTGTTCAGTTATCAAATAAATCTAGAAATCATATATCAAAACAACAGCAAAATTGTCTGCTATTTGCCTTTTTTGAGCGCCATTTGGGTGAACTAGAATACTACAAAGCAATATTTTAGTTTACTATAGCTTTCCATTCCGCAACGGATCTTGCAAAATATTTCAAACCAATATTTGATTTTTCGAGTCACATGTTCCCGGCTATACGGTAGACAATGCTAGATTCTGAAACAAAGAGAAATGAGCAGAATACAGGCATTAGAGATGAAGTTTCTGAGGGTAGTCAAAGGTCCTACGAAACTGTTCACGAAAGAATTCAAGACATTCGAAAAGAACTAAAAGTTGTATCAGTCCTCTATGAAAACGAAAACTACAAAAGAAATTGGACCATCTATATAGAATTGAGGAGCGGCGCCTTCTATAAAAGGCATGAAAATATCGACACTGGGTAAAAGAGATCCCGGAAGAACAACAAAACGGCAAATAATCGAACCGGAACAAACCGTTAGACCTAGACTGTGAAGATGATGAAGATGATGAAGATGATGATGAAGATGATGATGAAGATGATGATGAAGATGATGATGAAGATGATGATGAAGATGATGATGAAGATGATGATGATGATGATGAAGATGTTGATGATGAAGATGATGAAGATGATGATGATGATGATGAAGATGATGATGATGAAGATGATGATGATGATGATGATGAAGATGATGATGATGAAGATGATGATGATGAAGATGATGATGAAGAAGATGATGATGATGATGATGATGAAGATGATGATGAAGATGATGATGAAGATGATGATGAAGATGATGATGAAGATGATGATGATGATGATGATGAAGATGATGAAGATGATGAAGATGATGATGATGATGATGATGAAGATGAAGATGATGATGATGATGATGATGATGAAGATGATGATGATGAAGATGATGATGATGAAGATGATGATGATGAAGATGATGATGAAGATGAAGATGATGATGAAGATGATGATGAAGATGATGATGAAGATGATGATGATGATGTTGTACTTTAGAATTTATTTGTCAAATAATGCTGAGGTAAGAAACTTACTCTGTCATTTCAGTAGAATAATGGCAAATCAAATCCATGAGTTACAGCGATCTTCTCACATCGTTGTCACCACTATTCGTTTATTCCGGGATTGTAAGAACGAATAAATTACGGTGTACTGTATAAATCTCATTAAGATGAGTAAATCTGTCTGGAGAAAGAGTTATGGATATTCATTTAAACAAGTTGATTTTTCTATTTTCAACCTACTGAAACCTTCTAGATCATTTTCGTATCAAAAATTTTATTTTCAAATTATACATTTCTTGTTAATGCATTTTAGCCTATTCGCGGAATACAAACTATTGAAATTTGTATTTTATATTGATTACTATTAAAGGATGTAGGAATATGAATTTCGTTTGTATTTTATATACACGATTTTCTGACAATGTTCATGCTCAATGAATTACGGTATTATGTGCCAAAACACAACACCAATGCAGTTCAGTGAAGAAATAACGTGCACAATAATATAAAACTAATGTTTACATTTTCATTTTCACACAGACGCTTTGAGTTTCGTTTTCAAACTGTAATAGGGTCAGTCGTTTTGGAATGGGATTTAATCGCTGACTGTGTGACTCACTAAGGTAGAGATGAGGAGAGTTCATGAGAAAACATGAACAGTCGTGTTAATATCAATCTTCTACCTTCAGTTGCTGTAATAGTGTTATCAATGAACAGACAAGATTAGAAGGGAAAAGGAAAAAGAAGAATAAGTAGAAGAAGAAAAATAAGAAGAAGAAGGAAAAGGATAGTAGTGATGAAAATAGGACGCTGCAAGATTATAACTCGTGAGAGAAATGCTGTAAAATAATAAGTTTACAATGTTTATTGGAAACTGTGTATTCCAATGCAGTCCTTTTCATAACAGAAACTTTCTATTACACTCTCTATTTTCGAAGGTTCATAACAATCCTACCGTAAACAGAACATTATTATATGGATTTGACAGGAAATTCTTTTGATTTTTACACTTTAATTCCATTGCTTCTTCATTCATATTCTTTACTTAATGATTAATTAACCATTAGTATCAAACTAATCACAAAAGTCAAAGAGTTATAAGGTAAAGGATATCGAATCTAGTCGAAATTGCAAGAAAACTATCTTGTAAAGTCTAACCACTCACCACCTGCTTATGGTAAATATGCAGATAAAATTTGATATTCCAACGACATCTCGTATTTCGCAAACCAAATCCTCGCCCAATGAGCAGGAATGAAGCAGTAGTATAAGCGCAGCCCCGTCATGCATTGCGCTTGCCGCCGAGCGATTTCTCCGCCCCTGCGCTAGGAACGGGGACCGGCGGCGGGCGCGCGTGCGAGCCAATGGCTGCTGTACGAATACCGAAAATTCCACCGGCCGCGTGTATCGGTTATATTTTCTACGCGTCGGCCGTATAACCGAATGGAGGTATTTGTTAACGACTTGCCAAATTCCCTCGGCTGGCCGACCGGCGAGTGGCGACCGCCCCTACAACCCTCGCCGCCGCCCCCGCCGCCCCCGCCGCCCCCGCCGCCCCCGCCGCCCCCGCCGCCCCCGCCGCCCCCGCCGCCCCCGCCGCCCCCGCCGCCCCCGCCGCCCCCGCCGCCCCCGCCGCCCCAGCCGCCCCAGCCGCCCCCGCCGCCCCAGCCGCCCCAGCCGCCCCCGCCGCCCCGCCGCCCCCGCCGCCCCCGACGCCCCCGACTCCCCCGCCGCCCCCCTTCCCCGTCACTCTCCGACCTCCCTCGCTCACCCGCCCTTCGTGCCCTCTCTTTCTAGGGCCTCTTCCCCTCCCCCACTCGCAACCTCGCCCCCTTGCTCTCTCTACTCCTGTCCCCTCGCACCAACGTCCATATGCCCTCTCTTCCACCTGTACCATCCCACTCACTCACACTCCCACGTACACCCTAGCCTACCTCACTCGCCCGCTCGCCAGCCATCACGACTCGCCCACCCACCCACTCACCGCTCGCCCAACCACTCGCTTCCCGCCATCCTCCCGCGCGTCCTCCCGCATCTCCCATTCACCAGTCCCCCAACCCAGTCACCTCCTCGCTCGCCAGCCCACACGGCTCGCCCACCCACACACCCACCCACCCACCCACCCACCCACCCACCCGCGTCTCCCATTCACCCTCTCACCAGTCCCCCAACCCAGTCACCTCCTCGCTCGCCAACCCACACGACTCGCCCACCCACCCACCCGCGTCTCCCATTCACCCCCTCACCAGTCCCCCAACCCAGCCACCTCCTCGCTCCTCCGCCCACGTTCCCTGTTCGTCAGCCGCCGTTGGGCCCTCGCCCATGGCGCCATCGCCCGCGCGTGCGCGCCGGCGCGTGGTTTAGGGCGCCGTGCCCGCCCTCCCAGAGCGAGGCCGCGCTGCGGCGCGCGCGCCCCGGCGGCCGTGATGCGGTGCGCCCGCGGAATAAATAAACGTAATAACAATAATTGCGGGCGATGCATTCAACTTGCGAGGAAGGGTGGAGAATTTACAATGAGTATATTGTGCCAGATCAAGGCGATATTATCTACCACATATATTGGGAAAGGGCTTTTATATAATGTGGCTTGGACAAGCGTATCATGTACGCATGTATGGATGCAAAGATACCGTGTTTGCATATACAATATATAGTCTGTATGTATAGGTTTTATACACAGAGTATCCGGGGACGAAACAGCGCAACTTTGAAAATAAGCTTTTAATACAATTTGAAGCACATTTTGTCTAATAAAATCGGTCGATATTTCGAATGGCTGAGCCGCAATGAGAACTCAAAAGTTGGTTTGAAAAAACACTTTCTGTAAACAAAATGGGCATTTCAGACGCACATAGACCCTACAGAAAGATGTTTTTGGTTTATTATTTACAAAATACATGAGTATTTTTGTTCACAAAAAAATTAACACAGAAAAAAAGCACCCAATTTACACAATTAAATTATTTTTTTATTTCTGTATTAATTTTTCTTTGTAAACAAATACACTCATTTCTTTTGTAAGTTCACTATTTATACGTTTCTGTAGTGTTTAAGTGCTTCCGAAATGCAAATTTTTGCATAGAAAATATTCTTTCAAAACCACTTCAGAGTGTTTATTGCAACTCAGCCATTCGATTTATCGACGGAGAAAAAGAGACGAGATGCTCTATTCCTTCAATATTTAATACTAATAACTTTTTATGGATCTTGTAGCTGTAGCTGTAGTTGTGAGTTTATTTGCTCATTTGGAAGCCGTACGTGTCTTGATTTATTACGTTTTTCCCAAGCCGTCTCGTATCAACAACGTAAATAAAAAATGCAAACCACGTACTACTTTTCATTAAAACAATTTTTGTAAGCTAACCGTGAAAATTGAATGATAAGATACTTTTTTCGTAAGATGCTTCCAAAATAGCTGTGAATGAGAAAATGTTTCATTCTTCGCCAATGTTCCAGTATAAATAACAGAATAAAACATGGAAACAGGTAAAAAACATTTGGAAAAGTCATTTATTAAATAACATCGTGGTAAAAGAAGATTCTGCAATTAAGACAATTAGTATATACATCTGCAAATAAGGATATCAAACGTAAAATGTAAGTGAATCATTGCATGGAGAGAGAGGCCTTTCAGTTCGCGCTGCTGACTCAGGTCGCTGCGACGCCCGCGGGGGCGGGGCGTAAATGGCGCAGGCCAGGGGTCCCCGAGCGAATCCCCACTGCGGCAGCGGCGGCGCAGTCCACGCCCCGCCGACGAAGCGTCGCATATGAAATAAATTAACTTCTCCTCCTCGTTTTGCGCAGTTTATGTGAAACATTTTCCGATTTAACGGGGTGTGCCTGAAAGTTGATTTAATTGATATAATTGGCTGATAGAGCTAAAAACTCAATTTGGTGCAATTTATATAATGGCCTCTCGGCGGCGCGACCTATCTACCTGTGCGTCCGCGCGCAGCGGCGTTCCCCCCCCCCCCCCCGGCGCCGCTCAGCACGCTCCACTCGGTCGCCAGCCGCGCGCGCCGGCGCCACGCCTCCTCGCTCGCATCCCCCGCTCGGCCTCTGGACGCCTCTGCGCGCTTCCGGTCGCGTGCTTTTCTTCCCGGATTCCAATTAGATGGATAAAAACCATGCTTCGGGGGAAGGGGGTCGTGATTGATGAATTAATGATTCTGGGATCGTTGATTGATTGATTGATTGTTTTTTTTCGTGTTTTCGGGCGCGTCAGCTGTTTTGGTAATTAGTCCCGTAAGTGTAGCGCATGTTTTTCTCGGAGATGGCGGTGATCTTCCTCCGCTGGATGGCGAGATCCGGCACCGACCTATCGTCGGCTAGTGGGTTTCCCCCTAACCAGGACTCTCCCGCCAGCGGGGCACCGCCCCAGCCGGGACAAGCTCTAAGCTCCCGACCGGTCTCCCGGAATATGAGGTAGTGTAGTGTATGTTAGTGTAAGTGTGTGTGTAAGGGGAGACGATAGGACAGGGAAGAAGAAGGAAAGATCGCGCGTGGTCCGTGGCCCGTTTGTTAGGGTACTGCTCCGACATTCCGTTAGTGTACTACATACATATGTAAGTGTGTGTATGTGTGTGTGTGTGTGTGTGTGTGTGTGTGTGTGTGTGTGTGTAAGAGGAGAGGATAAAGTGAGGAAGAGGAAGGAAAGATCGGTCTCGGTCCGTGGCCCGTTTGTTGAGGTACTGCTCTAGCTCGTGGTGTAATGAATTGCCTTCCTGAGCTAGGATGTTGGTATGACCCCTGCTCAATCTTTGATGATTTTGTGATGGACAAAGCTCTCAGCAGGCGCTCTCGGGGTTCTCCCGTTTCCCCTATCTCTGGCTCCATCGCCATTCACCTCATCATCATCGTCACTCTGATCTACTCAGAGAATTATCACTGACGAATATCAAGTTCTCAGTTGTCGAAAAGCTTCTAAATTCCAATAAATGAATACCAACCATTCCTGTCCGTCCAACTCACATATTGCCTCCATATGGATAGTATTTTTCTTCCCTAGTTTCTTTCACAAAAGATTTTCGCACTTCTCTGCCACAATTTTGACGTCGTTTCTCATGCCTTAATGTTCCTCGGCATTGTGATCTTCTCTCCCCTTGTCTAATACTCCATTAATTTCTGGTGTGACCTCTCAAAAGCTTGGAATAAATAAATGTACAAATTACTACACCTTCACCATTACCATTTTATTTGATCTCCGTCCTTCCCGCTCTCACATATAGAGCAAATTACCTCTCCAACCTGTTATATATTCTTTCCCTTTATTTCTTTCCCTTTTCCTTCTCTTTATTAATGTAAAGTACTTTCTACTTGCCCTCTGTAACAATTCCATTTCGACTCCTCTCCCTTCTCCATTCTTTCCTACCCTTCTCTTCTTATTGGCTTTATTATGTTGCCTCCGTTTTCACCTCTTTCTGATCTAGGCCCTGTTTTCGCCCCGCTGCCACTCCGCCATTCCGCCATTCCGCCAGTTCGCCAGTTCGCCTCGCCCCACGCGCCCGCCCGCCCGCCCGCCCGCCCGCCCGCCCGCCCGCCCGCCCGCCCGCCCGCCCGCACACCCACCCACCCACTCCCCCCCCCGCCCGCCTACCCGGCTGCCCGATGCGAGTGCGCGTGTGCGTGTGCGTGTGCGTGCAAATGCGTATCTGCAAAGTCCAAACGCGTGATTTATCGAGCGCGGAGAAATGCGACACTATTCCGCCTTCCTTTCTCCTGCCCGGCCCCCGGACCGCGGAAATGCAATTCATAACGACAGTGAATTGTTGGCCTTTCTTAGCAGCCGCAGAGAGACTATTTTTATTGTGGGATAACTTTTTATCTCTGATTGTTAGCTCTATCGCTATAATTTTCATGCTTTGCGAGAGTGCTGTGGCGAATTAGATATGAATCGGTAAATATTTAAAAGGCATCGGTGCACACGCACGGAAAAATAAATATTTGCGGATCGAATGAAACATATGCAATGAAAGTGATTGCAGTGCGTAATCTCTGAATATTCAGCATTCCCTACTAGTAATTATGTAAATTATATCTAATTGTATTACTTATACCCGTTCAGAGATAATTTAATTATGAAACATTGGAAGTTAAATAATAACAATATTCTGAACCTCGTGAAATATAGTCGTCAGACTTGCAAATGAAAATATAATGTAGTGATATAAAAGTTAGGTTATATAAAGCACAATTTTTCCAACTTAAACAATGCCAACTTTCCTATATCTCATGAAGATAATTTGCTTCTATTAGTCAAACAATTTAATGTAATTTAACTATCTCTTAACTCACTTCTTAGCTACTCCATAATGATTGCGTCGTTTTATGACAGTGTGATTTGCATTTCATTTCATAATGGAGTAAGAACATTATATAGCAGGGATGATGATGGAATAATGGGTATTGATTAGTGATTATAAATGCAGAGTAGATGAAACGCCATGAGTTTTCAAAAGTAAGGGAGCAGGTTTTTGAAGGAAGGTCATTATCTTTCGGAAATCGTAATAAGTGTGATATTAAAGAGAACTTTTATACACAATCACAATAATTTTATAATAGCGAACTCATTACAGAAACGTGCGTCAAAATAAAAAAGAACATTCTCATAATGAATATTTTTTATGAAATGCTTTTTCAGCCGCTAACGTTTGCCGCAGAATGTTAAAATATTTTCACCAAGTTAGAAACTCCATTTCCTCCTAAATACCTACATGTAAATGACCACTTACTTTGTAGAAATGAATTTTTTTCTACTCCTGCGTTTTCTTTGATGTCCAAACGCTAATTTGCCGCGGCATTTGTCTCTTTTAAGCTCGTAGGAAATGCAGTAATGTGCACATGCCGGTGAAACTGGTCCTAGTTCCTTCATTCGTTTTAAACATTAATTTGGTACGAAGTGTTTCTAACGAGGCAGCGAATGTTGTGAGATCTCTCTCGGAAACAATTTAATTACCCTTTTTTAGCAACGTGACATTCATGGAATTTTAGTCGCATCCTGTTCACGCAATGTTTCCGTTTCGTTGAATTACTTTCAATGAATGTGGAAACCGTATTTTTTCAATATTTCTCTTGGATGTCAATCGCAGTACACAGCCAATAGAATACTTGTTTATTACACGATTGTTTACTTTACATATTATTTCAATTCCCCATTCTCATACACACTACTCACATGTCACTACACTACAAACCACTAAAAAGAGTTAACTTCGCCATGCACAAAACCTCATATATTCTATTCTCGTAACATAAGCGATTTATTCACATTCATCAATAGGTTATATAAACTCAAGTTTTGTATTCTCTGAAACATAAATAGCTCTCATATACAATGCTATTAAACGCGAACTGTGTAGAGTGAATATCGGGTCCATTTCTGTGTAGCCATAGAAGTGCCTAGTTTCAGGAAAGGGGAAATCATGACAACCGCTTTGTGGTTGTTTCAGGTGATTACTTTGCGATGAAGTTCCTGTCGTTTGTCTTCACCCATACTCTATTTCCAAAGTAATTGGTAATTTGGGACATCGCACTCGCAGGAACATTGGTACATCTTCCGTATTTGTCACTGGTTAAATATTTCTGAACTGCAACATATGTTCATGATTGTCATTCAGTTTTCTATGAGTCAGATTATTTTGTAATTTTCAATAGTGTACAAACAGATGTCACGAGAATATAAATTTTCACTCGTCTCGTGGATGTAAAATGCTATGAAGTACAATTTCAAACAGTGTTGTGTATATGGGGCGTTTTATCTTTAAATATGACCTTCTGAATAAAGTAATAGAAAGGTATATGTTCACTACCAGCCATTGTCGAGGATCTAAGTGACGCCCAACACAATATAAGTTATATTGCGATCCCATACCCTCAAAATCTCTTTTAGTCTCGTTCTCTTGTTAGCACGTCATTCCCGCTTTCAGGGATCATCTTTGTCCGCTTCTGTTGCCCTGCCCCAATCTCTGAAATTAAGCAAAGCCATGAGCATGGTTAATGAAACCTGAATTTTGTGAATATACTTTTGAGTCGCTATTTGATTGAGAGGCAGTACTAATATTTATTTCACTGCTTGTTGCCTAAATTAACACCTTATTAGCTTTTTATTATACAAAATATTTGATTAAATCTATTCTATTTTGCATTTAAACATTCTTGAAAACTGCATATGCACAACGTATATAACCTGCTAAATAATGTTATTGAATAGCGCGCGCTGACTTGTAACATCTGGATCATAAAACGAATCAAGAACCCGATTTTTTTGCCATTCACTAAAATTATGTGAAAAGTTGAGAACCAGTGCACCTTATTTATTCGTCTAATTTATTTTTGAACGAGGCTGAAATAGAATAACAATGGCACAGACCTCTTACAGCAACTACTACCAAATGCGGCTACATCTGCATTTTAAGATCCTGCGCCACCATGCAGAACCACGAGATATGAATGGGAGATTTCGCGCATGCCGGGGACTGCCCTGTGCCTCGCGGGCAGTCAGCTCGGCAAAGCGCGGGGCACTCTTCCGCAGGCAGCACGAGCGTAGGGCACAGGACCAGCGCAGATGAAGCAGATGAGGAGGATGTGAGGGACTCCTCCGCAGGCAGCACGAGCGTAGGGCGCAGGACCAGCGCAGATGAAGCAGATGAGGATGTGAGGGACTCTTCCGCAGGCAGCACGAGCTTAGGGCGCAGTACCAGCGCAGGTGAAGCAGATGAGGAGGATGCGACGCTGCCGTTCGCCAATAAACTGCAGCGCTTTGAGGTCGAGTCTCGCCCGCCCACAGACACACACACTCACATGTCGCCGTCCCAAGTGCCCACCACGACCCCACCGCCCAAATCCCCTACCCATCTCCCGCGGTGGCGGTGGTGTAACGGTTAGCGTCACGCGCTGTTATACCCAAGTTTGTGGGTTCAAACCCGATCGAAGCCGTGGATTTTTAAGGGCGAAAAACTCCGTTGTACTCCTTCCTTGGGAGGGGAAGTAAAGCCGGCTGTCCCATGTTAGTAGATTTACTGCATGTAAAAGATCCTCAAGCCTAAATGAAGC
Source organism: Teleogryllus occipitalis (assembly GCA_011170035.1). Classification (NCBI taxonomy): domain Eukaryota; kingdom Metazoa; phylum Arthropoda; class Insecta; order Orthoptera; family Gryllidae; genus Teleogryllus; species Teleogryllus occipitalis. The sequence continues at coordinate 205,734 of BLKR01000928.1, forward strand.
GTCTGAGCTAAATTCAAATTGCCTTTTTCCTCGCCCAAGTAATACCATCTCTCTCCCCTAGTTGGTGAAAGGAGCGTAACGAAATTTGCGTGGTCAGACGGAAGAGCAGGACTCATGGCCTGAGTCTCTTCACGTAAAATCGTCCTCGCCACTTCTGTTCCCGCCGATCCCATCCATCCTCGCCATCGCCCCGTCCCCATCCCCTAACCCGCCCTCGATCACGTCCCATCGTTCCAGTCCTCATCTCCGCCTGTGTTCCTGGCTTTGCCCAGCCTCCACTGCTGCTCCCACCACCCATGCCTCTCATTCACCTGCCCCTATCCCCGCAACCGTCCTCACAGCCCGCGCCCCGCCCTCTCTCACTTCCGATCCCGTCCCCGCCCCCGCCTCCGGCTTAACCTTCGCCGCCGCGAGTCCCGCGAACGACTTCAGCCGAGCGGCAAGAGGGCGCAATGAGTCGGAAGGGCCGATTCTCGGACCGCCGGCCTCCGCCCCTCCCTTCCACTCCTTCCCCTTCCCCTGGGCCCGCGAAGCCGCTGCCGCCCTCAGGTTCTCTCCTGCCCCACCTCTGTCTCTCTGTCTCTGTCTCTCTGTCTCTGTCTCTCTGTCTCTGTCTCTCTGTCTCTGTCTCTCTGTCTCTGTCTCTGTCTCTGTCTCTCTGTCTCTGTCTCTCTGTCTCTGTCTCTCTGTCTCAGTCTCTCTGTCTCTGTTTCTCTGTCTCTGTTTCTCTGTCTCTGTTTCTCTGTCTCTGTTTCTCTGTCTCTGTTTCTCTGTCTCTGTTTCTCTGTCTCTCTGTCTCTGTCTCTCTGTCTCTGTCTCTGTCTCTGTCTCTTTGTCTCTGTCTCTTTGTCTCTGTCTCTCTGTCTCTGTCTCTCTGTCTCTGTCTCTCTGTCTCTGTCTCTCTGTCTCTGTCTCTCTGTCTCTGTCTCTCTGTCTCTGTCTCTCTGTCTCTGTCTCTCTGTCTCTGTCTCTCTGTCTCTGTCTCTCTGTATCTGGCTCTCTGTCTCTGGCTCTCTGTCTCTCTGTCTCTCTGTCTCTCTGTCTCTCTATCTCTCTGTCTCTCTGTCTCTCTGTCTCTCTGTCTCTCTGTCTCTCTGGCTCTCTGGCTCTCTGGCTCTCTGGCTCTCTGGCTCTCTGGCTCTCTGTCTCTCTGTCTCTCTGTCTCTCTGTCTCTCTGTCTCTCTGGCTCTCTGGCTCTCTGGCTCTCTGTCTCTCTGTCTCTCTGTCTCTCTGTCTCTCTGTCTCTGTCTCTTTCTCTCTGGCTCTGGCTCTCTCTTCTTTCAATAGCTCTCTTCAACTTACGCTTCCCTCCTTCCTCTCGACTCCTCAATCTCCGTTGCCTTCAACTTCTCCGTCAAATAGAATAATTTCTTCGCATCTTCCTCCACTGTTTATCTCATACTAACACTCGTTCACCACTGAATAGCTATTTTGATAAAATTTTCTTCATTCCTCACATTTCGTCAAAAATATCTTGTAAAGGTCAGAGGAAATATTGTTTGCAAAATGAATACCACATCTTTTGCGAAGTCTTACCAAACTCATTCCGACATCAAAATCTTTATCCATCCAGCTTTTTTATCTTGACTTCACCCTATGCTCAGCACACTCCCCAATTCAATGTTATTTGCTTCCAACGTCATCTTTCCTTTCGGCTTGCCGCAATAACATGGATTGTCTTATCGTATCTCATTACTATGCACTTCCATTAGCCCTTGATCGCTCTCTGTATTTCTCTACTCCCGTCCTCCCATGTTCCCCCATCCACACGCAGGATTAATGCAACCCGCACTGCATTGATGTAGGATTGCGTCGCAGCGGCGCGGACAGGGGCTGGCAGGGCGCGGCCGGGGGGGGGGGGAGCAGAAAGACCCAGGTTTGGCAGATGGAACGGGATAGGGGGCGGGGCGGAGCGACGCTAGCAGGAGAGAACAAGGGAGTCGGGGTTGACGCGAACGGAGCCACGAGCTGCGCTGGGGGCCGTGGCGGGGTAGTATAAATAAAATTATTTTTTATATTTGCTACTACAGATGGAATTTGCTTCTTTTGTTCTTCGATAAATGATTGTGATAATAAAATGCTCAGGCAGCATAGATTTACATCCACTAGTTTTACATAACTTCGAAGATATCCTGGTGTACCAGTCATTTTTGTACATGATGTTTGAATGCCACTTGGTGACTGCACCAGTGATTTCGTTGTGGCGAGCAATTGCAGTAGCATCTCCACTGACGTAATTTACCTTTGTTGCTGAGTCGGAGCACCAGTGAAGGGAATAGGATGAAATTCGCATACCAATGAAGCCGAGCGCGCGTTGATCAAGCTCGTGACCAAGATGGTAGAGCGTAGCAGCGCTGTATTTTGCGGGACTTAGCTGTTAAGCATAAGAAAGTTTGCTTCTGCGTAGAAATATGTAAGTAACGTGTACCCTTAGTTGCACAGTTACCCCCAACTTAAACACTAGTGAAATTTGAAAATTATGTTGAAATATAAGAAATATAAAAACACGAAATTTTCAAAAAACGGCTCCAAATGGTTTCTTCAAATGTAATGTGAAGAAATTAAATTTGGTAAGTATAGTGCTGAACACAACTGTATAAAATACTGGCATAAATGCCATTTTGCTGTATATTTTTCTTTTTTTAATATAACACAAATTTATTTTTATTAAATATCTCTCTCACCGTTACATTACATTACCTGAAATTTACATTACCTGAAATTTGTATATATTATTGTATTTATGAGTAGAAGTACTTCAAATGATTGCCAATGAATTTTCTCGAAAGGGTAACGACAGTTTACGCAATAACGACATTTTCTCAAAAACGACTACACATTTTGGAATGAAAATGTTCATATAGGATAAGTCTGTTCCCATCTTAAAATACTTATATTCAGTTCTACCATTATGGAACGTAAAAAGTTAGAAAATATGAAACAATTTAGTTATTAGTTTGGGCGGCGATAGATGGCAGCAGGAAAGAGGATGAGGCAAGACCGAAAAGCTAGCCCAAACCAAAGGAATTGGAAAAATAACTAGTACGAGCAAGTCAGTGCCATTTGTACCTCCAGAGTTTTCGTAGGATTGTCCTGTCGTTCAGTGTGAAGCTGTTTACTGAATTTAATTTTATATTGTTCAGCTTCTTGATTTATTTCTACGAGAGAATTTAGAACTTAAAATTTGAAAATTTTGTGTTTTAAATCTATTTTGAATTTGGTTCAGTTCAGTGTGAGTTATTATGGAAGTGAGGGATTGGGGGGTAGGGATCTGATTTGTAGAAATTAACACTGAGAGGTGATCTGAGTCGAGGCCAGAGTGTGAGGTTGTGTAAAAATTGGCAATAATATTTGTTATTTCGATATCGATTGTATTGGGTAGCTTGTTTAGGACATGAGAAAAATTGGTGGATTCTCGGTGGAAAGTCAGTTTTTTCGGGTTGTTCTATATAATTTAGTAGCTGAGAGCCTGCTGCATCTGTAATTGTGACAAGTGAAACTTGACATGTTTACCATTTAAGCATCTTAAAAATATGAAAAATAATAAGGTCGATAGTATCGTCATAAAACCCAAAAAATGTGTTTTGTATATTGCCAATTTAATATGCAGGAATGATAGTTAATTTTGAGTTGGAATTTGAAAGTGTATGTGCTATTGTTTTAATACCAGATATGGGTGTTTAAATTTCTACGCTGCAGGGAAGAGTGATTTTGATTAAAATGATAACTCCACCGGCTGAAGAGATGAGCTTATCATTTTACTGCGTTTTAATATGATAGTTTAACTGTAGTTGGAAGTTTTAAGTGCGATTCAGTAATGCATGTAATGTCAACTATGATTGTTTAGAGAAAGAAATGGATTTGTTTTTTTTAATTATTTATACCACATGCGTTGCAATTCATTAGGATTAATGTGTGATTTGAAAGCTTTTGTGGTATTGGTCGAGCTAATATAGAAAGAAATTGTTTGTTGAATATTTTCTACGGTAGCTGGAATGATTGAGTTTATGATGTTGATTATGTGGGTTGTTGCAGAGTTGATATTACGAATAAAGGAAATATTTAGAGAGTTGTTTAGGAAGAGACAATTTTATGAACTCTTCGTTTAGACGTTTGGTGGAGTTTTATTTGGGGAATAGGTGAAATTTGTTACCTTTGCCTTTTTTGTTTCTTTTTGAGTCTAGGGAAATCGTGAATGTTTAGAGTAGGATGGATTATATGTTCGCAGGTTTTATATGAACATTTTGGAAAGTTCTTTAATTTATGACGGTGTTCTAAAATACTGAAATTAGGAAGTATTTTAGCAGATCAGTGCTACCGGATGATGTTAAAGAATTAATTATTATGAGATAAATAACTACTCTTTTATTTGATGATATTTCACCAATCCACGCTGTTTGCTTATGTCTTTCACATGGAAGTGGGAGGTCATATGGCTTTACCTAACTAACAAAAGTTATTCGATACGTCTAATCTTAACACTGTAAATATTAACTATAAGTCAACAAATAAAAATGCATTTTATATTCAGCATAAATGAAATGTTCTTTATAAGAAAAATAAGAAAACTTTAAGTCGGCTGCACTCGGTACCTGTCTCCCTATCACCCCCTCCCGCACCTAAAGAGAACGCGCGTTTGTAGGGAGTAGCATCCTTTAGAGCGCCTCGGCCGGCCATTTTTTCCGTGTCGTTCCCACGTGGCCACCGCGCCCCGCCCCTCCCCACCCCCTCCCACCGCGCCCCGCCCCTCCCCACCCCCTCCCACCTCGCCCCACCCCGAATCGCGTCGCCCCAGTGCCCAGTCCCAGCGCCCCTGATTGATCTGGCTCGAGCGGGGGCGGACAATACCTCTCTTCCGAAAATTTCATTAGCGCTGGCCGCCACCATAAAAATTTCAGGAACTCTCCAAACACAACCTTTATTGATTATTTTAAATAATTACGTAACGTGAATTTTATCTCCTCTGTTTACTTCCTCCATTAAACGCAGCATCACTGGAGTACCTTTAATGGTATTGATGTGAAAAGTGGGAGCTGAGATATTTTAGCAGAAATATATTTGTTAGGGGGATATTTTGGCCAGATTGGTAACGGAAGATGAACGGTTGAGGTTCCTTGTACGAAGAAATTGAACGCATGATTTTCACCAAAAACGTTACCCGAAGTAAACAAGCCACAAAATATCAGTGACAGTTTTCAGCTAAGTCGAATTCAGTCGCTGGCTGGAGGAGAATTCTAGCGGCCGGCTGCTCTAATCGGTAGTTCTGTAGATTCTTAGATCACCGGGCAAATTCCGGAGCAGTACCCTCACAGATACTGTCCGCGCTCGATATTTTTTTCTCTCATTCTATCTTCACCCCTTACTTACACACACCACAAATGCTGGGAGACCGGTCCGGACCTTAGAGCTTGTGTCAACTGGAGCGGTGCCCCACTGATAAGAGATACCTGGTTGAGGAAAACCCCACTAGCCGTCGGTAGGTGTCGGCATCGGATCTTGCAATTCAGTGGGGGAAGATCACCGCTATCTACCGCGATAAAAACATGAAGCACACTTACGGGACTAATGACCTTAGCAATGACTACTGAGCAATGTTGCGCCAGGAATCACAACAGTCAATCAATCATAATGAATATCCCGAAACCACACAAAGTTTCATTCTTTCGTGTTCTTTTATTAATTTATTACCACACAATTCAGGAAACTAAGTATATCAGACATCATTTTTAAGTTCATTAAGACTGTAATAAATCCTTTCAGAACCTCAACACTTCATCGTAATAGAAGAACTTCATTTTAATAGAAGGCTCTTGAAACGCAAGGAATGAAATTCTTCAATAAATATGCGATGTAAACACACAGTTGGCACAGGAGCACGGCAGTGCGGCCCGAGAGCATTATAACTCAGAAGGCGAGATACAGGGCGATGAGACCAGGTGGACTGTTCCCATTACGAACGTGGTGGCTTGCGAGTCCCGTTTGATTGGAGCAAAAGTTTCGTACGAGCTTACGGGTTATATTGCTGATGACTGGTTGGAGTAATCCGGCGTTGCTTGACTGCTTGTTTACGCCAATTCACTCTTAAATAACTCCACGCTCTTATTTCACTCCAACTATTCCGATCCACCTGCTTCAAGCCTGTACGTCCGCTCCGCCCGCTCCTTCGGTTCTGGCCGCTTCTTTCCTCCCCCCTCTCTTTCCGTATCTCTTTCTGTGTACCCACTGCTTCCTCTCTGCCTGCTCCTTCCATTCTGATAGCTCCTTTCTCTCCAACCACTCCCCTCTCTTCGCCCGCCCCTTCCTCACCGACCGCTCCGCCAGCACTTTTCTCTCCGCCCACTCCTTCCTCTCCGCCCACTCCTTCCTCTCCGCCCACTCCTTCCTCTCCGCCCACTCCTTCCACCCTGCCCGCTCTATCCTCTCCGCCTACTCTTTTCTCTCCGGCCGCTTATTCCTCTCCACCTGCCTTTTTCTCGTCGCCCGCTCCTTCCTCTCCGCCCGCTCTTTACTCTCCGCCTGCTCTTTTCCCATTGCCCTCTTCTTCCTCTCCGCCCACTCCTTCCTTCCCGCCCGCTCCTTCCACTCCACCCGCTCTTTTCTCTCCGCCCACTCCATTCGTCCGCTTCTTTCCCTCCTCTCGGTCGTTGAATTCCTTCATCTCTGCTCTCCCCACTCGCCTTGTCCGGATTGCGGGCATTACATATGCATTGGGAACTGCATTTAACAATATTTTCTAAAAGAAAATCACAATTTTTAGAAACGTTTCAAAATGCCACCTACTACCTATTTTGTCTTGGCCTCTAAAGGATTCGTGCAAAATTTGGAAGGAATACTTTCTGTAGTTTAAGAGGCTTTGTGATTTAAGCATACGCTCACTTTTCGTAGTTAAGATCGCTGTAAAAGTAATCACAGTTTGAATCGATTAGTACTGTTGATATATACGTACCTTATTATTAAATTGCGATGTAATTCAATAAACTGCAAAAAGAATGAAGTATTTTTGCTCAACACAATCATTGTTATCGTAAGATAACATTATGGTGTTAATTAACATTTTGGTCAATTGTTTATCGATTTTGCCCCATTCAATAGTTACGTTTTTCAATGACCCTTCTCTAAAATAAAAATATCTTTATATGTGTAATATGATATAACACTGTAATATCTTCGTTTAATTTTCGAAATCCGTTGAACTTGCTAAGAAACGTCTTTTCCTAGGAAACCTCATTTTATTTGTCTCCTGAAATTGTCGGATATTTTCATTAGTTGCTCAAGCGCGAAGTTAAAACACACGAGCTGTAGATAATACCATCAGGCTGCTTCTCCGGAGTCACGAGAGACTGCAGTTCGTTTGTGGTGGGTCGGGAAGCGATTGGCCCAGACCCGGGGGATGGGGCGCGCTGCCCCACGCCAGGACGCGGCTCCTTCCGTGGCTCGGCCCCAGAACCCCAGGGCAGGCGGAGACAACAACGAGGGAGCACACAGTGCAAGAGGGACTGTGTCAACGAAAATGCTCTGGGAATAACAGGCTTCTTGTATTCTAGTGAGAAATATTATTAACGAAATGGATTTTATATATCTGCTAATGATGATGTTATCGTTGAAGAAATTGTTAATAATTTTTAGTATGTTAATAAAGTCGGGAATATGGTAGCGCTGGATAATGTGGTAAGGTTATAATGAAATTCTCAGATGTAGGTAATTTTGATGACTCAGTGACTCCAAAATGAAGTGGTGGGGATGATTAGAGGGGTTGAACGAAGAACTGTGGAAGAAATGGCAGTTTCGCATAGAACGGTTGTAGTTCTGAACTAAAAAACAGCCAATAGAGGCGATGCGCCTGGTTTTTGGTTGATTGATTGATTGATTGATTGATTTTTTCGTGTTTCCGGGCGCCTCAACTGCTTTGGTTATTAGTTCCGTAAGTGTAGTGCATGTTTGTTCTCGAGAGATGGCGGTGTTCTTCCCCCGCTGGATGGCGAGGTCCGGCGCCGACCTACCGTCGGCTAGTGGGGTTTCCCCCTAACCAGAACCACCAGCGGGGCACCGCCCCAGCCGGGACAAGCTCTAAGCTCCCGACCGGTCTCCCGGGATATGTGGTAGTGTAGTGCAAGTTAGTGTAAGTGTGTGTGCGTGTAACGGGAGAGGACAGGACAAGGAATAGGAAGGAAAGATTGCGCGCGGTCCTTGGCCCGTTTGGTAGGGTACTGCTCCGGCATTCGCCTGGTGTTGATCGGAGAAACCACGGAAAACTACCGATCAGAGCAGCCGACCGCTAGAATTCTCCTCCAGACAGCGACTGAATTCGACCTAGCTGAAAAACTAGTGTCGAAAATCCTGTCGCCGTGGGGAGTGGGAACCTAGGACCTCCCGGTCAGAGGCGCTGCAGTGACATCAGTTGATGCACTGAGCTACCGCTCCCGGTGTGATGCGCCTGGTGTATTGGTGGAAACAAAACTGAGTCAACCCTAACAGCTTTAGCGCGCGCCGCGGCGTCTGCATAACAACTAGAACCTCTTGCGCCCGCTGCGCTTTCGTCTGAGCTCTCCCGGCCGGGGCGGGAGCGAGGGCGGGGGGGGGGGGCGGAGGAAGGCGCGAGCGATAAGTCGCGGGCGCCAGGCGCCTCGTGCTCGCGGGGCTCCGCTGGCGGCGGCCGTGAAATTGGGGTGCTAAGGGGCGCGGGGGGGGGGGCGCAGCGGGCGCCGCGAACCGCTCCGCCGTGAAATGCGCGCCGCCTGCACGCACGCCCTCCCCTCCTCCCCCTCCTCCCCCCTCCACCCGCCGTCCGCAGCCACCGTGCCGCCGCTGTTCCCCACGACGGTTCCTCTTCCGTCAGTGTTGCGGTTGCCTCCGCCGTGCTGTTTGCAATGCCGTCGCCGATTCTTCATTCAACCAATTCTCGTCACTCTCCGTTCTCTGCCTCTTTGTGTTACTGATGCATTATCCTTCTTTGTTTAAGTATTTGCTTCCTTGGACGTAGTGTGAACTGATTTTGCGTACGAAGGATAATTTGTAGAAGGGCCTCATCGTTGTGAAATAGTTTGCCAGCGCTGTAAGTCGCATTTCGTTTTTCATGATTTCGTTGAATGTTAATGTTTGCATTTCATTCTTTACAAGTAATAATTATTTCAATCCCTGGGGGCTTCTCTGGTTATAATGGCACTGGTGGTAGCCTGCGGTTTTATTTACTGACGACTTTTCCAAACAGCACATACACTATTATTTTCCTCCGCTCTTCTTTGTCTCTTCATTATGCCCTGGACGCCTTGCGGCCGCTTCACCCATCTGTTCTTGACTCACCTCCTGCGCATTCTTACCCATTAGTCAACCTCTTCTTGCAGTAGCACTCCTTCCTCCTTCCTCGTCTCATTTCCAACTGTTCCCCCGCCACAGCGCTTCCTAAACCTCTTCCATAACTCGCTCACTCTTCTGCGCTAGCCCCCTGGGCCCCCTCCCCTCCCCGCCCCACCTCGTCGAGACGGCGAGGCGCGGCGCAGCGGCATCGCATTCATATGACGGCGCATTCATCTGCGGCGGGCGGGGCGGGGGCGGGGAAGGGGGCGGGGCGCTCGGGGCGGAGAGCATTGTGGAGTGCGCGCCGCGAGGCTGCTTCCGGGCCCGCGATGGGGGGAGGGGCGGGGCGGGGCGGGGCGCCATGGGGCTCATCGACCCGTGCGCTTCGACCCGCGGTCACCGCTCTCCTCGGTCGCTCGAACGGGGCTTCGTTTGGATGTCTTTAATTAATGGAGATGCATCCCTCCACTGGCTCTGCGGAATGTTCTTGTGTTGATGTACTAATATTACTGGTAATTATTAACTCGCTTGTGTTGTAATGGTGAACGAAGCGTATTATTTGGCAATTAAGTCTCTTGTGCAGAATTACACTTAATAAGGGTATACCGCCGAATGGGGGTAAAATATTCTTGGCTAAATCGTTAAACTGTGTTTTAGTAGATTAAGATCTGCACTACAGTGTTTCCATTTTAATTAATAATATTATGTTATTCATTTATTTAATATATGTAAAAATTTCCCAGATATTTGCGGTACAGATAAAATTCATGTAGTTCGAAAACTGAATAATTAGGAATGTTCTTTAGATAAGTTGTCCAATTCTTGGAGGGCAATTTCGTTCATCTAAACAATTCGAATGCCTAAAATATTCTGCCAATAAACCGGTATTATTTGAAATATATTACGCAATATAATACAACTCATGTATACTCATACAATGAGAAGTGAGAATCGCAATTCGTAAATAAGTTATTTTACTGCCAATAAAACGGCATCATATTGAACATCGTGGGCAGAAACCTGGAAGCGCAGGGAAACACACCCAGTACGCGCATTTGGGTTCATGGAATCCGTGGAGAAGTGGCAGAACGAGAAAGGGCGATGTTACAAATGAACCGAAAAATGGGATAATATAGACCTAGAATTGATAGATTGTTTATTTCGTTTTTCCTGGCACGTCAACTGCTATGTCCATTACTGCCATAAATGGAATGCATGTTTTTATCACAGTTTGTCCTCCCACTGGAAGGTGAGATCCGGTATTGACCTACACCTCAGACATCGTGATTTCCCAATCCAGATTTTTTTCTCCAGTGAGGCACTGTCATAGCGGGGACAATCTTTAAGCTCTCGACTGCTCTCCCGACATATCGGGACTGTCTAATGTCGTGCGTGTAAATATGTGTGTGTATGAGTGTGTGTGTGTGTGTGTGTGTGTGTGTGTGTGTGTGTGTGTGTGTAAGATGAGGGGAAAGATAGGACAAGAGGAAGAAATGATCGTGGGCAGTTCGTGGCCCGTTTTTTAGGACACTGCCCCAACATTCACCTGGTGATGATCGGAGAAACCTCCTTAAACTGCTGATTACAGCAACCGACCGTTAGAACACCTGACAGCTGCTGAATCCTCTAGGCATCGGCTGAATTCAACCTTGGTGTCTATCTAGCGTCGAAAATCCTGAAACCGTCGGGTCTGGAACCCCAGGGCCTCCTGGTCAGAAGCACTACAATGATATCAATTGGTGCCCTGAGCCAACTCAGCTGGTGTGGAACTCCGAAAGATTGGAGTGATAAGTACTCAACGGATGGAAAGCGAGATGAAACTGGAGAGCTGACAAGGAACCGCTACTGAAATTCGAAAGACAACTGGCAGAGTGGGGAAAAGATTTTCAGATACAGACACAGAGGATACGGCAAACGCTACTGAAATTCGAAAGACAATTGGCAGAGTGGGGAAAAGATTTTCAGATGCTAGTAGACAGAGGATACGGCAAACTAAGGACCTGGAAGATGAACGGGTTACTTGAGCTAAAATGAGGCCTCTGGACTACGAGCGTTTTTATTGATGGATTATTGACTTCGGGCGCGTCACCGGCTCAGTTCATTATCCCCACAAGTGTGGTGCATGTCTTTATCACAGGAGATGGAGGTGATCTTCCGTCGCTAGATGGCCAGATCCGGAGCTGAGCAACATCGATTCAACAGCTTTGTCCAACGAGGTATCTCCCACCAGCGTGGCACCGCCCCAACCAGGGCAAGCTCTAAGCTCACGACTGGTGTTCCGACAGGTGTGGTCGAGTAGTGCACGTGAGTGTGTGTATAATTAAAAGGAATAGGACAGGTAGAAGGAAAGACCACGCACGGTCCATGGCCCGTTTAATAAGGTACTACTCCGGCATTTACCTGGTGTTGATCAGAGAAACTAAGGAAAACTACAGATCAGAGCAGTTGGCCGCTAGAATGTTTCTACAGACAGCGGCTGAAATCGACCTAGTTTTCAAGCTAGTGTCGAAAATCCTGCCACCATTGAGACTGAAACCGCAGGATCAGAGGCACTGCATGACATCAGTCGGTGCCCTGAGCCACCTTTGCTGGTTCGAGCATTTTGAGTCGAGGGTGAATGACATTAGCAAAAACGTATGCCCATAGACGTATGCCCGTAGATAACTCCTGCAACTGTTAAAGGAGCCCCTTTAGCCTTACATAAAGAACATTTTATTTACGTAAAATATGTTGAATCCCTGATTTTCTTCTTTTACGAGTAACTTATCAATTTGTAAAACTGTCTCACGGCATGTGGGGAAGAGGCACTCCAAGCCATCAGGCAACTATTTAATTCATTCAACATAAAACTGAATGTGTTTATTAATTGTTTCATTAAATTATATTTTTATTCTCCTTGTATTATATTTGTAACGAGTAAAATGTGCCATATGTAAATTTTGAAAAAATGTTTAATGGGAACAGGGGGTCGCAAACGTAGTTGGCTCCTCCTTGTGATCCACGCTTTGCGTATAAAGCCGATATAAAGAACGGAATGTCAGCAAGATCTGGAATGACGAGAGCGACACTGCACTGCACTCAAACAACAAAACGCATGGGGCAGTGTGTGCTTGCCACAGAGACATTGAAGAAGCAGTCGGCGGTGCTCTGCGCTCTGCAACGGGAACACGACGCCCGGTGCGGCAGGGGGGGGGGGGGACGCCGCAGCAATTTCAGGGTTCGTGGCGGCGAGGCAGGAGACTGGGGCGGCCCCCTCGCTGCAGATCGATCCGACCGGTTCGACCCGCGGTCGCACCCCTCCCACACCTCCCCACCGGGAGCGGTAGCTCAGTGCATCAAGCGATGTCACTGCAGCGCCTCTGACCGGGAGGTCCTAGGTTCGAGTCCTGACACTAGCTTTTCAGCTAGGTCGAATTCAGTCGCTGTCTGGAGGAGAATTCTAGAGGCCGGATGATCTGATCGGTAGTTTTCCGTGGTTTCTCCGATCAACACCAGGCGAATGCCGGAGCAGTACCCTAACAAACGGGCCACGGACCGCGCGCGATCTTTCCTTCCTCTTCCTTGTCCTATCCTCACCCTCTAACACACACGCTTACACTAACATGCACTACACTACCACATATTCCGAGAGACCGGTCGGGAGCTTAGAGCTTGTGCCGACTGGGGCGGTGCCCCACTGGTGGGAGTCCTGGTTAGGGGGAAACCCCACTAGCCGACGGTAGGTCGGCGCCGGATCTCGCCATCCATGGGGGAAGATCACCGCCATCTCCCGAGAAAAAAACATGCACTACACTAACGGGACTAATGACCACAGCAGTTGACGCGCCCGGAAACACTAAAAAATCAATCAATCAATCAATCACACCTCCCCCTTCGCCTCCTAACCCCTGGTGCTGACCTGCCCGATGGCCCCGCCCACCTGCCACGACGCGCCACATCCAGTGACAAACAGGTGGACTGATTGGTGTTTTTTTTTTCGTTTTTTCGGGCGCGTCAATTACCGTTATCGTTTGTACCGTACGTGTAGTGTATGTTTAATCGCAAGATGTAGCAGTGTTCTTTTTCCGCTCGATGACGAGATCATGTGCCGATCTACATGTGGCCTTTATCTAGGTATTTCCTGCCAGCGGGACAAGTTCCAGACGAGACAAGCTCCAGACTGGTCACCCGATATGTATGATGGTGTAGTGCATATAAGTGTGAATGGAATAAGGGGTGAGGATAAGGCAAGGAAGAGATAGGAAGGATAGCGTTTGGTCTGTGGCCCGTTTGTTAAGGTAGTGCCGTGGCACACTCGTGGTATTGATAAGAAAAAACACGGAAAACAACTGATGAGAGTGGCCGGTCGATAGAATTCTCCTCTAGACAGCTAGCTTGTCACCTTCCTTACTCCCCCCTTTGTTGCGAGATTTGTGGACGAATGACTCCAGCTGAAGTTTATAGTTGCTCGATGAGTGGCATTCGTATTAACAATGGATGTCACCAGTTTTATTACAGTTGAAATGTTCCCACTGTAATACAACAGGGTATGGGGTCGTCTTTTGATACCAATGGCAAAAAAGATCAGGTACTTTTGAAAAATTAACAGGGAGAGAATATTCTTCCTTAGAATTACAAACATTTTAAAAGAATGGCAGCAATCGTTAAATTGGATTGCATCATACACTAGCGCTTGAGACATAAACACTTTTATTTTATTCTAAGCACAATAACAATGAGCAGACACTATCTGAAAAAAATGAACACACACAACACACACACACACACACACACACACATATATATATATATATATATATATATATATATATATATATATATATATATATACACACACTTATGTACGAAAATGCACAGCATGAAAAAAAGAATCGGGAAATAATTCTCAAATAATTCCCGTACAGTAGGTAACAACTCTAGTGTGAATAAAAAATGAACTTTCTCAAATTATTTACAATGACATTAAATTGTATTAAAAAAGTTTGTTACAACATGAATATAATACCTTTTTCACAGAAATCTTGCAAAGATGTCAGTGAATAAGTAACTAGAATGCATTCTTTGATGAAATAATAAAATGTAACTCAAATTAACACTTTCTTTGGCCACGAAGGAATTTGTTACTTCCTAAGACTTTTGTAGCGTGAAATTTAAAATAGCTGTAAAATGTTAAATCATCTGTTTTCAGTTACGATATTCGTTGAATAAATTCCACTTTCTATAGAAGTGATTTCAAACATATACGCTTAAAGTAACTAAGAGTTCTATTAACTTATCTTGCAAATGTAGCTTCTAGCTAAATTTCGCCAGACACGCTAACAAGGGAAAACGGCAATGCAGTTCACAACAGAACGTTACAACTCACGATGCCTCTGGTCGTTTTAAAATATGCTCCCAGTCACCGGAAATACAGACGTCAGCCGCAACCAAGGCCAGACAGCTGAGTTTCCTGGCCTGGTGTCGTTTCCGCAGCGAATTCTATCCTGCGCTCCCTTTGCCTTGCGTAGCAGTGTGGTCGCGTCGTATATTTTCGTTTCCCAGAACGAAAATTAGTCCTCTTGCTTCAGTGTCGCGTAGGAAAGAAAAGTAGGCAAAGGGAAGGACAAAAAAAGCTGTGGGGAAAAACGTTACTTATTAGTCGCGAATTCGCCGAAAGTAACAAGTGCATGCTATGGTGCACTGTAATTCATAATTTGAAATTACATGGCACACTTCTCATGGAATTTGATGATTATTCTTGACACGTTAATATCGAAAATCTTGTATTTCATTTACGTTAAATAGTTTCATTTAGTAAATTGTAACTTCATTATCTCTAATAAGCTTTTTAGAAGACAGTATCCGTCGATTTCCTTCGTAGTCCGCAATCTTCCAGAACAACCTTCTTCTTCCCAGGTCGTAGACAAAATGGATGAAAATTCGTTCCTTCCTCGTAATTTGCAAGAGATTGTCAAAGAAAATTGTGATTGGTCGGTGCGTTGAAGCAAACAATGTCTGAAGCGGTGGCAATTATCTGCGCCTTCTAATGGTCAATGCGAGTACTGTATCATAGGTACAGCGCTTCACAGTGACAAGAAATTAAATTGCAAATAGTCTGGCTTGTAAACGCAAGCTAGCGGTTACAAGCTGAATGAATGAATGTCTTATTTTACGTGGCGAGACTCAGGCCATCAGGCCTGCTCTTCCGTCTGACCACGCAAATTTCGTTACGCTCCTTTCACCTACTAGGGGAGAAAGAAGGTATTGGGCGACGAAACAGGCAATTTGAATTTGGCTCAGAGGCTTCATTTAGGCTTGAGGATCTTTTACTTGCAGCTAATTTACTAACATGGAACAGCCGGCTTTACTTCACCGCCGAAGAAAGGCGTACGAAGGATATTTTTCACCCTGACTTTTAAGTCTACGGCTTCGGTCGGGTTTGAACCCGCGAACTTGGGTATAACATTCAAATTCGCTAACCGTTTCACCATCGCCGCCGCAGAAGCTGATACGGTAGAGTCTAAAATTCTGACACCGCCGGGACTCGTTCACCAAGACGTCCCTACAGTGCCATCCCTGAGCCACCCCGGTCGGTCCTTTCCACTCTTCGTTGCGTCCTTCTCCCCTGCTGTTGCTGCGCGGCGCACGACCCGCTCACCTGCAGGTGGCCTGCGCGCCGCGCCGCGTCGATTGACAAACCCGTTTCATTTTGTGCCCAAACTGAGCGGTGGGTAATCGCGACCGCGCCAGCGCCAGCTGTATTTACGCGATGGGAAAAATGACGTTGCTCATTACGGTGTCGTTATGGATTTATCCCGCGCTGCGGCCGTGGCTTCCGCCGCCGTGGTTCGCCCCATCGCCCTGCGGCCGCGTGGCGGCGTGCGCGCCTCGTACGTCATCGCCCGAGGGGATTTGCGAGCTGCTGCCAGGTTGCGGGCTGGTCGAAGCTGTCGATGGAAGCAGTTTGCGTGGAATGAACGCACGTGCTGTGTTTAGAGGGTTTTGCATGTGTTAAGGTATGGTTAAACGTTTACTTGTCGCGGGAGGAGGCTAAAATCTGGAATTCCATTCGTGAATATTTTTACATATGATGCACACAACATGTAATACAATTTGGTGTCAGTGAATTCGTTGTGGCTACAAGAAAGATCGATAACTATTTTAGAGGTATTATATATCAGTGATGTCGATAAGTGTGTATGTGTTTGTGTGTGAGGGAAGGGGATGGTAAGAGTATTGATCCTATTCTAAGACTTAAATGTGTTGCTTCAGACAGATTAAAAATATATTATTAAGTGCCTTTTTTACTCATATATAAATTTTTAATTTCGACATATTTTTTCTTTCTTCTATTGATAGAATTGTGATGAAATGAAAATAATAAATCAAATGTTTTAAAAAAGAAATTAATGTTGTAACACGCAGTAAAAAAAGTTAGTGAATGAAAGGAATTGTCAATACCAATGTAGTTTAAATTCATGTCATCTTGTATGATTGTGTAATCTTTCCAACTGTATAATAAGATGAAATTATTGAAATATTTTATTTGAGTAGAAAAGTGTCTAAACTGTTCATGCACCCGTTCCGAAAAATATTATTGTTTTAATAACTGTACTGTTTCGTTTCGACATGATTCACGAAGCTCTCTTTTTAGTTCCTCACTTTAATTTATAAGAATAGAAAGCAGTGTAATCGAGTGTCGAGGATCACCGAGTTTTAGGCAGAAAAATTCTCGATCTTCGATTTTCGACTGAAACTTGTAGAACGGAAAAGAGAGTAAATCTTATGTTAATGTGTAGTAAATCACTTCCTCAAACACGTTATGTAGTCAGAATCCCTGTTTTGTGGGTCTTCATACCGAAAAATCGATTAACAAAAAGTATGTGATCTTGTTTTTTGTGTTGAAAGTAATCTAACTCAAATTTCGTGCTTCTTTTTACAGCAGTTGTTCGCTTCAAGCGTATTGTGACAAATGGGTATTTATTTATTAATATAGACTTTGTTATACCCATATATCCTTCAAAAATTCTTAGAATGAAAACGGTTAAAATTTCTGCAGGGCAGTATATTTTATTCATTCTGTGCGTGTAATAACAAAATTTGCTACTTCAAAGAATTGATTTCCAATTTAAAATATGTGTATAATTTAGTTAAGCAGTTTATCTCTGATTTGAGTAAAAGCGAACACTTCTCTACAATACTTAACAAAATATTTTTAAACGCATAATTTCTACAAAATACTTAGGTAAGAGTGATTGGCATGTCATCGTATAAACTTATATTGGAAATAAAACAAAATATTTAGCTCTGATAAAATACGATTTAAGAATGAATAGTGCTATTCGAGCAACATTGTGCTTCTGAATTTTTGTTGTTTTCTCTTGTTGGCAAATGTACCTCGAAAATTCATATTCCCAATCTACATATATTCAAATAAAATAGAAAATTCTGTCTTTGACTTCAAAATAATTTCAATTTTATTACCACATATGGGTATTTATATGATAAAAACACCCATCCAATAGCTTCTACCATTCTTGCTGTCTGAACGCTGAACACGCGAACGGCCAAACCCATTTAAATGGAGTGTTCTCTGGGTACTTTTAATGAGTAGGGTGCATTAGATAGTGTATAATTGACCCTAATTTTGTAGAAAATAATTTTATTTTCTATAAACAGATGTTTTAGTTTCTTTGTTTTTATACAAATTACAGTAATTCGATCTTAATCTAATTTCGCACATTTCACTTCATAACAATTGTTTTTTGAACATGAAATTTCGTGAATTTTATCTCCAACCCCCTATTCACAAGCCCTTAAAGCAGAATTTAGTAAGTACGAACCTTTTCAGTTTTTGAAGGATATCTCGAAAACGGTCATAAAATCTTAGTGGATGGGACAATTCTCAAAGCGCGTTCAATGTGTTACTGAATGCATTTAGTTCCGAGAACGTAACTAGGCTCTGAGCAACTGAAGGTAGAAATTGACAATTCGTTCTGACCGCGGGGCGGGGGTGGTGGGCAAGGTGGGGCGGAGTGGAGGGCGGCGGAAAGCGGAGCGCAGCGGCGGAGCAGGGTGAGGCTAAAATCACTTTCATTCGATTAGATCTCAGCAGATCGAATTCATTGCTTTTTTTCTGATTAATAACTGCTTGTGATAAATAGGCAGATTACTTCCAGTACTGTTATTAACTTTCTCTCGACCTTTACATTTTCATTAAATAAAGGCAGGCGCGCATTTGTACTCGAGATTATAGGATAATTATTTCTCGAAAAAATACATCAATGCTAGTTTGACCATCATTAAGTAATATACAATCGCCAAATCACATGTACTGGTTATTGCAACTAGGAAAATGAATTTTTGACGTGCAAAGCTGATCCAAAGTCAATATCGTGATTACATTTTCCTCGAGCGCTTGGCAGGAATTTGATTGAAATATGCATATTTATTAACTTTACCATTTTCAAACGATAATTTTCTCGTTTTTTGTTTCGATAAAACGATATACTTAAACGTCATTATCCACATTGTGAAATATATATTGGCGTTTTGAATTTACGAATAAGCGATTAATTATTCTAAAAGTTCAATTACTACGAATATTGCGAGAACATTACAGTATCTTGTATTGGTTTTATTCACAAGAATTTGGCAATAATTAGATAAATATATGCTCCAAACCTTTAGCTCTTTAATTGGAATTATCCTTCCAGATATACTGCATAATTTGAAAAGGTTATATTTATATGTAATCACAAAACATTTTAAATTTTCAAAGAATGAATGCACATATTTTAATTTTTCAGCATTTCCATCTTTGAATTTCTGTTGAAAATAGAATATACGTTGTATTGTTATATAAGTTTTACCTTTCCGGACGTATTGAAAAATTTCATATCTATTTCGGAAAATAGATCCTAGCTGAATAGTTATAACATCTTTATATTAATTTGAGTAACCAATATTTTGGCTTGGAACTTTTATACACATTCCAAATTTTCACAATGAAGTAACATGAAATAGAATCTGATTTATTTTCTATGAATGTACTACAAAACAGTTCTAATTCATACGCACTAGTGTAAATGTTCAGACCGTTTCCACCACCTTCTGCATGAATAAACTCGCATTCTCTGCTACACCTGAAGCGCTCTTGAATCCGCATCACGGAAAACGTTTTTGTTCACTTGCGATCCGAACAACAAGTGTATTTTGTAGTGCATTCCATTTACGGCGCGTGTAGTCTGGATCGCCGACCTTTTGTTCTACGTGACACGGGCTCGACGCAGACCCGCGGGCCCGGACGCTTCGCAACGGCCGGCCGCGTGCCGCCAGCCAAGTTGACACATGGAACTAATGTACCTTTCGGAGACAACGGACGAGTGGTGTGAAATATATTGGCGTTGAAAACCGGTCAAATATTTTTGCGCGGCGGGCCCCAGGCCTCGCCTCGCTTTCGATTCCGCGCGCGCGCACGTCCCGCCCCACGCGTGCGTTGCCGTGCCGCGCTCCGCCGGGCCGCGTCGCGGAGCGAATGCCATGACATTTGCACCTGCTTTCACCGGCAGCGCTCGCCACTGTGGGCGCAAAGAGCTGGCGCGACGCGGCCTTTCACTTGTCGACATACAGGCGACTCATTACCCGACGCATGTCGTTGAATGCGCACGCGACGAGCGCTAATTAAAGCACAGGGGTGGAAAGAGAGATTTTGGCACCTTGCGGCAGGTGTGAATGTGTGTGGAGGCTTCTCGTGGAATCATGAATATTCACACAAAGCCTTGTTATCCCTGGAATTTGCGGCGGGGCACGCTCTCGCGTTCATCCGGTACATTTAAGCATTTAGACGTCCCGGGTGCTCTGCGCGCACCCACAGGGCTGCAAGTGTTCGAAGCGCAGGATACGCCCGGGCAGCTTGATAGAAAACTATGTTGTCATCTCTGTCCGTAAGAATGGTATATTAGAGCAACGATTTTACCTGTTAATAGGTCTCAAAAGCTACCTCGATTACTGTGTCTTCACGTATTCCGATTCTCTCCCAATCGGTGAGCAGGAATGTTATCGTTCACCAGTCAGGAATCGTTTATAATATTTTGAAAAACATTTAAATGAACACACAATTACTGATCACTTCACAATTACTGATCACTTCACAATAATACCACTGATTTTATCTATTCTATTTATCTACTATTCCCTTTAAAAGAAATTATCTTAAAAGTGATTGTTCTCTTTGAAATGAATTGCCTTAAAAGTGAAGAAGGTTTATAAAACAGCGTGAGCGAGGAGCGAACCACGTCGCGAGAGAAGAGCCGCAAGGCCCTCGCGTACGCAGCACATTGAATACGTGGGACACGACGCGCGTTACGAACGGTTTAGGCACTGGACGGACGGATGGACAGACGACGGACGGACGGATGGACGGACGGATGGACGGACGGATGGACGGACGGATGGACGGACGGATGGACGGACGGACGGACGGACGGACGGATGGACGGACGGATGGACGGACGGATGGACGGACGGATGGACGGACGGACGGATGGACGGACGGATGGACGGACGGATGGACGGACGGATGGACGGACGGATGGACGGACGGATGGACGGACGGATGGACGGACGGATGGACGGACGGATGGACGGACGGATGGACGGACGGATGGACGGACGGACGGACGGACGGATGGACGGACGGATGGTCGGACGGATGGACGGACGGACAGACGGACGGGCAGGCGGAAGAACAGGCGGACGGACGGATGGATGAACAGACGGACAGACAGATGTTTTCCCGTCGATCAATTTTTCGGTTTCAAGGACCCACAAAACATGAACTCTGGCTAAACAAAGTGCTAGAGAAAGTAATTAACTATAAACAGGGAGAAGATTGTCACTTCTTTGTTATCGGGGCCCATCAATAAGAGTTTTTCTTTCGAAAATTCGCCGTTTTTTTCGCAGCATTGCAATACTTTCTCTCCACTTCGTAAGCAGTAGCGAGAGAGTAAAAATACCCCTACTGATCATATAAAACGAAAAGTTCCTTGCACAAAAGGAAATACACGTCACAGATGTTTTTTTTAAATTTTCTTCGGCGTAAAAAGTAGATTAAAGCTCGTGCCTCAAGGAAACACATGTACAGAAGACTTCGTTAAGTAGAGTTCGCGTGAGATATCTGTGTTCTGAGCGACTGTTTTTAGCGCAATCGATATAGACTCAGCTCATGCGCAGTAGACACATCTATGTACGAATACCATCGCTGATCAGAAAAATCTGGTAGCCTAATGCACGCTATGAATTATATTCCACAAATGTTCAGAAATTTGTTTTGGCTACGTTAGTAATTTGTTACATTGCCCTCTTGTCCACTTTCTTATACAAAATGTTTATGCATTTTTTGCACCGAGACTGCCTGTCAAAAAGCTGGGCAGTCGATGTTTTGAGACGGCATTCAGTGCATTCCGCTTCTCCTCTGTGACGTCAGCAGAGTGCGCCGATTCGTCGCACGAAGCGCTAGAGCCGCAGCCCTCGCCTTGTTGCGCGTTCAGATCAGATCGCTTCCCTGGCTGGATAGAAGATTCAGTATGTAGAGGAAGAGATACAAATATGAAATAACACTTTGATTTCCGTTGCTTGATATGTAAAGAAAGAAATGATTGTGAAATGTTGAACAAGAAGAAGGTATACTAGTACTGTTATCACTGATGAGACACCAACAGTATAATTCAACTCGAAGTGCGTAAATACGTTCTTTTTGACGGAAGTGCATTTTTTCTTGTTTAGAGAACAGGGTGCAAATATGGAATACCACCGATAATATGCAATACATGCTTAATAATTAGTCAAAATTACAGACTTGATTGATTGATTGATTTGATTTATTTAGCTTTCTCGGCTATTTGTTAGACAAAATACATATTTCCATATAACTGTAGGTATACTCTCTTAACTATTTACAAAATTAATTTTCTACTTTCATATATTTTATAATTTTTCTTTTAAATTCTTTAATTTGTTCAGAATGTTTTATTTCAAACGATAGTTTATAATATAATTGAAATACTTAGCCAAATAGTCTGTGCAGTTGTGTGTCTAATTTTTGCCTGTGCATTTTTACTGAAATTAATTATTAAATGTTGTACTTGTCTTGTTTCCATTGTTTTATCTTTCACTCTTTGAATTTTGTTCACTAAATCTCCTGTTATATGATTTTTAATTAATTTAAAAATAAAACAGCGTCTTATAATGAATTCTCTCTCTGTCATGTAATATTTGCTTTGAATTGTTCTCAGGAACAATGGAATAAATGACATAACACTGTTCAAGGAACATATTCATTTGCAATAAGCAAAAATTTAATTTTGTGCTCTTTGCGGCCTTTGTTATAACAGACGCAGTCTGCCTGTGTCCAGATCTCACACAATTTTCCTAATAATCCATTGTTCCCCTAGTAATTGTTGAAAACTTTCCAGAAAAGAACAGGTGCTCTCTATCTTGCTTGAGACGTCCAGTCCATTTTGGAATACCGTTGTATTCCGTATTTGTTACTCCTCCATCTCGGCACTCGGAACCTCAAAGCAAGCAGAGCACCTGTGGGAACCAGACAATAAATACATGATTGTTAACCTCAGAGACTAAAATCTAAGCTTCAAGCTCCACATACATAAATATATTCATTTGTATATTACACAATAGTTTATACTTAACGACAAAAATTGTATACCCCTCGCCAAACGTGAAATTTCTACCGCTTGTAAATCACACCCTTCTGAACAACAAAGTTGGATTGACGAAATGCATGACGGTGCTCCGTTTGGAGCGCTTTTCGCCACAGAGCAGCGCCTGACAAGCCAGATCATGCGGTATTCCACGTGCATAGCTTTTCTACATTTAAATAATAAACTTTCGTGCTATAACAGTACAATATGGAAAAATATCTGCTATGCAATATGAATAAAATGGCATTTGATCATCGATTTCTACTTTCGGTTTCTCAGGTTATTACTCCTACTTTTGAAGGAGCGACGCAAAATGGGGAAGATGTGATGCGATATATCTACTTCCCTCTGACTTGAGTAAGGCAGTTAAGTTCGGGCCTGTCACAATTTTCCTACCTGATGGGTGGCGCTGTGTTGAGATAAAATATATTGCAGTTGAAATTTATATTTACTAGAGGGAGGATAACGAGAGAAGTTTCTCGATTAATCGATTTCAATGAAACGTATTCATGCCACTTGCAACGTGTTCGTTTTTAGAGAAAACTCGTGCATTTTTGTCCAGTTGACGGTTAGCTTTTGCGATGCTGCATAGATTCGTGCACCATCGATGGAAAATAAATACTGTATCAAAAATGACATATTTCTGAGGTATCAATTATTCACTGGACTAAAATTGAACAAACGAGTTTACATTTTACATGTATTGGGAAAAAATGTTCAAACGTTCCCTTTATTTTTTACTGGATTTGCGATAGGGAATAGTCTTTGCACTTGATTATTTCATTGAATTTAATATTTTTAAGTTCTTTCCGGAAGCATGAAAACACACTTTATTTTTGCGCATGGATTTGTTTGTGCTGTCTTTATTGTCGTATTTGTGATACAATGGATCTTCCGTTATCAGTTCACCAGCCAAAGAGGTGTATGGAATACTATAGGAGAGAAAAAAAGTAGAAACATAGAATTGAAACAATTTTGATTCAATTTATCCCAATGTTAAAGGAGAAGTTCACAAATTCAAAGCAAAACTTGATATTTTCTTCATCAAAATTAAACACCACATTGTTAAATTAGAAATGATTTTTCGATAGTAAATGTAAATACTAATTTAACAAATTATTATTAGGTATATATTATATGGTTTTCCCACACTCAGTGTGCAGTAATCAAAATTTGAGTTCTTTTTTTTTTTTTTTTGATAATTTTAAGCTATGGTTGAGTCAAAGGGATGTATAGTGAGTGTCGTGCAAAATGGAGTAACGAAATTTTGAAAATAAGTGATAGTCAAAGGTCTAAAACTCTTAAGATTCAAAGTTGGTAAGACTGCCTCTGAGACATATATCAAGAAACCCGAATTTGTCATTTCCAGCCCTTTTCTAATTACACTCCAGGTGAGAAAATTCAGAGAGGAGAGAATTTTCCGATTTGACATTGCCGATCGCCATTGGCGACGGTTACAGCTCGGAAGGTTGCTCTCAGCGATTACAGGTTCGGAAGTTAATTTCATCCTGAGCTCCCTGGATCGTCTGGCACTCGGCGCCCTGCGGCGCCCGCCCCGCCCCGCCCCGCCCCGCCCGCCGCGCCCCGCCTCTGCGCGTCTGCCCGTCCGCAGCGCGGACTGCGCCTCTCCCCTCGGCCTTTGAGGGCGGGCCAAGGGCGGGCCGAGGGCGGAAGAGGAGGGCGGGGCCGGCGCCGGCACGCGCGTCAGGAAATTCGAGGCGTCCGGTCTCGTTCCAGGGCGCCCGCCCGGCCCCGCCCTCAGGTGCGCCCGCCGCCTCCACCGCAAGACGCCTGTCCCGCGCGCGCTCGCGAGTAGCGGATTAATTAAAAATTCCGCAGGAAGTCGCGCGGCGCGGGATGACGAGGAAATTGCGACGGAAGCGGATGGCAGTAGCGACGACGTCGTCGACAACGAGGTCGGGGCGGGGACCTCCGTTCATTGCAGCGGTGACGTGGGGCCGCGGAGCGGGAGCGCGTGCTCTGGGCGTCCGCCCCCGCCTCCCCGCCCTCGGGGCCTCCGCCGGCTCGCAGCCCCGAACTTGGGCCGCGCAGCACAAAGCGAAGTTGGGCGCGCGAGTTGGCGGCTGAATGCCGCATTAGCGATGATGTATGGGCCGCGAAAACAAAATGTGCCCGGGCAGCGGGGGCGGGGCGGGGCCGGCCGGGCGGGGGCGGGGGCGGGGGCGGCGGTCGACGGCGGGCGCCGGGACTTTCAATTTCCCCGCCTTAATGAACCGGCGAGGAGGAGTCGCGCGGTGCAGCGCGGGCATCGGCGCTTAATTTGCGCCCCGCCCCCGCCGTTCCCTCGCGCCACGCCCCCGCGCTCGTAGCTCCTCGCCCCGCCTTTGCCACGCCCCCGCCCACGACCGGCCCGGCCCCGGCCCGGCCCGGCCCGGCCCGGCCCGCGCCCTTTCCGGCCGGCGGCGGCCCCGTTGTCCTCCGGAGACAGGCGGCCACCACGCCCCCCTGCCCGTCTCCGCCTTTTCCTCCTTCTCCTCCACCTCCGCCTCCGCTCCCCCGCCGTCTCGGAACTTGCGCCGGCGTTTCGCGAGGAGACTGCCGCGACTCCGAGTTGGCCCTCGCCGTGCCCTCGGGGCTTCCGGGCCCGACTGAGGTTACCTCTGCCGGCGACGCGGCTCCCCCACCGACAGCATCGTCGCGCGGACACTCTCTCGTCTTCGCTTCTCTTTGGAGCGAAGCGCGGGGGGTGGGGGCGGCGGGGAAGAGCTCGGGTCGGGCCCCAGGCGCCCCCGGCGCCCTCTGTGGCCCGCCGGTCCCGGGTCCCCTTCTTCGCCATAACCCGCGGGCGCGCGCTGCCGCACCGTCGGTTGTTTCGTCATTCTCGGCGCGCGCGCGGGGCGGCGCCGCGGGGAGGGGCGGGGCGGGGGGAGGGGGAGCGCGAGGACGGCGCCGGCTACTTGGCGCCTTCGTGTCACGTGCGGGACCCCTCGCCGATTCCGGCGGAGTCCTCGCGCCCGTTCGACAAATGACGCGCGAACGGCGTAACTTGGCGGGCGAGGGGGGCGGGGCGGCCGGGGGCGGGTGCAACGGGCGCCGTACTGTCGCGCGCCCGTTGTGTTAACTACTAGCGACGCGCGGCTGTCGCGCCTCGTGCGGCGGACGTGTGCTAGGGGGCCGAGGTACCTTTTTTTGGGTCTCACTTTTTTGTTTTACTTCGGCAACACGAAAGGATTAACTCGTTTTCCAAAATGAATGTTGTCGTCCACGGCTAATTTTACAGTAGCGTACTAAGAAATCATTATTAACATCACAATACGCTTTGAAAACACTTCTTAAGTGTACAAATGGAGACTCATAAACTTTCTAAAATAGTGTCATGGGGCTCATAAACAAATACTGTGAAAAGGCCAAGTCCGTTTACGAATGTGCAGTGAATGGTTCCAAGCACAAAATTGAACAATTCAACAATGTATTGAAGCGAGCCGACAAAGACCAAATGTTCTTTACAACAGTTTGTAATGAATAATAGGTTTTTGAATAATTTTATGTGAAATGATTTAGATCAGGAAACATTAGGAAAATATATAATGTAAATATAATTTCGTTGTTAATTATGTTATCCTGAACAGAAGATTTTTAGAATGTTTTATGGAAATTTTCTACCATTTTCTATTATAATACAAATTTTAAAAGTGATCAGGTGGAAGAGCAGGCTCAATGGTCTGAGCCTCGCCTCCACTAAAGACATTTATTTATTTTATTTATTAATTTACTTTCGTTTACACTCTTAAACATTTAGAATATTTTATTGAACTTTACTTACAATGAATCCTATTTTTACAGTAGGTACAAGCAATGAAACACAAGAAGAAATAAGAGGTTCGAAATCAATGATTGGATTTTTATTTCTGAAGATTTTGCAATATTTCTTTACAAATCAATGCTTTCTTCACAACAACTTTCTTGTAAAATAGTTACAGTAATATTTTTTAAATAAGGCGGCTGATACTTCGTTTATTCCAAACAAGAAATTTAAATGTATTGAAAGGTTTACATTAGGAAATGGTTTTCATAATAAAGCATGATTCATTCCTTTTGGTTTTCGTTCCTTGTGTTCATAACAAAGCGTGATGAGGGTTTTGTGTGTTTCTGAATGTAGGATGAAATGGGTGTTTGCAACATCATCATCCTTCGTCCGCGGAGGAGTGTAACTTTACGACCCACGCGCGGCACAGAGCCGCGTGCTCCGCTGAATCGGATAGGGCACGCACGGCAGGGGTTAGCGGGTCTCGCGAGCTAACTACCGCCGACGCGCAGTGACCGTACGTGAGGGCGACGTGTCTGCGCCAATCGCAGGTTCGAGTTACTCAGTCGACGCCTCTCATCTTCCCTCCCCTCCCCTTCCCCCTTCCCCCCTCCCCGCCCGCACCCGCGCTCCCCGCACCTACCCGCCGCGCCCCGAGCCTAACGCTGCCCCGCCGGCTTCGGCGTCGCTAGCCCCTCCGATCCCCTCTACCTCACAGTCCACCCCCGCGACGCAGTTGCACGTCTCCATTCCCGCGCCCCCTCCTCTTCTCTTCCCCTCCACCCCGCCGTGCTCAACCTCCGACCGCTCTACTCCAGCTTCAACCCCCAGCACCCCGCCCCCCCTTTCGCGGTTTCGAGTTCGCCCTACCTGGCGCCGCTGTATGGATGGGAGCCCCACAGGGTTCTCAAACTCGCCGCCCGGCAGAGCACGGCGCCCTTCGCCAACTTGTGTAATATAACTCGCGCCTCCGCGGACTACAGACAGTTTTAACAGCTACGACAGCTTCGGCGTAGTCTTCGGGTGACGCTGGTGGACGTCGGTTTTGTTCGCGAGGGGCAAAATTCACCGGAAAATAAAATCTTATTATGAGTCCTTCCTGTGGACTGCGGCGCTCATTCGAATTCATTAGTTTAAAAAAGCACTGTCCCAGCATCCCATTATTATGAATGCATGATCCAACGCTGTGATACGACTCGATTGTGAGTGGTTGCAAACTTCCACTCATCCATGTGAATCAATTTTTGGTGCGTTCATTTGTGTTATTATTTTAATGCATATTTTATTCAGTGATGCTTTTATATAAATGCATTCTGTATATAAAATGCATTTTTGTTCTGTTTATTATATAACTTGTGTTTAATGTGTTTTATTAGATAATCATCGATATGAAAAAAATTCTGGTACATACCTATAAACAGAGTATGGAAATAGCATTCCATGTCTTTATCATTTTTTCTTAATTCTTTATTTAAACTAGTTTAATTATTTACCGATTTTTTCTTACCTTCCAAATATACATAGTATGTCGCTATTTACAAAATAAAATCTTAGTAACCGATGTAAGATATGTTTGATTTAATGTAATTTTCTTAAGCCGATTTATAAACCGATAGAGGTATATATTGAAGTTATTCACGAAGATATTAATATTGAGTATGAATATGTATCTCAGTGAATATATCAAATTACCAAACAAAAGTAATGCATAAAAATGACAAAACAATACAATTTATTGAGAAGCATTTAGATCGAATATAGTTCTTCGTGACTCTTTCAAGTGCGAGATAAAATGTGAAAAAATAATTCAAGCTAAATCAAAATAGTTTTTATGTTAGCATGACACACGAAATATTATACGAAATAACAAATATCTTTTCATCTAGTATGATAAAAACTAACAATTGGTCTTTGAAATAATAGCATTATAAAAATTTCACGACTGATAATGAAACTTGGGGAATGGTCCATGTCTTGTAATAAACAAGGAAAATAGATCGTGAAGCAAACTTCACTACATTTATTTATCTTTATCTATTTGTAATACTGATGAATATCACTTTCGAAAAGTTAACATTTTATTTCGGACTTTATATTGTACAATGCATATTTATCAGGATATTTTTATAACCTTATTCAAATAGAAAAAGAATTCAAATGGAAATATTTCAATTAGAAATTTAAAAGAAAAGATATCATTTTGTGTATGATCATGTAAAAAATTATTTTCCTGTAGTAAATGAACAATAATTAATTTCATTTATTATCGTTCAATTCTTAAGGTCGCGCACTCGGCGTTCAGCAAAGAGAATCATTTTGATATTGTTTATGAACTTCGGTTTTGAAAAGCAATTTGAGAAAACTGTACTGGATTATTGTAAAACATGTGCTCAAATATAGAATCTACAATATTATTGGTTTGACATAATTACGGATATTTTATTTATCGAAAACCTTATTTTAAAATCCGTGTAAACAAGGCTCGGATTTGGTGTGAGATCGTTCACGTCACTTCTGAGTAAGTTCTTTGACAGCGTTTCTCCTCTCTGTAGTTCGAAAGGCCGCCTCCTCAGACCTCCAACCCCACAATCCATCCCCGCTCGCTCCCCGCTTCCCCTTGCTCCAGATTCCTCATCCAATCTCTTCGGGACTTCTCGTCCGTCCAAGTCGAAGAGAGTCGAACGCGCCTTTCACACCCCGCCCCCTCCCCCGCCGCCGCATGCAAACCTCTGCTGCAGTGGCGCTGGCGGAGTTAGCCGCTTCGAAAGGTGCCCCGAGACCTTAAGAAGTTTATCGTAAAGAAATCCCATATCTCGGCGGCTGAGCCGGCGGCGCGAGCTGCTGGGAAGCCACGGGGCCCAACCCAGCACTTCCCAAGTTAGTTTTTCTCGCGTCCCACGCACGAGAGGCGGGGAGGGGCGGGGAGGGGCGGGGAGGGGCGGGGTGGTCGGAGCGGGGCGGAGCAGGCGGGGAAGGCGGGGCGGAGCGGAGCAGGGCGAGTTGGAGCGGCGTGAGGCGGTGGTCAGGCGGTGTGAGACGGGGAGAGGCGGGGTGGGAGGAGCGGGGACGGAGCAGGCGGGGCAAGGCGAGTGGGATCGGGGTGAGGCGGGGTGGGGCGGGGTGGGGCGGGGTCGCGGGCGGGCAGGCGCCGGCTAAGGCATCCTCTGCTCCCGCGAGTCTCTTCTGTGAGAGCGGCCGTGGAGCTCGGTTTCCTTCGACAGGTCCAAGGTTCGTGTCACGAGCAGCTGGCGTGACCCTTTCGGGGACCCCCATCGTAAATCGCGAGAGAAGTCGTGGAACCGAAAGTCAGCAGGTTGTAAATAATGGATTCCTAGTGGTTGTTACTTGGACTTTGTGTCGATCGGAAAGATGATTTTGGCCGAGTGGCTCAACTTTGTCGTGACGTAAAGGATGCGATTGTAGCGTGTTGACCATATCTGAAGTACACAGAATCTCGCCGTAAGATCTATTGGGAAAGTTATAAACGTTAAGGAAAAATGTCCGATATCTGTATATAATGCATATTGATCATCCCTAGTAGCCATAAATAATTGTATCATTACTATTTCTGTACCTAGGACGTACGTTTCTTCCACTACATTTCGATAAATGCTGTACTTTTAGTACATGAAACATCTTTCTTGAACAATGAAGTGTTAGTAATGTAACAGAATGCAAAACGTAGGTAGGTTTTCTGGTACATCAATTATTCAACTTCGGTTCTTTAAAACACAAGTTTGGCAGTAATCATTTCAGAAGTTTGTCTGTGTATATGGATACAAAATAGATGTATCAAAAACGCTCCTATGCTACTGATATTCTGTGACAAACTTACATTTTCCTCGTATTCAATCATAAATGACTGTTGTTGTTCATTTAAATTCAATTATGAAATAATGAACTTCGTTTAGGAAACCTGCTATTATATTTCCGAGAAAGCAACAAATAAGGACATACGATGCCTAATGTCGTTAACATCGAGGATCATGTGACAATAAGCATTCCAACAATCTGATGGCATTACTACGAATGCATACCAACTGAAAATAGAGAGGGGACGCTTTGAAGTCTCTGAAAGTATTGCTTTGCAAAGGGCCGCTCTATTTGGAGGGCGTTTGAGAGATGTCTCTCTCCGGGTGGGACACATTGCGGGACGAAGAGAATACCACGATCCAATTGGCAACCGACGTCACCTCTTAAATGTCTGCCTTTCTCGCAGAGTCCACTTCCGCATTCATACATTCAATTTTCATTGTTTCAGCCCACCTCGTTCATTAATGCGTACCCTCTTCTCAGAAATATGTCATCGTTTCTTCTTCTTTTGAACTTCGGCTTATTCTCTACCTAATGCATGCGTTGGTACTTGTGCTGCTTTATTTGACTCTTTGTACAGTAACGTTCACAATTTTCACAGTATACCCATTTTCACCCCATACACAATACTTCTTCCGCAAAACAGCATTATCTTACTCTTTCTTCTGCCCTTTTTCATATTACTTCATCACTCTCCGTTCATCTTTTGCTGCAAAACATTCCTCATTACCTTACAAACGAACGTTAATTCTTGCCAATGATCCGCTTTATTGCGTCGCAGTAACATTATTACAATTTATTCTTTCAGTTAGAATATGCTATTCTATAATCACGTTCTTTTGACATTTCTGACTCCTTTCCTCTCCTGCAGTTATTTATGTTATTGTTTTCTTTTTATTTTGTTTTGTCTTATTTTCAGATCTTCGCATTGAGTCTCTTGATTAACCGGGTTTACTATATTTCTTCTTCCCTCCCATTCATTCCGTCTTCAACTTCTCCTTTGCACGCACTCGTTCCATTAGGAATAACATCTCTACCTCTTCTCCACCTCTGCCTGCGTCACTGCCTATTTCACTTCCTGTAACGCTCTTTCGCCTCTCCCACGCCTTTCTTTGCCAATTCATTCACCTTCCCTGAACCGCCCTCCTCAGCCCTGCTTTTCACCAATCACCTCGCTCCCAACCTCGCCTCACGCCTCCTCGCCCCCTTGCTTTATTCCCCGTAAATAAACCATTCAGCTTCTACGCTTCACCTGGAGCGGTAGCTCAGCGCATGCTCAACTGATGTCACTGCAGCGCCTCTTACCGGGAGGTCCTAGGTTCGAGTCCTGACGGCGGCAGGATTTTCGACACTAGCTTTTCAGCTAGGTCGAATTCAGTCGCTGTCTGGAGGAGAATTCTAGCGGCCGGCTGCTCTGATCGATAGTTTTCCGTGGTTTCTCGGATCAACACCAGATGAATGCCGGAGAAGTACCCTAACAAACGGGCCACGGACCGCGCGCGATCTGTCCTTCCTCTTCCTTGTCCTATCCTCTCCCCTTAAACACACACTTATACTAACATACACTACACTACAACATATTCCTGGAGACCTGTCGGGAGCTTAGAGCTTGTCCCGACTGGGGCGGTGCCCCGCTGGTGGGAGAGTGGCGGGAGTTAGAGAGAAACCCCGCTGGCCGGCGGTAGGTCGGCGCCGGATCTCGCTATCCAGTGGGGGAAGATCACCGCCATCTCCCGATGAAAAACATGCACTACACTTACGGGACTAATGACCTAAGCTGTTGACGCGCCCGGAATCACTATCCAACCAACCAACCAATCTACTCCACCTCGCATTCTCCGTCTCATTACTCATGGCTCCTTCCTCTGGTCCCATTCACTCATCCCCCTCACAAACCACTACTGCCCATCCTGCTATTCCCGTGTTTCACGGCAGTCCGTGCTATGTCCCTCTGGCAGAGCCCCGTGTTTCACGCGTTTTCGCCGCACTTCGCCCTCTTGCGCACCGCTCCACCGCGTGCGCCTGCTCTCCAAGCGCGGCGAGTAGCCTGCGGCACGGCGCGGCGGGGAGAGCGGAGCGGCGCTAAAGCACCCTCTGGGCCAGGTCTGCCCACCCGACCCTAGAAGAGCGTGCGCGCCTGGGCTCCGAGCTGAGAGAGCATCGCGGGGCAAGTGACGTCTGTGGTCCGGAGGGAAAAGAGAGAGCACACGAGTGAACTTCAGGGCGATCTAGCGCACGCCTCGGTGTGGCCTGGTGCACCAATTGACAGGTTCCTCAGAACTTGTGCCTAACAAACGCGTTGGTATTTCGTAGAATCATTCATTAAATTATACAATTTTAAGAACCAATTTACGTGTTAACAGAAAGGCGTGCTCATTTAGCATTGTAATAGTTGTTTGTCATAAGGGTCTAGCCAACAGTACCAAAAAAGTGAAATACAGTAGCTCTTTTGAACAATAATTTAGATCCAAAATAAATTTACAATTGATTCCTACCTCAATCCACCATGAAAATGGATATTTTACATTGTTTTTAATATACTCATTATGCTTCATACTTAAAAATAAATTCCCTTCTTAGCCTTTTTTGACAAAATTGAAGCATAAATTCAATAATATATTTTCCTTAGAAAAAAGTTTTTGAAATATTTTGAACTAGAAATAAAGTCATGTTTATTGTTTTTAGGTACGTGTCAGTCTGCAAATAATCAAATTAACACTGCAATTGTAATTAGTTTTATTTCCATATCAAAAGGATTTTCCAGGAGTGCAATATCACCCGTGGTAAAAATCACTAACCCCCATTACATTGTTTTTTAATTGTATTCGTGGCGACCTGCTTGTTTGCACACACTGTCCTAGAAAGCATAGTAATTTGTGGTAGCATTGTGGTGGGTCAGTGGTAACCGCTCTGCAGTGTCTTTTCAAATCCATTTCCCCTTCCGCTGAGTGAAGTCCATCCCAACCCCGACAGAAGGCACCTCGCGAGCGAATTTCCGGGTTCATAAGAAGCGAGCGGGCTCGTGGCCGCTCCGCGAGCCGCCGCTTTGAGCAGGCCTGCTCTAGGACGCGCTGTGTGATAGCCGCACGGGAGGGCGCCTGCAGGTGCGTTTATTGATTGATTTTTTCGTGTTCCCGGACGCGTCAAGTGCTTTGGTCATTAGTCCCGTTAGTGTAGTGCATCTTTCTTTCTCGGATATGGCAGTGATCTTCCCCCGCTGGATGGGGAGATCCGGCACCAACCTACCGTCTGCTAGTGGGGTTTCCCCCAAACCAGAACTCTCTCACCAGCGGGGCACCGCCCCAGCCGGGACAAGCTCTAAGCTCCCGACCGGTCTCCCGGAATATCTGGTAGTGTAGTGCATGTTAGTGTAAGTGTGTGTGTAACGGGTGAGGATAGGACAAGGATGAGGAAGGACAGATCGCGCGCGGTTCGTGGCCCGTTTGGTATGGTACTGCTCCGGCATTCGCCTGGTGTTGGTCGGAGAAACCACGGAAAACTACCGGTCAGAGCAGCCGGCCGCCAGAATTCTCCTCCAGACAGCGACTGAATGCGACCTAGCTGGAAAGCTAGTGTCGAAAATCCTGGCGCCGTGGGGAGTGGGAACCTAGGACCTCCCGGTGAGAGGCGCTGCAGTGACATCACTTGATTCACTGAGCTACCGCTCCCGGTTACAGGTGCGTGATCGTTCTGTGACCGCTTCCTCCCCCCCCCCCCGCAGGCCCCACTAAGCTGCGCCTTCAGCGGCCGCCTTTCAGCGCCGCATCCCTTGCGAGCAGCACTCCTCACACTCGCCGGGCGGCAGAAAATTTTTACTTGAAAAATGTCTCGGTAATTACGACGGCACAGTGTACGAGGAAAGTGATCACTTTCAGTACATGAAAGGATGGTTCCTGTCAAGGAGTAATAAACTACCTCTCTTTGTGGTGAATAGAAACTTTATCGTTTGGAGAAGCTGTTGCGGGAGAAAGGCGTGGCTTAAATGTCTTCGAAGTGTTCTCTCTGAAGTTAATAAAAATTGAACTTACGAAATCAATGTGTTGTCGTTGCGCCTTTAAAACCGGCCACGTGCAGGGGCATTTTGCAGGAAGGACATACAATTATCTTAAATCATTATTTTTCTTCATATCCTGCGTGTATTATTATAAGTTATATTTCTTAAAATTAATAAATGATTAAGGTACCAATTTCAAGTTAAATTCTAGGTAGTTTATTACTCTTTAAAGTGTACATAATATATTTTTTTGGTTTTTCAAAATGTTTGATTTCGTAAGGGTGTAAGTGCCAAGTTCGATGTTAGTGGAAAACAAGTAAGACCCAATGAAAGAGATGGAGATAGACACTGTGCAATTTTTTAAATGTATTAGTACTAATGTAGCTTCAAATGACCCATAAAATGTTTGAGATTTATTGATATGGGCTCATAATTTTAAAATTGTCCCCATATAAATAGTGATTTAGACATGTAGACTCTATTTAATGTATTCATTTCATTTATAATAGTTTATAAGTCAATAATGGATTAAATAACCTAATTTAAATATTTTGATTCCTAAAAATTTATTCTGCAATTATCTCAATTTGATGTCCAATCCGAAAGCTTCTTTAAAATTTAGTGCATATAAATCATTTTTACGTACACAAAAATTAACCCTTAACTACTGGTCTCGGGTCCATTTGATCCGAAGGCATTTTCTCTTTTTATTTTCCGAGAACATGAGCTAGCAATGATGCGGATTCCATAGAATCACTTCATTCATTTGAATAATCTTGGCTGTCCGGGTGACGCCGCGTCGAAGGCTGTGTTGCCGACGTTTCGACCATCTTTTCGTGGTCTTCCTCAGGGTTTTAGCTGTAGATGTAGCTGTAGCCCTGAGGAATACCACGAAAATATGGTCAAAACGTCGGCAACACAGCCTTCGACGCGGCGTCACCCGGACAGCCACGACATGACTCCGGCCGCGGAAGCCTACCACTTCATTCATTCATTTTCTTTTTATTGGCATTGAAATTACATAGATCAGTACTATTGTACTCTTACATATGTGTTTTGGCGGCTTAAATTAACCTTAAAAACTAACTAAATTCTAAAAATTAACTACTCAGGATAAGGGAGCCTGTGATCTCTTCTGATAACCATCCTATTCAGAGCGTGCAATGAAAAATGCCAATGACGTATGTTTTCGTGAACTTCCCTTTCTGCCCCGACGCCAGCGTCAGTGTTCCTGTGCGTTTCCATAAGGCAGGTGAGCAAGCGTGGCGCCTTACGACAACTCCGACTTCACGACTCATTTTAAGTTGCTTGTGAATACTGTGGGTCAAAGCACAAATGGATATTTTTGGAACATTACATAAGAACAAGTCGGATACTACTGAAATTCTTGCCAAGGAACATAGAGAGGTAAACTCAAGCCTCTTTGTATTACAAAAGAGGAGACACTGATCGTATGTACCATCTATATCACGATCTGCACAAATTTCTACCGTTCACAAGGTCAACGCACAGGCCCTCTGCAGAAGATACAAATCGAAACTCTTTACGAAATTGTACGGAAGTTGGAATGGACACTTTCGGTCAGCTAAGTAGTAATTATAATGTAAGCAGAAGAGCAAGGTGTCAATTAACTGTATTTGTTTATTATGTAAATTGACGATTTTTATTATTACGTGTGTAATACCCCATACAAAGACATTATTTTCTTGAATTAGAATTGTCAGGTCGATACGTCCTGACGCGACTCTGTTACTCTCCATGGTAGTTTAGGGTTAATATGAGAATTAGAAACATTAGATTGATCTTACAAAAATATATTCGAGCTAATTAGTGCAATGCCTCAAGGTAGTAGATACGTTTTTGACATTTCTAAAGATAAACAGAATTTATACTTTATTTCATTTGAAATTTTTGTAATATTCTGTGTTGTACATTTTTCTTTCTGAGAATTGTTGTCAGTTCTCAGACACGTTAAATGTTAATGCGTAATATTATCTTTATGGTCTTAATGCATTGGCAACACTGTTTTATCAAGGAGAAACGGGTTGAACGTGACATTTCTTTCTTCAAACAGAACTAACTCCACAACGACATCCTCTGCTATCGAGGACGCTTACACAAAAGAACAAGGAAAACACCATCGCTCCCCTCACTTCAAACAGTACAGTATTGTTCCATCGTGTTTATTTTATATCTTTCAGCACTACCCAACATTTTTTCTATAAGCAAATCCATGGTTCATTACTTTGCAAAGGTTACATTGTTTTCATTTCTCCCCGCCTCCCTCGTATTACACAATGACAGTCGCGGAGCAGGCAAGATGCCGAGAAAAAAGCAATCTGCCACTGACATTCCACCCTGTTTCCGTCTCCCTGCCTGTCTCGTTTTCTGTCGCTTAATGCAGCCGGCACGCTGCCCTAGGCACATTTACATGTTGTACATGCTGTGGTCAGGCCAAAAAGGCGCGCAATTTTTAAATTAAAAATAAAAATTGTAAAAATCAATGTTGTAAATTTTCATCTATTCGAAGACACTTGTGATGTGTATAATTATATGATATCATCAACATTAACAAATATTAAGAAACGAAAATATGTTACAGTAATTTCTTAGTCGTTACTGAAATCTTCCCATTATTTTTGGTCTATCATGTTTTCTTATTTCTTCTTGTATCGTATTTCAGGTTCTATTTGGTGAGCGGATTGTTTCATTTTTTGTGTCCTTTTCATTTCTTTGATATTGGATTTCGTCCAGAATTGAGATTTTAGCTGTTTCTTTCTTACATTTTTGTTTGTCTTTTTGTCTCTTTTCATCCTTATAATTGGTCTGCGGTACTTCCGATAAGCTGAAGAATAGTACATCGAAAGTATATGTTATATTACTTGCGTTGAAACGTACGCATATGTTTCAATTTCAGGCAAATATTATAATTTTTACTTACGAAAATTACCTGCTACGCTGCCAACTGATCAGAACATTCACGGCTAAGTGGACGCAGCATATTTTATGTAGTTCTTAAATAGCGGCTGCGATTGTACACTGAGGTGACAAAAGTCATGAGATAGCAATATGCAAAAATACAAATGACAGTAATATTGCGTGCAAAAGGTATAAAAGAACAGTGCGTTTGCAGTGCTTTCGTTTGTCCTCAAGTGATTCATGAGAAAAGTTTTCTGACATGATTATAGCCGCACCTCGAAAATTAGCTGGCTTTCAAAGCGAAATAGTAGCTAGCACTGAACGCATGGAACATTCCATTTCGGAAATCGTTGGGGAACTCAATATTCTGAGATCCACAGTACCAAGTGTGTGCCGATAATATCCCATTTCAAGCATAACTTCTAACCACAGATGACTTTCACTTAATGACCGAGAACAGCGGCGTTTGCGTAGAGTTGTCAGCGCTAACAAGCAACACTGCGTGAAATAACTGTAGAAATCAATGTGCGACATCGACAAACGTATCCGTTAGGACAATGCTGCGGTATTTGACTCTAACCGGCTGTGATAGCAGAAGACCAAATCGAATGCCTTTGCTAACAGCTTGATTGATTGATTGATTTTTTCGTATTTCCGAGCGCGTCCACTGCTTTGGACATTAGTCTCGTTAGTGTAGTGCATGTTTTTTTCTCGGGAGATGACGGTGATCTTCCCCCGCTGGATGGCGAGAACCGGCGCCGACCTACCGTCGGCTTGTGGAGTTTCCCTCAACCAGGACTCTCCCACCAACGGGGCACCGCCCCAGCCTGGACAAGCTCTAAGCTCCCGACCGATCTCCCCGAATATGTGGTAGTGTAGTGCATGTTAGTGTAAGTGTGTGTGTAAAGAGAGAGAATAGGACAAGGAAGAGGAAGGACAGATCGCGCGCGGTCCGTGATCCGTTTGGTAAGGTACTGCTCCGGCATTTGCCACATTTGGAGAAACCGCGGAAAACTACCGATGAGAGCAGCCGGCCACTAGAATTATCCTCTAGACAGCGACTGAATTCGACCTAGCTGAAAAGCTAGTGTCCTGCCGCCGTGAGGAGTGGGAACCTAGGACCTCCGGGTCAGAGGCGCTGCAGTGACATCAGTTGATGCACTGAGCTACCACTCCCGGTGCTAACAGCTCGACATCGCCTGCAGCCCCTCTCCTGGGTCCGTGACCATATCGATTGGACCCTATACAACTGGAAAGCCGTAGCTTTGTTAGATGGGTTCCGATTTCAGTTAGTAACAGCTGATGGTAGAGTTCAGGTGTAGCGCAGACCTCATGAAGCCTTGAATCCCAGTTGACAAGGCAAGCTTGTGGTGGCTCTACAATTGTGTGAAGTGTTTCGAATGGATTTGACTGGGTTCTCTGGTCCTACAGAAGCAGTTATGGACTAACAGATATTACCTTCAGCTACTGGAGTTAATTTGCACTCATTCATGTACTTCATGTTCCAGAACAACAATGTTTTTTTATGGGTGACAATGCGCCATGTCACCAGGCCACAATTGTTCGCGATTGGTTTGTAGAACGTTCTGGACAATCGAGGGAATTTGGCCATCCAGATGCCGACATGAATTCCATTGAAAATTTATGGGACATCATGGAAAGGTCGGTTCGTGCATAAAATCCTGCACCGGCAACACTTCATCAATTATGAACGGCTATAGACGCAGCATGGCTCAATATTTCTGCAAGGGACTTCCAACGATTTGAGTGAATGATTTCTCCACTACATGAATTCCATCAAACGTTTATGTGACATAATCGAAATCAGTTCGTGCACAAAATCGCAGGCGGCACACATTTTCGCAATTATGGACGGCTATAAAGAAAGCATGGCTCAATATTGCTGCAAGGGACTTCCAACAACTAGTTGAATCCAAGCCACCCTTGAGCTTCTGCTCTTCACCGTTCCAAAAAGGTCCAACACAATATTAGGAAGTATCCCATCACTTTCACTACGTGGTATATATATAATAGGGAGTCAGTTACGGAAGGGTCTTGAGCTGTAGATTCTGGCTTCGAGCAGGATCTTTGACTCCAACTTATTGATTGCCGACCACAGCTCCGGTGACAAATCCAGTGGCCAGTTGTGTCGCGCGATTGATTTTCCAGGACACTTATAATTCGGACTTTCCTTTCCCAATCAATCGCCAGTCCCATACTTGTACTCCAAGCAACTGGCTAAACAATTGGCTACCGTCCTAACACGACTCGTCCCCCATTGGGCGTGTTATTTACGCATAGAAATGAGTGCGAATGACCCGAAAATTGTCTGTTGCGGTGGGATAACAAAAGTAGTAAACTTGTGGGGCTACAAAAGGGCACAGACTTTCTCGCACTAGTTAGTTCTCGGTATTAGTCTGTTTGACATTGCCTCATCCTCTTTCCAGATGCTACCCACCGCACATTAAAGTCGTTTTTCACATTTCTCAAGTTTTCGGTCACCTAATAGTAGAATTGAAACATGACTTTAAAAATATTATAAAAGCGTAAAACCTGGTTCTATTTGCAAATCTTCAATTTAACAAATATTTTCTCAAAAAATTATTTCTGAGTGTCTGAGAAAATGTTGATTTTGTTGGGGCCTTATGAAAAGTACCTCAAAATCAAAATATCCTTTTAAAATTCCGGGACAGTGACATCGACCAGATCGACCAATCTCATTTTTGGTGAAAATCCTGCTTACTGTTTAGTTTAGGGTTGTTCAAAGACGAACAAACAATCAAAACGAAGACGAACGGACTGATGGAAGTTTTCCCATAAACCAATTCTAGAAATCAAGGACCCACCAATCGCGCATTCTAATTACAAAAAGTGTTTCAGGAATAAATTTACTACATTGAGCACATTTGTGCACCTTTCGGTGTCAGTACGAATTTTTCGAGTACAATACGAGTTCTTATGTCGAAAACTTGTTTTTTGCAGGAGCATTACAATCCTGTCTCTGTAATACATAAGATGTATGAGAAGAAGTCAAAAATAATATAGGACAAGTGTGATTCCCATATTTTATAATATTTTAGAAGGTAAAACTGCGTGACAAAACAGTACAAATTTTAGCCTCTTATCAATAATCTTACAGTTCTTCCAGTGATGGTAAACACTATTTCACAAAACTATACCATTTTGCTGGGCTATTACTACCAAAATATATTTTATTCAAACATTTTTTCAAATCAATGAATGAACGAGGATAAGGGAGAAGGATTGAAATCATTTTTAATATCCTCATTTTGAGAGTGTAGAAATATTACTTGTGGTGCCATAAATTCAGCCATAAATTATGTTATAATGAAAATGAATGTTGAAACCGCGATACAGAAACTTCGAATAACTTCACTCCAAACAGAATATTTTACGTCGTTTTTCCTACGCGCTGCACCTCATTCAGAGGGCACAAAATACTTCGCGTGGAGAGCTCGCGGAGTCGGGTGAAGCCGTGCCGGTCCACTGGCCTCGCGTCGCTCGGCGCAGTGCGCCGCGCTGCGGCGCACGCAGCGAATGGCGCAGCCCCCGAGGCGGGGGGCGGGGTGGGACGAGGGGCGGCACGGGCCGGCGGAGGCGGCGGGGCCGGCGCGGGGCGGCGTGGGGCGGCGTGGACGGCGTGGGGTGGTGTGCGGCGGTGGGGCGACGGGGTGGCATGGGGCGACGTGGGTGGCGGGGCGACGGGGCCGGCGAGGCGGCGGGGGCGGCAGGGGCGGCGGGGGCGGCGGGGGCGGCGGGGGCGGCGGGGGCGGCGGGGGCGGCGGGGACGGCGGGGGCGGCGGGGGCGGCGGGGGCGCCGTGGGGCGACGTGAGGTGACGTGGGGTGACGCGGGGCGGCGGGGGCGGGGGCGGCGGGGGCGCCGGGGGCGCCGTGGGGCGCCGTGGGGTGACGAGGGGCGGCGGGGGCGGCGGGGTTGCGGGGTGGAACGGGGCGGCAGGGGGTGACGGGGGGTGGTGCAGCGGGCAGCGGTTTGCGCGCGGTTGGTCGTGCACGGCGGTCAGACATTTCCCGGAGCTGCAGTTGGGCGCGAAATCGGACTGGTGGTTGCAGAAACGATCGTAGTGTTAGTAGTAGTTTTGAATGGTTCAGGAATCGCATTTGGTCCTTGCGGTACTTGCTTGAGAAGGGGAGAGGACTAAAGTAATAGTAATGATGCGACTGTTGGTGATATTTTTAATGTATAAACTGGTATGTAATAAATTTTTCATTGATGTATTACCATTATTGAGGGCTAATATATTATTATCTTTTGAAATTAACTTTTGCTGCTGGATTTGGAGTGGGAGTGAAAATCCTTATAAATTGGTTTCAGATTGTTCACTGCCTCAAAGCTTAAAGATACTGAAATTAAAAACGTAAGAATGATATGTTGTAACTTCTCCTATATATATATAAAATTAGAATATATATAACTTTTCCTAGATATATAATAGAATTACAATATAGGCAAGAAGGACGGGTTAACAAACAGCAGTCGCTAAAAAGATAAATACGATCATTTCGTATACCACAATTTGCACAGAAGGCAAAGTAAAGCCTCTTGCAGATGGAAAAAGTACGTACACAGACGGCCAGAAGACAGAAAAACTCCCTTTAATGACGGTGGCGGTCGAGCCGAAGAGATCGCAGATAGCTATTTTCTAGTCATCGCATTAGATGGGAATTTATTAGTAGTCAGGAATGTAAGTACTTAGGAAGAACCTGATGTCAACTTTAGGAAGGGAATGATGTTCATTTTTATATTCTAAAAAAATCTGAGAATGACGTTAAATATTACAATGAGGATATTGTAGAAATTTAACAGTCGAATAATATATAGAGAATCCGATTTTTGAAATTTTATTGTAGACTAGGAATGAGATCGTTAACTATTTATATTTGCAAAAGAAATTATTTATTTATGTCAGGAAGTAACGGGTTGAGGCACCTCCATGCAGTGGAGTAATAGGGAAGTTTAATTTATGCCGAACGTATTGATCATTTTTCAGTGAAATTAATCGCGAAACAATTGTATTTTACTTGTACCAGATTTTCGATAATATTTATCAAACAGGAACGCCTTAGATAATAGAGTAAATTTAGGAAATAATTAGGCGACCATAAAAGATAGAAGACACCACGGGGCTTTGGGCTTTTTACTACGGCTCGGAATCACCCGAGAAGCTATCAAGAGCGCGGGAAGAGTTTGCGTAAGCAATAACGAACTGTAATGATTTGATCAATGGATGAAGAAGTTAA
This sequence comes from Teleogryllus occipitalis, assembly GCA_011170035.1. NCBI lineage: Eukaryota > Metazoa > Arthropoda > Insecta > Orthoptera > Gryllidae > Teleogryllus > Teleogryllus occipitalis. Next base: position 248,501 of record BLKR01000928.1, read on the forward strand.
CTATTCAAAGGGGAAAAATGTAATTGAAATTGCATTAGGACCGTTCATTATCAAAGTTAATATGTAGTCATATAAAATGAGCTCATAGTTTAATGTTTTTCTCAAATTTATAAATGAATAAATGATATATTTCTATATTTGAAATAAGGATGATGAGTTGCAATCAATGAATCATATTTAGATCAAATTTCCAGAAATCGCCGTTCATTCGAACGGCCTGCATACGATAACGCAAGTATCAATCTCTCGTATGTCGATACCCGTGTTTCAGAATATGTGAATATTTAAATATCATTAAATGTTAGTCCGCAATATAATAATATTTAAAAAGAATAGGAACAGCTGTACTACTGAATTTACATATGAGCAAGGCAATAGTAGCAAGTAGGCTATAGTAGCAAGAAAAGGAATACATTTTCTTTTATCCAAAAATAAATCATAAATATAAATCTTTATTACTGATATTGGGCATATTGGGCAATAATTAAGTAAATGGAAATAGTTCACAACCATATCAATGACTTGTCTAACGTGGGGCAGACAAAATTAAATATTCATAGATTTGTAGAACCATCTCAATTGTAATTCTCTGACGAAACGGAAGGATAGGAAAAGAGAAATCTCTATTAAAGTCATCAGGCTTCTAGATGACCATAATGCAATCTTCATTCAGGTAAAAAATAAGAGTAGAAAACTTATTCCGCTTGCAGAGCAATTATGACTGACCCTTCAGCAGCACTGAATGGGTTGTTTGAAGGCCTATGAGGAGAGAATAGCGCGACAAAGAAAGGGGAACGGGCGCTGGTCGAGGGTTGCCTGCGGCGTCGCCCAGAGGGGGTGGCGTGGGAGGGGGAGGGGGCGGGGCGGCACCCGTCGTGGCGAAACCGTGGCGCTCGCGGCGACCGCTGCGTTTTTTGTTCCGCGCCCCTGACCCGGATTTAGAAAAATTTTCATCAGGAGCTGTCACTGAAAAATTCAAACCGATCATAAAAAGTCATGGCAATTGTTAAAAATGTTGGATATACTTCATACAAGAGAGACGACGGGGGACTCGGTTTTTGTGTCTGTTAATGAGCGGGTTTTAATCATTTTCAAAAGGCTGAAATCCCGGACGGGGAGCGGTAAAAAAAGAGAATGCGGGAGGGAGAGCGAGATGGGAGCGCTTTCCATTACTCCACTTTCAACTGCCCGCTGCAGTGCCGCGTCGCGCCGCGCCGCGCCGCACTGCCGCGCAGGGGGCAGGCAGCTTCCGGCACCGCCGTCACTTCGTTGCCGCGACCGCGCCGCGCCACTGCACGCTTCCCGCTCCCGCTCCCCGCTTCCCACTCCCCGCTCCCGATCCCCGCTTCCAGCTCCCCGCTTCCAGCTCCTCGCTTCCAGCTCCCCGCTTCCAGCTCCTCGCTTCCAGCTCCCCGCTTCCAGCTCCTCTCTTCCCGCTCCCGGTCTCCACTTCCCGCTCCCCGCTCTCTGCCACCCGCTCCCCGCACCCACTCCCGCTCTCCCGCTCTCCGCTCTCCGCTCCCGCTCCCCGCTCCTCGCTGCACGCTTCCCGCCCCCTGCTCCCGCTCCCCGCTCCCCGCTTCTTTCTCCCGCTTCCCGCCCCCTGCTCCCGCCCCCTGCTCCCGCCCCCTGCTCCCGCCCCCTGCTCCCGCCCCCTGCTCCCGCCCCCTGCTCCCGCCCCCTGCTCCCCTCCTCTGCCCCTGCCCTGCTCCCGCCCCCTGCTCCCGCCCCTGCTCCCGCCCCTGCTCCGCCCCCTGCTCCGCTCCCCGCTTCCCACTTCCCGCTCCCGCTTCCCGATACCCACTTCCAGCACCCCGCCTCCAGCTACCCGCTTCCAGCTCCCCGCTTCCAGTTCCCCGCTTCCAGCTCCTCTCTTCCCGCTCCCGCTCCCCGCTCTCTGCCACCCGGTTCTTTGCTCCCCGGACTGCGTACGCCCCGTCCCGCGCACCCAACTCCTCACTCCACGCGCTTCGCTCGCCAATTCTCCAACCTCGCGTCCCGTTCTCGGCGCTCCTATCCCGGTCTCCGCGCCTTCCCTGCTCCCCGTCACCTCTTCCCCACCCCTCGTGTCCCAGTCCCACGCTACGCTCTCGACGGCCCGCTCCAGGCGCCACACTCCACACACCTCGCTCCCCTTGCCTCTTTCCGCTCGCTCACCAATTCCCCACTCCCCGCGTCCCGGTCCCCGCATCACTCTCCCGACGCTCCGCTCCAGGCCCTTCACGCCTGGCGCCCTACTCCAAGCCCCGCTCCCAAACTCCACTCGCGGCGGTCCGTTCCGGGCGCCTCGCACCCCGCGCCCCCTCCCCGCTTCCCTTGGTCAATGCCGGCCCGCTTCTATTCTCTTTCACCTTTGCATTCCTCGCAACAACCCTGGGCACGTTGAACTTTCCTCGCCCACTCAACTGGCTCTCGCATGGCGCTGCTCCGCTCCCGCTCGCTCAATCATCACTGTTGCTTTTGTGCACTCTGTCGATTTCGTCTCTTCCACGTAGCAACTTCTGCTGGCAATGTGGTCGTTTCGTCGATATTGGTACCTGCTAATATTCCGCCTCTGCTGCCTCCGGTTCATATTTCCTACCGCTTCGATTCTCTGCAACCTTTCAGATTTGGTCCTCACGTTACGTACTTCCCATTTCAATTGGCTTTCTCGCACTTCCCCCGCTTCTACCGTCGAGTTCGTCGCCCTTCCCTTCCCCCGACTTCCGTCACGCCCCCTTCCCTACTACCCCATTAGGACCCTGGCGCTCCTTGGCCGCCGTACCCTCCACCTCATTCCCTGGAGCATATTCCGAATTTCCACCCCGCTCCGTCTCCATATCCGTCACGTGTCTCGCACCTTCCCCCGCCCCACGTGCTGCCTCGCCGGGCGAGGGGCGGGGCGCGTCTCGGGGCGCGTGCCGGCGCGGTGTCGCCCCCGCCCCTGTGACGCGAGTGCCGCGGGGCGCTGGGCCGCTGCAGCGAATTAGAATGGGGCGCCCGCGGGGGGCGCGGGGATGGGACGGGAAGGGAGGGGCGGGAAGGGGAGGATGGGAGGGGAGGGGAGGGAAGGGGAGGACGGGGAGGGGTGGGGAGGAGAGGAGAGGAGAGGGGAATGAAGGGCAGGGATGGGGATGGGCGTGGCGTAGCGTGGCGTGAAGGGGAGGGGATGGGATGGGAGGGGAGGGGAGGGGAGGGGCGGGTCTTGGCGGGTCTTGGCGGGGCGTGGCGGGGCGGGGCGGGGCGGGGCGGGGCGTGGCGGGGCGTGGCGGGGCGTGGCGTGGCGGGGCGTGGCGGGGCGTGGCGGGGCGGGGCGGGGCGGTGAGGGCAGGGTGAGGGGCGGGGCGTATCATGGCGGGGTGGGACGGGTCGGGGCGGGGCGGAGCGAGCCGCGCCGGCGTGAATGAGAAACCTCGGCGGCGGCGGCGGCGGGCGACCGAGCGGCGCATTGTGCGTGCATGAGATTGCGCGCGCCGATTCGCGGCGCGGCGGGGCGCGTCATGGCGTGCCGGCCCCATTGTCTCGCCCTAAGCCTTCTTGCCGGCGCACACGCCCTGCACAGTCCAGCGCGGCCCATTAGCGAGTGACTGTGTCGCGTCGATCGATGGAGAGTAGGGAAAACAAGAAAATTCGTATATTGAAATACAACTTTTAAAATGGCTGATTTTTCCTGTTAAGAAGTTGCTGGCAATGGTGGTTTTGAGCTGAAAATGCTTAAACACTCAATGATGGATTTGAGCTGGAAATTCTTTAAGACAGGGATTTCTAATTTGATTCTATTATCGACCTCTTTTAAAACAATGGTTTGCTATATAGACCCCGTTAGGCTTTTTCTATAATAACGCTTGTTCCATTTAAAATTGGTTTTGGGAATATCTCGAAAAGTGTGCATCGGATGAAGAATGTGGGTAATAAAAGTTGTTCGTTCGACTGGGCCCATCCAATGATTCCAAACTCGATCCCTCATCCCACCTCCGGGAGTGGGGGTTGGAAAAAATAAAAATGTTAAATGGGAACTGCCCCCCACCGTCTGTCCACAAAAAAAACTTTTTTGAACGTTTCTTTTTTCCTTATTTTCATTTTCGTCGATTACAGCGCTATCTATCTTCCGGGGGATAGGAATGGGTGGTCAATTTTGTTGTGTTTGGATAGGCCCCGTTGATACGGACAAATTTCATTACTCATTTTTTTTATGCGAAGAGAACTTTTCGAAATATTTCCAAAAGCAATTTTAAATGAACTCTCTGTATACAGAAAAAAACGTACTCTTAGCACTAATAATGACACATAAATGGCTTAAAGTAATTTACATTAGAAGATGAACAAACATTTTGATAAACAATGGTTATAACTGTTTTATATTTTTTATTCTATTGCCATTTTTCATTTTACAAATGTAAACAAGCTCTCAGAAGCAAAATCACAAATTGTTGTTGCACAAAAGTTCAATTTTAATTCATGTGAATGATATTAACTTCTATTACATCGTCACTGCAGTGCCTCTGACCGGGAGGTCCAAGGATTTGGGTCCCCTCAGTAGTAGGATTTTCGGCACTAGTTTGATAGCTACGTCGATTTAATCACTGTCCGGAGAAGAATTCTAAAAATTGGCTGCTCTGTTGAGTAGTTTTCCGTGGTTCCTCTCATCAATTCTAGGCGCATGCCGGACAGTACACTAACAGTTCGCGAAATATACAAGCACTAAATTTAAGGGACTATTTATCTTTGCATCTGAGAAGTCCAATATCAATAATCACTGTCGAAAAAATGAACAAAATTATACCTTTTTTATTCGATAAGGGAAACAAATATTAAATACCAGAAAACAAGTAATCATCAATCTCATTATTTTTTGTAATCAGTGATATCTTGGTTGTAGTGCCTGTGTACATTTTTTTCGCGACCCCCAAATGAACATCATTGATCCCCTTAGAGATATCATTGACCATACAGGATCGAGATCAAACTTGTTGAGATTCTCTGCTTTGAGATGTAAAGTGTTCCGAATTATAATAGCTGCTTACCTGACAATTGTGCTTCTTTCTGAATATTTTTACAATTTAGATAGCATTATTATCTCCTGATTATGAAAGAAAATATGTTACAAATTCTTTAAAATCTTATGTAGTATTCATTCCCCTAAACTGTTTGAATAATTATGATTTCCTGTTCTCTCAACAGTTTTGAATTCGCTGGAATGAAGCCAATTTTTTGAACAAAATAACATAATAGAACAGAGTTATTTGGGGTGTTACGAATATAGATATTATTTTACGTTGTTTTATTTTACTACATGCCCCAGCTGGATAATCTACATAGTTTTAAAGATACATGATTGTATTGAAATATTAAAATAACTTAATTGACGCATTTGAATTTAAATTTAATTATAAATTAATTTTACAACGAAAAACTGGAACATGTTATTTTCATAATTACACAATGTCGTTGTACTCAAAATCAAATTTATTTTGCCTCAAATGAGGCTATTTTAATGTCACTTAAATCTGCACACATTCTACGCCACAACAAACCCTGGCCGTTCGCAATGCTTTTATAAACAGTTACATTTCTTCAGCGAAAAGGTTTCTCTCAGGATGTCATGGTAGAAAAATTTGTGTTTACGTACAACCGGCAGCAGCAAAAATGTTATATAATATAAACACAGTATAACCGTTCTTTTCAAAGTCGCTGTTTCCAATTTTAACGTATGAGTAGTCAATATTTAATAGCGCTATACCTATTACTTGAAGCCTTGCGGTGACAATACTTCAGTTATGTCATGTGCAGTAACGTATGAGACCGAATATGAATCGGTATGAGTCGGTAAGTGCAATTTAAAGAAACACAGTCAAGTATTTTCAGTTTTCAGTCAAAATCGAATCTGTTTCATTGTTTTTTTATTTTTCTGAAGTTATTGGGTTTCTAACAAAACCGAATACAATTCTCACATGACCGGAGGCTGCCAGTTTTTATTTTTTAAACTCTGTTCGTATTAAAAATTAGTATCATAGGTATGTGTACAAAGTTGCCGACTGTCTTTACATATTCAGCATCTATGTATTATATTCAAGTAACGTTTCATTTTTCATTAATTCTTAAAGTGGTAAATGAAAACGAAAGAAATACATATTTTCGTTCTTCTTTCAGTGTCTCACTTTTTTGCAGAAAGAACGTAATTGGATTGTTATTATGTTAAATATACGAAGGATATATGCAAATGAATCGTAGCACATTCATAATTGAAGTAATTAATTTTCACCGATCCTTAAGAATTAAATGAAGCTCTTCACAGTTTCCAAACTTATTTATACTCTTGTCCTGAGAGCTATGGGCAACTCATTTCCCGAACACGTGCGGGACGATATCGTACACCGACATTCGTTCCCAAAATGTCGAGTGAGTAGTTAATGTTTTCACCTTCACACTATACAAATTGATAATCATACCTTTAATGTAATACGCTTGCCTTTTTGGGCTAATGCATCAGCTACAACCATAAATAAACTACAAATAATACAAAATAGATTTTTCCGATTACCAACTCACTCACCAAGGTTTATAAAGAACAAACTATTACAAAAAGAACTGAATATAACATATAGTCCACTTTTCCAATAACTTTTAATCAAACATCAACTCTGTACCACGTACAATCCACTATAGTCCCACCTCAACACACCTAATTATAGCGCGAATTAAAAAGTTGATAACCTTTTGATATCTTCCTGGCGATTCTCTTATAATTCTTTACAATAGGTGCTGATTGTAGCTACCACCCTCTCGTATTAATAGATTTATGATTATTAATAAAGAATAGTTTTGTAAGCCAACTAATAAATATGATAAAGTACACAGTTAATTATGAATTACTGAAAGAAAATTAAATATGAATTAAAGAAAGTAGTGTTTCCGAACTCGTTAATTAGTCATCATTCGCGTAAGTGTAGTGCATGTAATTACTTCGGAGGTGGTGTTCCTCGCTGGGGACATCAGACGTCCACAAAGATGGCATGGCGGCCTTCCTTCTCCAAATACAGTTAAAGGCCGGGCGCTGCCCCAGCCGGACCAAGCTCTAAGCCGTCGACTGGGTATCCCTAGTGTCAATGTGTGTGTGTGTGTGTGTGTGTGTGTGTAAATGGAAAGCAGGGACTAGGGTGAGAAATGAAAAATCACGTATTCCTTCGTCCGTTTATTGGAGTACTGCTCCGACATTCGCCTGGAATTCTCGGAGAAACTACTGGAAACTGTCGATCAGAGAAGCTGGTCGTAAGAATTCTCCTCCATGCAGCGGCTTAATGAGACCCAGCTACACGCAGCTAGTGTCGAAACTTATCCCCTGACAGGACACATACTGCAGTACTCGTCGGTTAAAAAACCCGCAGCGGCGACGGGCGTTGCCGCCGAGCCATCTCAGCCGAGTGGCGCGGGAGTGCGCGCGCGCGTTGATCAAGCTTTATGAGCGTCGCGCGGGGCGGCTCGCCGCAGTCACGCGTCGCTCAGCGCGCGTTCGGCCCAGTAATTTAAGTGCTGCGCGCTGACCCCGCCCACCCGCTCACAGCTGTCCTCTGTGCGGTTGCAGGTCCGCCAACGCCATGCCGCCCCCGGCGCGGGGCACGGCGCCGCCGCTGGCCGCGCTGCTCTGCGCGTCGCTGCTCATGGGCTGCGTGCGCGCCAAGACCGGTGAGTAGCCTCTTGCTCCTTTGGCAGATGTAATAACGAACCGTTACGAGTGGGTTGGGGAGAGGAGGGACACGAACAGCTTGTGCCAGGGTGGTACGTTACTCAGTGAGACAGAGAGATAAATCCTTAGAATCAACAGATCGTTTATTTATTTATTTATTTATTTATTTATTTATTTATTTATTTATTTATTTATTTATTTATTTATTTATTTATTTATTTATTTATTTATTTATTTATTTGTTTGTTTGTTTGTTTGTTTGTTTGTTTATTTATTTTATTTATTTATTTATTTATTTATTTATTTATTTATTTATTTATTTATTTATTTATTTATTTATTTATTTATTTATTTATTTATTTATTTATTTATTTATTTATTTATTTGTTTATTTATTTATTTACTTATTTATTTATTTATTTATTTATTTATTTATTTATTTATTTATTTATAATGGAGATGTGTTTTTGCGACTCCCTTCCCCTAACTTTCACGCCAGAATTCTTCTCCAGACAGCTGCTGAATTCGACCTAACTTTGAAGTTAGTGTCGAAAATCCTGCCAGCGCGACCGTCGGAACTCCAACTCTAATAGCGTTTTCCATTCGCCGCACTGGTGCGCACCCAGTGCGCACTCAGGGCAGCTTTCGTGTTCCATTCGACCACTAGGGCGCACCAGTGCAAAGAAGCGCATGTTCCATTCGCACAATCACACAGAACCAGGGCGGACTCGGGGCGCCCTAAACTGCACTGACGATCGCTTCAGTGCAGTCCAGTGCACCGGGCCATTGTGAGGTTAGGTACGAAAGTTATCAATGCTGATTTGGATTGGTGGTGAAATTGTGAAGGCAATCGAGGATCTTCTGTCACGCAGGGATACTTCGAATGATGGAGTGTATTATGGTTTGCAAGAAATGTCTTAAAATATTTTTTGTGACTCGCGAAGCTCGGAAAATCAGTCTGTGTTTTCCCAAAATTTAACCTTGAATAACTTCATGATAACAAATCCAGTGCTATTTAGAATTCAAAGTGTAGGTACGTCTCAATTTCGAAACGCTAATATAGTGAAAATAAAAATAGTTACCCTTACAAAATCATTCAAATACATGTCCCAAGAAATGTTTCTCGCACGCCCATACATGTACTAGCGGAAATGTTCATAGTAATATTTTTATGGTTTTCAGTAACCAAACAATCCTGTAGAAGCCTTACGGTTCAAAATCTTGTGTAATATATCGATCACTGGCAAATCTCGAAAATGAAATTTTTGACACATACGCATTTGAAGTCTTCGTAGTTTTTAAATAAAGAAATCACACGTTAATAATTTATGAATTAAGAAGTAAGAATTACCAAAAGACTTCATAAAAATTATAACGACGATCATAATTCAAAATTATTATTTTTCGAGTTCCATCAATGTGACTGACCAAGAACAGCTGTGTATAATTTCACTGCGTAACGCATAAGCCCTGACTCAGTTCCCGAATCCGTTTAATTCGTAGCTGACCTTCACGCGTATGGGACAGCACTGTTGCGAAGCGATGACGTTTTTGTCCTGCACTAGGGTGGGTTTCAGTGCAACGAATGGAAAACGCTCTAAGACCTCCCGGCTAAAGGCACTGCAGGGACATCAGTCGATGCCCTCCCCCACTGAAGCCAGTTTTATGGCGTGAGCTCTTGCTACGTTTTCATGAATTAGGACGTGTGACAGTATCTTACATTATATTTAATAACTCCAGAAACATTTGACGTATTTCTACAAGTCATATCTCCTCTTAATCTATACAATATATTTATAATATTATTTGATGAGTGTAATAATATTACAATTATCTGTAGTTGCATTATTGCTTCCACATAAACTTTCACGTCTCAACTTAAATATTCCAACCGCGTATTAATTTGCCGCATTTATCACCGGCGCGTAAACACGACGTGATCTCGCCATAAACTTGCCTCGAGTTCTCGGACTCAACATCTAGATATTCATATCGCAATCCACTCTTGCAGTGCAATTGGAGCTCGCGAGTCACGTTCGCACATGAATTAACCACACACCGCATTTTACGGCGCAAGACGCGTCGCTGGCTCGTTCACACCACCTTTGGCAGGCGGACGTTTCATATTCGCAGCGCGTCGCCGTCAAGTTGCGCGACTCCGCGGCGCTCTGAAAGCGCTGGGGCGCGAGCGCGGCGCGGCGCGGCGCGGAGCCAGCGAGCGCTGCGGTGGCTTCTCCGGAATGCTTCCCGCGCCCCCCCCCCCCCGCCGCCCGCCGCCCGCCGCCCGCCGCACGCCGCCCGCCGCCCGCGCACACTGGCCCGGCACCAGGCAAAGGCGGCAAGGACGCGCCGACAGGGTTTTTTGATTGATTGATTTTTCCGTGTTTCCGGGCACGTCAACTGCTTTGGTCATTAGTCCCGTTAGTGTCGGGCATGTTTTTTTTTCGCGGGAGATGGCGGTGATCTTCCCCCGCTGGATGGTGAGATCCGGCGCCGACCTACCGACGGCTGATGGGGTTTCCCCCTAACCAGGACTCTCCCACCAGCGGGGCACCGCCCCAGCTGGGACAAGCTCTAAGCTACCGACCGGTCTCCCGGAATATGTGGTAGTGTAGTGCATGTTAGTGTAGGTGTGTGTAAAGGGAGAGGATAGGACAAGGAAGAGGAAGGAAAGATCGCGCGCGGTCCGTGTGCCGTTTGGTAGGGTACTGCACCGGCATTCGCCTGGTGTTGATCGGAGAAACCACGGAAAACTACCGATCAGAGCAGCCGGCCGCTAGAATTCTCCTCCAGACAGCGACTGAATGCGACCTAACTGAAAAGCTAGTGTCGAAAATCCTGCCGCCGTGGGGAGTGAGAACGTAGGACCTTCCGGACAGAGGCGCTGCAGTGACATCAGTTGATGCACTGAGCTACCGCTCCCGGTGCGCCGACAGGGAAACAAGCAAGTAGACAAATCAATGGCTACAGATGGTAATTTTCTTTACAAAGTTAAATTTGTTATAACATTTTTTTAAAACTGCCTTTTTTTATTTGTATAATTTTTGGAAGGTCGTAGAGAATTTTTAGGCAGGCATTTATTTTTTTTCATTTTTATTTTAACATTTATTTAGACCAACATTTCGAAGATCATTGGCCTTCTTCTTCATGGTATAATGAAAAAAAAAACACGAATGAAAAATTACTATTCAAATTCAAAAGATACCACATATTAATATAATTCAGGTAAATGATGAAATTTTATAAAATTAATTCTTGCAATTTCTCTCGCAGGTTGTAGTTAATCCAATTTATATTTTTAATGATCTAATTTATAATGATATTCATTATTCGAACTCTTTTGTTTTAATTTATGTATATTTAATTTCATTAAACCCTGAAAAAGAAGGTCAATGACCTTCGAAACATTGGTCTAAATAAATCTTCAAATAAAAATTTTAAAAATCGATTTCCGCCTAAAAAATTCTATAGAACCTTCCAAAAATTACACAACTATAGATGGTAACACTCAAGGTTATAGTTTATTGTGATATTAACATTTCCACGTTTCCATCTACTGTCCGTACACTGTGGTTCTCAAATAGTCCAAATTATGGCGTAATTGTCCCCCAACGCTAGTCATTTTCATGTACCGCATTTAAATCCCTTCCAGTAAAAATGTTTACTTGCTTATAGCTCGCAACGTTTTCACGTGGGTTACCATGTTTTACACCCGAATTCTCCAAATTCGTAAATTAATAAAAGGAAACAGCTTTCTAAAATCTAAAAAAGTAGCAAGTATTTTGCTGATTTAAATATTGGCAGCGGCATTGTACTAAGACTATAGTTTCAAATACCTCGTAAAGAAGCATGTTTTTACTTTGCGATAATGGAGGCATTTATCTCTCGTATCCAGCATACGGAAGTTATACGTAAAAATTGTGTTGTTATGTTATGTTTTGTCCTTCACATTAGATTAGATATTTCTGTATTATACGTCTTTTAAGATTTAGCTAATATTGCAAACAATTGTCTAGCATATATTATAATATTCGTATAAATTAGCCTATAATATTGCGTGATAGTTTAGTACAGTCATGTAACCGACTTGGTGGACCACACTACAAAAAGATAATTACTTGTGTTACAACATTGCAGAAGGGTTACTATCAAAGCTGCTTGATAAAACAGACCGATAATCGAGTGCGAGTTTTGTAAAACAGTTCGGGAGCTAGATTTTTAAAAATTGACAAAGAAGTCAGATGAGCGTTTTTCCTTCAGAAATTACCAACCGTTTATTTGCACCAAAGTATCGACATTTTATTCATATTCAGTAGTTTTTATGCTCCTTGTACGGATGTGAACGTATTCGAGAAACTGAAAAAATACAATAACCCATTGTTCTCAAAATGAGAAACATTTGGAAAATGAGGGGGAGAAATGGGATACTTTAGAATACGACATTAATACGAAGTTTGATAAGCAACCTGCCTTATTAACCAACTATTGCATGGTGTAATCATGGCAACCATAAATATATTTACAAATTACTTATTTTACTAGTAAATAAGTAAAAAATGATATAAGAAAAATGAAATAAATTTATTAACATAATTACTAATAAATAAAATTTTATGTTGAATAATATGCAGGATTGACAGATAGTTTGGGCAGCCTCTACCCCAATTGGTATCAATTCCCTAAATTGTCAGATTTAAAGGAGGAAATCAAGAATTGATCATATTTACTGAAATGAAATTTTTATTACGAGGGACTACGGGTATCCTTTCCTATTTTTTGGAGGCTACCCCCTCCCCCCCCCATGCGCAGTCCTGCGGTGGTTGCAATAACTCGTAAAAGGTAACCTTAATAAATATATTCTGTCAGTAACAGAAACATTAACTTAATGCGCGATTTTTAGAAGAGCAAATTAATTTCGTACATGAAAAGTCATATAATTATCTATTTTGTAGTATTTATTTGTTTCTGTACAGCACTGAACATGTACGTACCATGAACTGAACTGACACGAAGGAATTCCATTATGCATACCTCAGCATCTGCATTGAGTTTGGCCGATCCTATTGTATCTGATGAAACTGGGCAACGGCATGTGGAGTGATTAGTTGCTCTGACACTACGAGTGTGAGCGACGCTAATGGAGCGTGCTTTGATGAGAGAACCAAGTACATGACGCTTGGTATTCCTAATGAAGGACTTTACATCTTCCGATTGCTACAACATCCTCTATTGGCCAAGTAGCTATGTTACACAACGCTTTCTACAGTATGGCACTGAATACCCATAAACGCAATATTATTTATAACTATGATGCGGAATTTTAACACTCCCTCAACAACTCTGAGAAGTATGAAAACTTGAATATTGACAGTAAGGAATAAACTTACATCTCAGAATATCACTTAACACCAACTAGCAGACTAATACAACAAGCAAATTGAACAGAGTTCTGAGTTTTTATTTTATATTATTTTATTTATTGTAACATCATATATTAGAGAGACAACCATCAACATGATCGCAGCGTCAAACGTCCAGCGAAACTAAATTAGTACTTGACATTGAAATATTTCGTAATCAATTTGGACTAAAAATTGCTTATAATAGTAAAAGCTGTATTAATGATATGTTGCTTTTTGCATTAGGTAACTACATATTGCAAACATCATAAGGCAATTGATTCGTATTGTTTTATTGGTAAAAGTTAGAAATTAACACTGTTCCTGACTCGCCAAATAAACGCAGGTACGGACCATAACCACTTCGTTTGAATTGGTTGAATTTAACATTTTTCAAGTTATAACTACGATTTTAGTATTGCAGAAATTACAAAATTTCAATATTACGTAATTATTTCCAATAATGTACAAGAACACAAGCAAGAAAGTATGTGCTGTTGTAGCGCTACAAGTTTCAGCATTTGCCTGGCATCGATGAGAGAAACAACGAAAATCTTATGAACAGAGCAGCCAGCCTCTAGAATTCTCCTCTAAACCGAGGCTGAATTCGACCTAGCTAGTCGCCAGCGTTGGGGTCTCGAACCCTAGAACCTGTCGGTCAACGATACTGCACAGGAAGCAACGTTGCCTGTGAGCTCTCGCAGCGAGCACGGAGGCGACGCTGGAAGCAATGAAGTTCCGAGCAGCACTCGTCATTCGGGGCCACTGTGGAGCGCGCAACGCGGGAGAGCGGCGCACGCGCCGCGCTGTGACAGCGCCGTGGTAAATGAAGTCCCCGTCACCATCGGATATGTGTGCGCGCGCGCCGGCGGCTCACGGAGTTTATAGAGCCCGTCATAATCCGCTTCGGCGTTCGTGCCCCAAATGCTTATCGCTCCTCGATTGTCACGCGCTCCTTTTGGCAGCCTGGCGGGCCGCGCGCCCACGCTACCTGCCCGTTACGGCCGCTCCCGACGCGAACGGCCGAGCGACGGGGGGAGGGAGAGGGGGCGGGGAGACGGGGGCGCTGGGCAATGAACTTGCGCTATGCAAATCCGAACGAGTCGACCGCTGCCCTCTGGGTGGATCGCTGGACGCGCAGAAGGAAGGCAAAGGTTCTCGAAGGTCCCCCCGGGTCTGCTTTGGGTACCCGTGGGTCCGGCAGCCAAGTGGCCCCTGAGTCCAATGGTGCGAGCGAGGGCGAGGAGGAAGTAAGAGGGCCCTTCGGAGGTGCGTGTGGGACGCGGGGGGCTCGTTGGGATCGAAAGGAGTTCAGCTGAATGGTTTGTGGCCTTGGAGAGGTGACTGACTCAGCAACGTAGATTGATTGATTGATTTTTTCGTGTTTCCGGGCAAGTCAACTGCTTTGGTCATTTGTCCCGCAAGTGTAGTGCATGCTTTTCATCAAGAGATGGCGGTGATCTTCCCTCGCTGGATGGCGAGATCCGGCGCCGACCTACCTTCGGCTTGTGGGGTTTCCCCCTAACCAGGACTCTCCCACCAGCTGGGCACCGCCCCAGCCAGGACAAGCTTTAAGCTCCCGACCGGTCTCCCGGAATATGTGGTAGTGTAGAGCATGTTAGTGTAAATGTGTGTGTAAGGGAGAGGATATGACAAGGAAGAGGAAGGAAAGATCGCGCGCGGTCCGTGGCCCGTTTGGTAGGGTTCTGCTCCGGTATTCGCCTGGTGTTGATCGGAGAAACCACGGAAAACTACCGATCAGAGCAGCCGGCCGCTAGAATTCTCCTCCAGACAGCGACTGAATTCGACCTAGCTGAAAAGCTAGTGTAGGTGCTACTGAATCAACGTTCAACTGTGTATTTGCTAACAATTTATTTTTCATGTTTTGTATAATTCTGCATATACTTCTAGAAAAATCAGAATATGGAAACATAAATCAGTTATTTTATGTTGGTACTATACAATCCCAAAAACATGAGAACCATTACTTTTTTGCATGTTTTTATTATGTTGACTAAAACCTATATTGAAAACTCTATTGTAAAAAGAACAGTTTTTAGTATAGGAGGTAGCTGCACTGAGAAAATATTTGTACTGCAGAAAATTGTAGAAAACCACAATATATTCAGTAAAAATACGCATTTTCTTTTCGCAGATTATGTCTCATTAGGATTAGACAAAAAATAGATCAATATTATAACAAATTATAAAAATATACAGGGTAGTACTATATCTCGTAGAAGTAATCATGAATTTGTACGCATAATTAAAAATTTAAATTTTGAAAGATGCATCAGGTAAATGAGAAAAACTTAATCTAGAGGTTCGATAATGCTGAAGTATTTAATCACTTCCTTTTATCTTACAGTAATTGAATCTGTCTGGAATGTCGCACACTTAGAAACTATTGCATGTTTTACTGCCAGCGGTAGGATACTTCACTTGGAGGTCAACACATTGGTCCGCAAATGATTTTGAATCGTCCCATCTCGTGAAGTATTTGCTAGAGCTGGGAATCAAAGGACAACGTAATTTTCTATAGCCAGCTCGACAAACATTCAGTCGCCAGGTTCTTATGCCCTTACCGAAAATATTTGCACTTTAAAAAAGTGTACAAGCCTTATTTAAAGAAGATAATTTTGAAGAACTGACTTCATTAAGAAAATGTCTATTGAATAATGTAATTGAACCAAGGCGATGAAAAGTAATTTTTTTGGCAAATTTTTTATTTTTGTAAGTTTCAAAAATGTATAAATGAAATGGTACTATCTCCGTTTTCATAAGCGTACTTTGCTCTATTAAATCTACAATGGCAAAGTAAGTGCGGAGAGATTTTGAAGAAAATTTTGAAAAGTCCTAAGATCTTCAAATACACTAAAAAAATTAAAAAATCAGTGTAAAATCCGAGAAGCCGCGACAACTCAAGATCGACTGAAAAATATTCATTAAAAAACTGGGTGAAGTTCTGGCACTAGTGTCGTTCACAGACAGATGGATTGACGGTCAGACATTTCGATAAAAAAAACACTTTCAGATTTCAAGGACCATACCACTTCAAATCCAACAATATCGATGAAAATGAAAAATTACTCTTGTGAATATAAATGAGGGTGATATGAATTTTGTACATGCTGAAGTTGTGGGTGATGATTTCACATACATGAGCTAAACGTATATAGTTATTTAGTTACTTGTATATAACCTTTACAGTGCGAAAACCTCCCGAAACCATCAACACGGTCCCTACCCGTGAGTGTAGATGAGCTAAGACTTTTTAAATACGATGTTCCAGTTTTTTGGCAAAGGAAACATTTTCATGTGTAAAGAAAATAATAATTTTAATGTGGCCTATTTTACAACTTTGAAAAGAAGCCATATATGACTCGGATAAATGTAGTTATTAGTTATGTGTAAGTAATACGTGGAAGTTTCTTATTAAATAGGTTTCGGTTAATTTCATTATTGTTTTTATGTATTATCAAATGTGTTATTATTTACGTTTTCCAGACAATTAATACGAAAATACGTTTAATGAATATTAAATTCTCCTTCGTAAAACATTACTTTTACAAGTAAATTATACGATAATTTTGTTGTTGTAATATTACTTTGCGTCGTGTCTGTAGTATATTAATCTTACAGATCCTCTCCAGGCGAGATCAACTCACGAATAAGATGCATTTTCTGTGAAGCATTAAATGAGCTAGTAGCCGGAATTGGAATTTTTAATATATTTAAAAAGCAACTGGAGTGTAAATAGGTTGGGTCTCACGCCCCAGTGGCAGATCCAGATGAAGAAGAGTCCGTACTCACATTAAGAAAAATGTTTTTGTAATTGTGCTGAATTTATTCAAAATAATTACCATATATAATCATTACATCTTTAACAGTATTCGCGTTATGAAAACATTTTATCACTTTTTTACTTCACGATAACAATTTAAAAAAATATTTCGGCAATATTCATGGGATGTCTGAATTAATGTTGCGCCGCACCGAAATATTTTTAGAATTTGCCCCTGTGACTACCTACCGAGGTGAATCAGTGGCCGGCCCACGAGCCCATTCGCTGGCGAATGGGCTCCCCACACAGCGCTCACCACCCCGGACCCGAGCACACACACACACACACACACACACAAACACACACACACACACACACACACACACACACACACACCGGCCGCACCACATATGCCTAGGATACAGCCTAGCCCAGTCCCGTTGTCAGCTTACATGCGACCCCTTCTGGGCACAAAGCCTTCCCACGCACACGCTAGCCCTCACGTTTACTAGCCTTCACGTCTGAAATGTGCAACTTTAAAATAAAATCACGTGTTTTCGTAACTTGTTTACTAGGGTGTTCCAAGCCACAAGAGCCGGGAGCGGTAGCTCAGTGCATCAAGTGATGTCACTGCAGTGGCTCTGATCAAGAGACGAGTCCCAACGGTAGCAGGATTTTCGACACTACCTTTTAAGCTAAATCGAATTCAGTCGCTGTCTGGAGGAGAATTCTAGTGGCCGGTTGCTCTGATCGGTAGTTTTCCGTGGTTTTTCCGATCAACACCACGCGAATGCCGGAGCAGTACCCTAACAAATGGGCCACGAACCGCGCGCGATCTTTCCTTCCTCTTCCTTGTCCTATCCTCTCTCCTTGCACATACACACTTACACTAACATGCACTACACTACCACATATTCCGGGAGACCGGTCGGGAGCTCAGAGCTTGTCCCGGCTGGGGTGGGGTGGGGGGTGCCCCGCTTGTGGAAGATCACCGACAACTTCCGAGAAAAAAACATACATTACACTTACGGGACTAATGACCTAAGCTGTTGACCTTCCCGGAATCACTAACCAACCAAGCCACAAGAGATAACTTTTTTTCGCCAAATCAGATACGCACACACACTATATTTTTGTTTGATCTAAAATCTCAGATAATAAATATTATTGCGATTGGTTAAGGATAATCCGTGCCGACATGATGCGAATATGACATGAATATTTGTACTGAGTTACGAAATGAGGAAGGATTCTAGAACTAGATGTTTATTTGCTGAATAAACTGCAAATATGTCCAAATAATATATCTATTTAATATTTAGAAAATATTACTTTGTAAATTTTATTTTAAAGTTCGCTTTTTACAGTCAGGATAAACCTTCTGATGTTCTTGTTCGCAACGTTATTAAAAATGCTTCTGTTCCTCTTTAACCGTAATTAAACCACGAAAGTCTTGCATCAACTTAATCTCTCTTTCAGCTGAATTGTTCTCTACTTTAAGTATTAAAACCATATTTCCATCTTTTTCAAGTGAAACTTTGGCCACAAAGTAGGAAATTCATAGAGAAAACTGTCATTAATTTTAAGTTGACAAGAAATAGCAATTGAAATTGAAACATAAAATTGCTTTTGGCCGATGCAAAGTCATAGATAATTTTCATGTATAATAGACCACAAAGTTAACGATACGTTGTTATATTTTCGTTGATTAAATGTTCAAGCATTTTTACTTTGGTTTCTTAGCCTACTTACAAATCCATATTTTCATCAGTATTAGAAGATGAATCGTTTTTAACAGTTCATAACATTGTATCAAAGCAGTTCGCGCTGAAAAATATTTTGCAGGCGGCTGTGTTTGCTTCATAGTTCCAAGACGTGCCCTTTCCTCTTTATGAGTCAGATTTGAGGAGAATTTTGAACCCAATATTCGATTTTTCTCGCCCACCATTAACAAATGTTCTCTTTTTTGAACGTTTCACTGACATGTTGATATTCCACCGAAATATTAACTCTTTGAAAATGATGAGTTTACTAACAAAGTGGGTGGTAATTACTTGTACATGGATCGCTTTAGAGTCAGTCTGCAAATACTGGAAAGTTTCGATGCGAGTGGTACAGGTTGCCGTGATCCTATGTGCATGAAATTTCATTTACGATTGTTTTGGCATCAAACAAAAAATTAAGAGGGTATGCATTGAAAAAAAAGACTGATTTTTTGGGACACCCTACTGTACACATTCATGTATCTACACAGACACGGCACTGAGCGCTTCCGCACGATAGATCTGCTCACGAACACTCTGGCTTCCTGGCGGTCGCTAGAGAAAGCTCTCGCTGCTCGTATGAGAGCGCAGCACTACAGCTCTCAAGGGTTAGTAGCCATCTCAAATCAAAGTTTTTGAGGATAATTTCTTTATATTTAGAGCAAAAAACGTGAGTTTGTGCACGCTTTTTAAGACCGTTTCTAAGTTACTCTGTCAATCCGATTGTTACAAAAAATGTGCGAGAAAGTTGGACCTCCTATTAATATCAGATATCAACAAATCTGTAAAAGATCTATTTACACGCAAAAAATACTCGGTCGATTTCACTGAAATTTACACACTTTGTTCTTATTAGTAAGGGAAGTGTTTAAAGAGTGGTTTGAATTAAATCGGATAAGTGACGGCGTGGATGATAATTTATTCGTTTAAGACAATTCAAGCGCCGCTGGACTGTCTCCTACCCGCCCCCTCAGACAAGGATTAAGCATTGCATACAAGTATTCTGCCTCTTCAATTGTGAAATATTGATTACTTGGACCTTGGGCAAGTAAACCAAATTTCTCAAAGGCATTGTCAAATTTGAGGGAGAACGTTTTAACAATAGGATACTTGACAGCCATTCCCAAAGCACAACGTAGAGGAAAATTCTTCAAGAGATGTCATGACAATCTTCCCTTAAATATCGTCTCTCTATCTCAACGAAACCTTGGTAAAATTGCTCGCCATTTTCGTCACTCTTATCTCCAAGATTAGGTAGAAAGAAATTGAAATGGGATTGAAGGAAATGTAATTTCAGAGACATGTTGTACCCCGTAACCTTCTAACCGTCCAGCATGTGTTCCGTCAGTTCCCTGTAATTCTGGGATATTACGTTTCTCAAGAAATTGTCGCATACATCTTTCAATGCAAGCCAGGCTGCCTTCTCAGTATATGTCAGCAACTGTTCAAATGTAATATCTTTCATCAAGTCACGGATCTCATGGCCAATGAAAATTCCTTCTTTAATTTTTGCATTACTAATCGCAGGAAATTTAGGTAACAAATGTTGACAACCCTGGCCATCATTGTCTACTGCTTTCACGAAATTCTTCGTAAAGTCCTATGTCACATGGAGTGGTGGTAACACTACATTGTCTTTGTCAACAAGGGGTTCATGCGACACTTTTTTACCAGAATTGAAACTTTCTCGCAAAGGCTTCTCTTCCCTAACACATAGTGGTCTTCCCTTGCTCTTCTATCCCAGTGACACAAGAAACAAAAATATTTTGTGTAACCAGTCTGCAGAAGAATTTCCAGAACTTTGAGATACTATAGATTTTCCCTTTGCGATTCGAATAGCCAGCATTCTTTACATGTAGCCTCATGCTCTCGTAGGTTTCCTTTAACTAAATGGAATGGGCCACTGATATCGAAGATTTCTCGTTTCCGCTGTGTAAGAGAACAGATTTGAGACTACTCTTTAAGGAATCTATAAATAGGCGCCATTCTTTCGAATTGAAACCATCCAAAATTTTGTAAGCAGCCCATTCATGTCACTAAAATATACCAAAATCCCTGTCAATGAGAAAAAAGTATAAAATCAAGCTGTGGTTTTCGGAATGTAATGCAAGTGTTTGGTTGCGACAAGTTCTTTTCTTGAACACGAGACCCAAGTAATTCTGCTTCCCTGTTTGAAATATCGCTTAGTTCTGCCTGTGACAATGGTTGTGGTTGTAACCATGCTCCAGATAGCGTGTGACTAAGATCTTCATGATTTGTTAATTTGTCACTACCATCATTTGTTTCATTTTCCATTGTCCATTCCGTTGACGATTTTGAAACTGGGAGAGAATCAGAATGTGGAACTTGGTATATTGCAGATTCCTAATTTTAATAAGAAACTGTGTATTTTAATTTACTTGAAATTACTGTTATTTACGTTAAACAAAAGTAGCAATCTTTAATGTGGTCACTAAGTTCCTTCCACAACTGTGGTATGGCAAATGGCATAGATGGTTGGGTTCCATGCAAACACCCTCTTATTCAGCTAGAGCAATGTGAGCAATAGTTCTGTGGTGCCCCACACTTACCTCATCTTCCCTTGTTTCAAAATACAACTCGTGCGCCTTTTTGTAGGCGGAGAAATCGGATATCTTTGAGACTTAGTCGTAAAGTCGCCACAAACATAACAGCAACGAGTTGGTGAATGAACACACTTCCTAGACTTTGCTAGTGTAAGAAACACGCGAACACGTGCAAACAATATTCTTTAAGTTAGCGGATTTACACACTTCAAGATTAGGTATTGTGTGATCTCACTGTCGATTGACTGACTCATGTGCAACTTCCTGCCTTAAGTGGCAACCTGTCTCTACCCTCTCTACTCCCCCTAGGCAATATTATTCCTAAAATAACCCAGTGTTACAAGCGCTGCGACAACATAAATAACGCAGCGAGTGCAGATAAAGTTGCGTTTCCGGAAGAAAGTTTAGGTGATAGGGAACAATGGTTTTTCACCATAGTCATTAGGGCACTGAACTACATAATTATCACATATTTTTGTTCTGCAGGAAATTTCATTGTCCGACTGTGTAACAGAAGGTGATAATGACGACCGCCATTGGTTCGGGTTTATACAATTATTAATTAATAATTAATAATTTTATTTATAGCTGAAATACGCATCTCGCATCGTTTGTACATTTATGTAGAACGCGAATACACTGAATTCAATAAAAGAAAACTTTTTCGTTTAATCGTTTGAATTTTTTTAAAATACTAGTTTTCGCGCTTTGTTTTTCTAAGAATTTTTCAAATGATAGTTGAAGTGTAAGAAAGAAATTGTCACATTATAATATTGTATAAAATTAACAATTTCGTGAGAAAGTACGTACTGTTGTGGCACCACTAGTTTCAAACAGTTTTCTTCAGTTATTACATTAATATTGAGTTATCATCCACTTCATGTAACGTATTCCCCAGAGGATTTGAAAACTTACCGTGATTCTTACTGTAGTTTTAGACATTACAACTCCTTCTGTTATCTAGAAGAAACAGAGAAGCATACATTAAGAGATTATTAGTTTTTTCATTATTTTTGACTAATTCCACTCTTTGGCATCAAAGCGACGAGGTATGAACTTGGTTTCCACCAGGCCATATTGTCATATGAAACATTAATTGTTGATAAATGGTTGAAAACTATCGATCGAGAGAGGATTTCTTTACATACAAATTTCTTGGATAGGGGTTTTTAATTGTTGATCTGTAATGTTTAGGTAAAGACATACGTTTTCATCCGGTAAAAATGCAGACTATCAGAAAAATATCGTGAGACTGCTGGAAGCTAAAAATGTGATGTTGCACATCTCACAGGTATTTTATCTTTTAAGATGTCGTTTTCATGCGAATGATCTCTTAAAAACAATATCTTACTTATGCGTGCTACTTTAAGGTGCTCACGAATCGCAGGAGCATATCGCAGCTGTGGGTGCTGAATGTTGAGAGTGGAACCCGAAGGAAACTTCGACTGCAAATTCGACGAACTCCAAGAGC
Organism: Teleogryllus occipitalis; assembly: GCA_011170035.1. Lineage (NCBI taxonomy): Eukaryota > Metazoa > Arthropoda > Insecta > Orthoptera > Gryllidae > Teleogryllus > Teleogryllus occipitalis. The sequence goes on from BLKR01000928.1 coordinate 271,145, forward strand.
AAGTTCTTTCTAATCCCCCTGAAATCTTCGCCCTGCTTCTATCAATTCCTTGAGATTATCCGGCGGCTTTCCAAGTTAATATCGTCATATTGCCTCCCCGCTCGTCTCGTTTCTTTTCTCTTTGTTTTCATTCAATACGATCACGACAAAGCAACTTTATAAATCGTATTTTGTGACAGCGATTTGTGTCTCGCTAATCTGAAACTGTTGTTACTAATTCTCGAAATCGTTCTGCATCCATCATTTATATGTTTAGCCATTTATTTCGGTTTGGTTATTAATCAACCATCCAATGTATATTTTCTTGTTTCGGTGTAAAATATTTCATTCCCTACGAATACTACCTGCTCAATGTTTGTCAGATGTTCGTGTTTTAACTCGTTCACCCAAGTCTCCTTAGTGACTACTAAATGAATCCAGTTATTATTATAGAAGTAAATAAATATACACAAATCATTGGGTTGCCTATTTAAAACATTAGCTTCAAACATCTCTAACAAAAGCTTCCCTCAATATGGAATGGGTTAATCATTGTGCCAATATTTATGATTAAAGAATAATTGTAATGTAGTCTAAAACTGCATATTTTCAAATATCTTGTAAAATTCAATAGTGGATATTTCCACTTGCTACTATAGCGCACTTTTTATTCCCTATGTTCATTTTTACCTTCTTTTAGTTACTCAATATATTTTAGTGGAGACTTTTGGTCCAATTCCTTCTAATAATTCCTCTTGATGATTTTTAACAACCAGAAGAGGGCAGATTAAAAACAACTATTGCAAATTCGAGCTTGTACATTATTTCTATCAATGTGTCTTCCTTTTCACCTTTAACCAAACACCTGGTAATCCTCAATTATTTTCTTTACTTATCTTTTTTTAATCTTTTCCGTTGCCGTTCGTACTTCAGTTGTACTCTTTTACTTCCATCATTCACCTTCATTTACTTTCCTTTATTTCTTCTCATTTCTCTCAGTCTTTACTTCTCATTACTCTTTCTCCTTATTTATCTTCGTCTTTACTTTTGCTCATCTCGAAGTGCAGTCATTTTTCGCTTTCTCCTTTCTCTCCACCTCTTCTTTAACTTTTCCTCTTCATCCCTCTAGTATTTCTCGCTCTGTGTCTTTTCCTTCTCCGCCGCCACACTTCGTCTTTCCGGAGAAGTCTCCCCTCCCCTCCCCTGGCGTCGCCCCCCCTCCCAACCCCTCCCCCACCCACCCACCTCGCTCCAGCGACCCGCGCGCCGATTCCAGCTCCGCGTCCCGGACAATGGGGGAAATCACCCGACAATAGAAGAAATCGTTTTTCCAATCCCAGCGCTGCAATCTCTCAACGCGGCATCGAAGCCATATTTTCGATACATACAGGCCCTACTCTCTCATTACTCGTGACCTATTCACTAAGAGTGGTTTTCAATGCGTCTTCAGTTGCCGCGAAACGCAACGTTCGCCCCATGTTCGATTCAGTGGAGCGGTTCTGTTTCAAAAGAAAGAACGAAAGATCAATAGTCTTAAGTACATGTTTCTTTATTGTTGTGGTCGACAACCATTTGTCGTTAATAGGTGGAAAGGCATGTCTTACACGTATGTGGATGTCTGTAAGCTGTCCACTTGTAAATTAATGTTCGGTGCACTAATAATAAAACGACAACACAATTCAATGAGGACTCTTTAATTTTAGTGTTACGTTTTTGTCACATCTAATTAGATTATAATTCATTATTTGTAGCAGTACATTAATGTACAATTGTTTCATTACTTGAAAAGGGATTACTGGACATCGAACGAAAACAATATGCACAACGTTGTGGTTGCAGAGCTTACTGAAAGGATACACAATATAATTTAATACCATAGGTACCAATATTTGTTCTGACTTTATTTTAAAATTTGTTAGGATTTTATTTTATTTTATTTTATTTTAAAAAGTAGAAATGAAAAATATTTGTTCATATATTTATTGTAAAGTTATTTACATCTTACTGTCAGAAATAATAAAATATATTGATAAACATGGAGTAGGCCTGATTACATACACGGCATTTCATCTGACGAACTTAATACGTTTCAGAAATATTATCGAATACATTAGAAATTCATACAATTACTTAATTATTTATTCAGTAGTTCTTAATTTTATCTTTTTCAAAGTTTTTATGAGTATATTTTTCTACACGTGACAAGACTTACGAGAGCGAATCTTTATCAGTTTGAAGTGAATTTTACTAGCCACATTCCACTTGCGGGTTCCCCTACGTTGGCGCCTTCTTCTTTTGCAACTCCTTCGATGCTCAACTGATGACTTTATCAACTCTAACAATATTTCCGGCCCTTTGAAGACGAAGTAGAACGTTTCAAGATATCGCTCATAAACCCACAGAATTGTGAAATCATTCATTCAGTAATACGTAATTCAATATATTTCATTAACCTGTTCCTCGTTCTCCAAAGTCCGCAAGAGTCTTTTCCTACAAGCGTTCAACTGTTGACTCAAGTGTGAAGCTTCTAACGAGTGGAAACGGGGCCCTGGATGGGTAAAACGAAGTTCGGCCTGTAAGCTCGGGAGTACTGTACCCTGCTTATGGACTCCTATAATTATTTCGGTCGTTCGACGACAAAGTCCAACGAGTTAGAAAAGTGCTTATGAGTCGTATAATTATTGAATCATTCATTCAGTAATTAGTCTTTCAAAATTCGATTTTTCCTCTGCAACATGTTCTCTTCCTTCTCCGAGGTCTTCATGAGCATGTTTGCCAGCCTGGTCATGTCTTGATAAAGTTTTTTACTTTAGAAATCTCGTGACTGGATGCGGAAAGACAAATTCATGGTCACTAGTTCATGATTTGTTTCCTCAGTTTTGATCTTGTAGATCTAGTAATCTTGATATTTAATTTGACTCATTAACGATGAAATTGTACGTATTAGAGCATCTCTACGAATATCATTGAATTACTTTAGGAATTGAAGACTTACGGAGCACACCTGCCAGAATTGTTTAAAATGCTTTCATTCAATAACTATTCGCAATTGAATATTTATTGTATTATTTCTTACAAGTGTCAAGTTTTTAAAGATCGTACCGGGAGCGGTAGCTCAGTGCATCAACTGATGTCACTGCAGCGCCTCTGACCGGGAGGTCCTAGGTTACACTCCCCACGGCGGTAGGAGTTTTGACACGAGCTTTTCAGCCACGTCGAATTCAGTCGCTGTCTGGAGGAGAATTCTAGCGGCCAGCTGCTCTGATCGATAGTTTTCCGTGGTTTCTTCGATCAACACCAGGCGAATGACGGAGCAGTACCCTACCAAACGGGCCACGAACCGCGCGCGATCTGTCCTTCCTCTTCCTTGTCCTATCCTCTTCTATTCCGGGAGACCGGTCGGGAGCTTGGAGCTTGTCCTGGCTGGGGCGGTGCCCCGCCGGTGGGAGAGTCCTGGTGACGGGGAAAACCCGCTAGCCGACGGTAGGTCGGCGCCGGATCTCGCCATCCAGCAAGAGATCACCGCCATCTCCGGAGAAAAAACATGCACTACACTAAAGGGACTAATGACGAAAACCGTTGACGCGCCCGGAAACAGGAAAAAATCAATCAAAAGATCGTATTCGGATGGCATGGGCTCAAGAGGCAAATGCGGTCCTCATGTGCTACGTAAGCGCGGATTGCTGAGCGTGCGCCGCTGTTGGAGTCGCTGGACGGGGCATCGCGTGCGATCCCCGCGCGGAGCGCTGCGGGCGCCTCTAGGGCGGGGGCGATCGTGCATTCCAACGAAAAGAAGGGGCCCACTGGGCGAAAATGAAAATCGCGCGCCGTATAAGCGCATTAAAATCTACTTTCACGCGACGGAGGCAGCCGGGGACCATTCGAAACGAGTCGTCGATAGACGCACGAATGATTAACGACGGCCTCTCCCGGGAGCGTGAGGTACGAACGATCGGACGAACAGACGGACGCAAGGACGGATGGAGGGACGAACGAGGAAGAGATATACTAAATACTATGTTGATATCACAGTGCACTGGCCGTTAGTTTGTAATGGACGTGAGCGTCAGCGTTCATATTTTGACAGAATGGACATCTGTTCAAGACTGTAATATGTTCATTGGTGAAAATTTCGACAAGGGTTTTCCATTTTAAAATCGTTTGAAAAGGAAACTAATTTCGAATCGGGCGTATTTTCTTAGAGTTAAAGGTTGTACGGAACTAGAATCTATGGGCTAGATATTCTTTATTTCCCAGTCCTGAAGCTATAATACTAACCATTGTATCTCCTAAGAAAGACGTACTACATACCGGTTCCCAGTTTTATTCAAAGAATAATTGAAGGTATAGGCATATTCTATAAATTAAACTCCTCTGAAATACCCTGTGGGGGTAGGAGAATTGTCTAAAAATGCAGTAAAAAATGAGAAAAGAAATGTATCTGTTTTTCTCTTGGCACTCAAACCAGGAGCACAGAACTTTTGAACATCTATGCCCCAATTTAATGATTTGTTGTTTTTTTTTTGTTTGACATTTTCAGGAATTGAACTATTTTTATTTTTCTTCTCGTTGAGTTATTATTACCGCTAACCAAAATTAATTTTATCGGATTCCATTTTAATTTTTTTTATTTTTAAATATTAATATGTGTTGATTGGAGAAGAGAAAGTATTGACGAAATTCACTTAAAGTTTCATTTCAGGAAAGATTATTGTTCTGAGTTTCTACATGCGATATTGTAAGGTCGTATGGTAAATGGTATAAATGTTTCAGAACCAATGTTTAATGTACATTTGACTTGCTGAGAGGTAAAAGTAGTAAGTCACTAAATTCCTGATTTTAGTGTCATATCACTCTACCTCTCTTTAGTTACTAAAATTCGTATTTTGTCTTATTCCATGTTTGGATAGTACTGGGTGGCCTGTATATCTTGAGGCAAAGTGACATAGTCAAACTTTCATATTGGCGGCTTTTCAGCAGCACTGCGTGGAGATTTGAAACAGAAACGAACAACGCAACAAATGAAAAAGATGCTTTCCTGTAAAATTATGGGTAAATGTTCTAGCATTCTACCTTTCAGCAGCTCAGTTACGTAATCTGTTTAAGAAAACGTTTACATTGTTTTTCAGTTTCTTTTGGCTTGTCTCCCCTTAGAGAAACTGCATAAAGATAAATACTACCTATTCTTAAGTCAGAAAGAAGTAAACTTTCGAATGTTTCGTACATCGTACTTAGCACAAAATTTCACCATACCAGAACTGTTCACCATGGTTAATTAATGTGTTTAATCCGTGTTACTTGGAGCCACTGATAATGGGAAAATTTCCCGAAACCCGTGTATGGCTGAATTTTCTGCTAAGTAAATATATTTGCCTACTATTGTGGTTTGATATCTCCTATATCCCGGAAATTTTATCTTGGATTACCACAAAATCTCTGCTACCACTACAGAATTTGTTCGATAACTTCTTAGAATGAAGATATTTATTAATTTCATGTTATATTCCATACTATAATGCAGAGAAATTTAAGTATACAATGCACTCACCTCAATAATATGCAGAATATATTTTTCTAGCTAAGAACGCAAGAGACAACAGAATTACAATCGTAAATTTTGTACACACGGTTGTATCATGGAATCATTTGATGTATCAGCATTACAATCTCGTAGATTTACAATCTCGTAGATTTAAAGTTAACAGTAGCTATAAAATCGTAATAGACTTCCGTGTCATGGTTTTTATTACTAGACTGCTATATTCCGATAACCTTTGTAACTAAATGTAAAAATTGCTGTACGACCGATTTTGATGACCTTCTGTATAAATGTGAGTTATAGTTCAATACTTGCAAATAAAAAATAAACCATATTTCCAACGATTTCAGCATATTGTGAATTTTTATTGACGTACTATTTCGAGTACACAAAGCTTTTGCGCATTTGATGAAAATAAATGTACTTACTTGTTTACATGTAACTAGAATAAGATGTAAATAAACTCATTACACAAGTTAAAATTTTTGTCTATTGAGGAATGGAAAATCTGTTATATTTTTTCAAAAACATGAAAAACACGCTCCTTTCTGGTACAAGCTCCTCGTTAAGCTTAGTTTTCTCGTTTGACTTGAAAATCGTGTTTGAACAGGAAATCTGAATAAAATAACATTATTATTTATACGTTGTATTTCTGAATGACTATATAATGATTTAATGCTCGAGTTTTTGCGAAACATTTATAAAATTAGATCGATTTCTTAGTCTGCTGAACGTCGAGAAAATTAATATCAACATTTCAGGAATTGATTTTTCAAATCAAAACGCTGAGAAATTGCTGTTAAAGCAGTTCAGTCAATAATTCCCATGCGCTGTAATTAACATAAAATCAAATGAACGAGACTTCCTCTGTGTGGTACAGTAATTGAGCGATCTATATATTTTATACACTAAGGATTTTCGTTTAGAAAGACATTTCAGATATACTCAACACAATTTCGTATATTTTCCTTGAAATGAAAGGTAGTTGACCCCCTGATGTGTTAGGACTAACTATGATTAATTGGTTTTATAGTGTAAACACTTTAATTTTTTATGTTTCTTAAAACTGATAAAATTAACTTTTATCTAACATCATTTGTTCGTCATGCTATTTGTATGTTTTGTAATGTGACTTGTAATCGATCTATCGAAGACCGTTTCGTCATTTAGCGCGAGTAAGCGTGGTATGTTATAGTTACCGAGGCGAAGATAAGGAGCTTTTTAAGTTCGAAAACTGAGTGTAATAAATGTAATTATTAGTGAGTGTATATTAACGCAATATCCAGCAATCTTTAAAAAAGTGTGTCCTTTTATAAAAATATCAGTGATTATAAATAAATGTGATGGATTACGTTAAGATTATTAAGTTAAGATTGATAATAGGATTTCTTCTTGTAGTCAACTATATATATATATATATATATATATATATATATATATATATATATATATATATTGTGACGCAACGCTTTATCAAACGGACGGCGGCGGCGTGGGTAGGGGCCGTCCGCGGTTGGTCATCGAGATGCAATAATAATAATAATAATAATAATAATAATAATAATAATAATAATAATAATAATATTGATAATTTAAATTTCCTTAATAGGAAATCGAGGACTAAAGGAGGGTTCTTGCCTGCGTTGTTCCACACCTTTCCCACGAAAAAGAAAAGAAAGTGCAATGTTACGAAAAACAAACAATGACATTTAATGAAAACTGTAGTACACAGACATCTGCAAGTTTCTAAACAAACACAAAATGATTATTTTTTTATCAATATCAAACGAACTAAAAAAAATTGTTTTCATTTTAATCATATCCATCATAAGAACTGAAACACTTGCGTTCAAAAATGCAACAATGTAGAGAAAATACATTCAATGTGAATATTAATGACGTGAGAGATATTTAAAAAAATACATTTCTGTAATTTTCGACAAAACAAAAGAGAAAATTAACTTGCCGTAAATGTCATGTAATTCAGTGTTTTTAGCAATCACCGTCTAAAAGTTTTAAAGAAAAACATTAAACCTTTTTTGAGGAATTTTTTATTTAAAATTTCCCTTCTTTCACCCAAAGTTACTTGAAATATATTTAGATTTTGAAAATGTGTATGTTTTCATGTAAAGATCTCATTTTGAACAACTTATTTTATGCAGAAAATAATATTTAATGTCAATGCTGCAGTTGTAGAAATACTCCGAAAAGATTGAACTTTTGCGATATTCTAAGCTTACGATATTGTAACGAAACTGTGACCTGCGCAATTGTCTGATTCTTATTTACACTATCTGCGGAAAAAGCTTAATAAAAAATTTGAGCCATTTCAGAGGAAAAATTGAAAAAGTCCTTGAGGCTTCATGTAAAAAACCACCAAAAATTTAAACATCGGCCCCTAATACAAGGGCCTGTAACATCGGCCATATCGATTAGGAAATGTAGTACATTTTTATTCTGCCTAAGATTTTGCTGAAAGTGTTTGTTCAATGATAAACAGCCAGAGGTAGCAGTGTTTTACCGTAAACCAATTTTTCGATACCAAGAAGCACAGCACGTGATTCTAACTAAACAATATGTTCGATAAAGTAATTTACTACACACATAGGAAAAAGAATTATCCATCTTTTCGATATCAGGGATCTACAGTAGGAATTTTTCTGCCAAAATATCTCCGTTGCAACATTACACAACGTTCTTTATATTGTGTGTTCGAGAAAGTAAAGAAAGGCAAATCGCCGACAAAGGAGCATCGAGTCGGCGATCGCACCCCGGCATATCATCTCCGCTCAAAATATCAAACGGCAAACCGGTAGCGGTAGCTCAGTGCATCAACTGCTGTCACTGCAGCGCCTCTGACCGAGAGGTCCTAGGTTTCCACTCCCCACGGCGGCAGGATTTTCGACACTAGATTTTCAGCCAGGTCGAATTCAGTCGCTGTCTGGAGGAGAATTCTAGCGGCCGGCTGCTCTGATCGGTAGTTTTCCGTGGTTTCTCCGATCAACACCAGCTGAATGCAGGAGCAGTACCCTATCAAACGGGCCACGGACCGCGCGCGATCTGTCCTTCCTCTTTCTTGTCCTATCCTCTCCCCTTACACACACTTACACTAACATGCACTACGCTACCACATATTCCGGGAGACCGGTCGGGAGCTTATAGCTTGTCCAGGCTGGGGCGGTGCCCCGTTGGTGGGAGAGTCCTGGTGAGAGGGAAACCCCAGTAGCCAACGGTAGGTTGGCGCCGGATCTCGCCATCCAGCGGGGGAAGATCACTGCCATCTCCCAAGAACAAAACATGCTCTACACTTACGGGACTAATAACCGAAGCAGTTGACGCGCCCGGAAACACGAAAAACCAACCAACAAACGGCAAGCGAGCCAATCGAAAGAACGCTCAGTGAAAAAGTAATAAGGAGACGTCGCGCAGCGCCGTCAGCGGCACATCGAGTCGGAGGGCGCGGCCCACTGCGCGGGCCCCGCCCATAAACCAGCGTCGGCGGCGGTGGCGGCGGCGGCGGGGCGAGCCGACGACCTTTGTTCGACGAGTTACACGCGGGGCGGCGCCGGAAGCGGAAGGAAGCGCGGAGGGATAAATCCCCTCGAAACAATGGCGCCGCCCGCGCTAACATATGGCTGCCGAGTGGGCACTGCGCTCTGACTGAGCGAGAGATGCGATAAAACACGGAAACAAAATGCTTCCCCGGCCGCGTGGGATATCGCAAGCTCCGCCCAACCCCTCGCCCCCACTCTCAAGGTAAATGAAAACCGATGGGGAATGCAAGAAACAGGCGACAAGGTGGGATAATTGAATTCGGTGAACGGGTTAAGAAAATATGTAACCGAATAACTACAGGAAACCGCCGTCCGGGAGGAATTGCGGGGTTTATTGGATTGGGAAGGAAAATGTAAATCAAAGAGACTTTTTGGCTGAAACGATAACGGTATTTGTAGACGGATTTTTTAAATATATTTTTGCAGCAAAATCCGTTCTGCGGTCTCGCCGTATAAAGAAAGATTTTGTTATAATTAAGACTAAACAGATGATGCCTCCTCTTCGCGTATTAAACATGCGTCGCATTTTTGACCGCGTTACTATTTTCTTCATTTAGTTTCAAAGTTAGAGTAAAAACGTTGCAATTATTAAGTTTTTTTGTTCACAACTACACTTTCGGAGGTTTGCTACATAGTTTCAATGCTTTGTGTTACATCATTAATTTATAATTACACCATATTTTGTTTCAAAAGTAATATAAGGCAAAACTTAAAAGTTTGCCTCAATGCCACGTATTCAATAAGGCAATACAAAAGCCAGAGGGAAACGAGGGCATAAACTACATACTAAGAGCTTCCTGCAGTGTGAGGATGAGATCGGACGATACCTGTCGACATATTTCAAGCGCGCAGTAATGAAAGGCTTCTCTAGGACGCATTGAACATCGTGTAAGCATCTTTACAGCCAAGTTTTGTGGAGAAGTTTAACGATCCTCCCTCGAAAGCCGAGGAAGGAACATATTTTAATCTCGCGGGTTCTCTATTCCGTGCTTCCGCTGCAAGACGCTCGAATTCCTCGGGTGGTTCCCAAGTAACGGCTGGCGCGTGCATGCGTGGGCGAGCGTAAGTTTGCGCAGGCGGTTGCGTGTGCCTGTACGTGTGCGCTTGCTTGGAGGCTTGTGTAGAGTTTCGTTCAATGCAAGAATACGCATGTGTGTCGTAGAGCCAGAGAGATGGTGACGGCGCTGTGGTGAAATAGAGGAACGAGGGAGAAAAGGGAGAAGCGCAGAGTGGGATGGCGGCCGGCCGGAGGGGCGTGTGGACGGAGGGCCGTGACGGAGGGGCGTGTGGACGGAGGGGCGTGTGGACGGAGGGGCGTGTGGACGGAGGGGCGTGTGGACGGAGGGGCGTGTGACGGAGGGGGGGGCGGTGGACGGAGGGGCGGAGGGAGGCGGGCGGAGGAGGCGGTGATGGAGGGGCGTGTGGATGGAGGCGGCGCGTGAGGCGGTGGAGGGGCGGTGGAGGGGAGGGCGTGGAGGGGGGCGTGTGGGAGGGGGGGCGGAGGAGGGCGTGTGGAGGGAGGGCGGTGGAGGAGGGGGAGGGGCGTGTGGAGGGAGGGAGAGTGGAGAGGGGGAGGGAGAGGGAGGGGCATGTGGAGGGGGGGGGGGGGGGGGGGGGGGGGGGGGGTGGACGAGAGAGAGAGAGAGAGAGAGAGAGAGGCGCCTTGGGACGGAAGGGCCGAGGGGCGAATGAACGGAGAGGTGGATGGGTGGTGGGACTGAACACAAGAGGCGAGGAAAAGGCGAGAAGGAGGTTGAGGATCGCGCGTGGTGGGCACGGAGGGGCTGCAAGCTCCCCCGAGCAGACGACGCCAGCGTGCGAGATGCGGGGTGGGGGCTGGGGGTGGAGGTGGGGGTGGAAGGGAGGCGCGGCCTCAAAGGAGGAAACCGCGCCCTCGCGGCGGCGTGTTGCTGCTCGCAGGGTCTCAGAGCTCGCGGGCGGGATAAGCCGGAGGCTGCTCAGGCAGAAATAGAAACGCATGGGGGAGATACGACGAAACGACTAAAGCCGATTATCGAAATAATAATAACGTAATAACTGTAATAATCCATTATTACTGTAGTAGAGTTGAAAGCATCACATACAACATCGGATGTTAAATAGTCATCATTCGTATGGCTTTGTACGATACAAAACTTAATGTAGGTGCCCGAAATACTAAAAGAAGAATTCAATTAGAATATGATTAAATGAGAGCAATATCATTATCTTAATTTAAGCCATAACGACTTCAACAAGGCTTGCTTGTCTTTGTTCAATTAATGAAATCTTCTGTTGGTAATATAGAAGTGTGAACGCATATTAATGAAGTTCTTACGAAGGAAAACATTAAAATACACGAGAATATATTATAAAAGTCGAGATAAGCGAACAGTGGAATAGGCTGGAATTGGAGGAGCGGATGTGGAAAGCACGTGCTGTTGATATTCTGAAGAAAAAGTGCACTGTGAGAAAAGCGGCAAGAGCATTATTATTAATCTCTTAAAGAGAAGATAGCTTTAGGAACATAGTTCGTAAAATATGAAGAGTTTAAAGGTCGACGAAAAGATCTGCGGCTTATGGAAGCAATGAAAGTGAAATAGTGAGTTAACAGCATTAAGAATAAGGAAAGAGCACGCTCGAGGAGTCAAAGAGAAAATAATAGAAACAGCGTGTCGGGAAATGAGCAGCGTAATACAATTAAGCTAGATCATGAGTTGAGAGCGCGCTGGCAAAGGGCTGGAAGTGTGGAGTGCGTTCTTCATGAGGGGTGAAGCGAGACAGTGGTAGTGAGGTGCTAGGCAATGCAGAGGGGGGCGGAATGGAGCGCAGCAATGAATAGTGAGGCTGCTATTCAGCGTCTTGGATGGCGGCCACAGCGCCACTGAGGCCTCGGCGCTGGCCTCGCCGCTACCAGTTCTCTCCGCTACACACGGTCCCCCGACACGGACGCATTCAATGCTCTCCCCACTGTCTCTACCATAGCCGCCATCACCCTAGTAGGGGCAGCCCGCCCTCCAAGGCCTAGAGTTTTCCCTTTGTTACCTTCCTTTATTAGGTAATATTGATTTAAATAGTTTTGTTATTATTTAAATAGGTAATCATTTAAAAAATAATATTGTATCATATTGTAATATTGTACCAACCCCGCCCCAAATGATCGGCTGGATCCACCTCTGCACCATCTCCAACCATCATGACCATCACACCCTCACGGTCAACCTTGCATCAATATTACCACCATTCTCACAACCACAATTCCATTGACTTATTATCACCGCCGTCGTCATTGCCACAATCACAAATAGCATCAATATTGTCATCAATTATTGCCTTGACTTCCATGAGTAGCAACCCCATCGCCACCTCCAACACCATCATTTCTACCGTCTCTTCTGAGTCGCCGTCACCATTCCTTGCTACCTCCATCACCACCACCGCATTGGCAGGTCTCGCTTCCTCATCCAGTCTGCCTCCCCCCCCCCTTCCACGTTGTCCCCGTGCTCGCCTCGCCTCGCCTCGTCTCGCTTCGTCAGCCCAGGCGCCGCGCTCACCGCCGCTCTCCTTCGTCCGCGCGCCTTTGGGCGCCCATTCAGCGGCGTAGATTGAGCGGAACCGACGGCAAGTGCGGTAGCAGCTCCCGGGAACCGGTTGAGGCGCAGCGGGTAGAGCCCTGTGGAACGCCAGCGGGGCGCGCGGCGCGGCGGAGGGGGAGCCGAGCGATATCGGAAGAAGCCGAATCGACGCCCAGTGATGAAATGGCCGGCAGTTTTGTCGAGAGAGATGTTTGGCGATGGCTGACAACGTTTAGTTTTAGAGGTCATGTAAGAAGTTCCAGTAAAATATTATAAACAATATTATACTATACAGCACATTGAATCTATTTTGTACTTGTATGCTATTTTTTATTGCTTATTTGTGTGAAATCACTGAGTTCAAATGAATCTTACAAATTACAGACATGATAAATAATGAAAAGATAGCACTTCCTCTTTTATGCTTATTAAAGAAAATTAAAATACTCTACCATAAATTACCATTAAAATACTATAAAAAATAAAAATACTGTTCGAGTAGGTTCTCTATGAAAAAGAGCAGTTGGGGTATACATTATTTTAAGTCTTATATTACGGTGTTCCGTAATATAACGGTAATAAATATTATGGTATTTCCATTTTCTTGTAATTCAAAGTTCATTTGCATTCTGTAATTGATGGATAACTACTACCTGCTAGATTCAGTTCCGGTTTATTTTGCCAGTGCAGTTTATTTTAAAACGCGCAAAAACACTTAAATCGAAAATTTCACGTTTTTTCGCAATTTAAATCTATTGGAAGGTTGTGGCGCCATTCTGGCTTCGGATTCAGATTCAGTGTCGGCTTAAATAGCAAAAATGTGTCTAGTCTTTGAGACCGAAAAGTTTTTGCTTCAGTCAAGTATAAGACACCAAAATTTAGTATTCACATGCTTTTTTGAAATTTAAAGAACACTGGAGGGTGGTGGCGCAATTCTGACTTCAAATCTGGGTGCAGCGCGTTCACATACATAGAGAAACATATGTCAAGCATTTTACTCTGACAACTTTTTTATTTTCTGTGCCTGTATTATTATTTGTTTGACTAAATCATTATTCCCAAACACATACAGCATTTAAACACAAAAAATCATCAACTTATCACTACGAATTTGTATGGTATGAAGTTTTTTCATGCCTCCTGAAAAATCAGGAATTTAGACTAGTTTTGTTCTCGTAAGAAAAGCCTCAATTTTAGTTAAGATGAGGTGGTGTCAGCAGTGCTAATTGTCTTTCTGTACTGTCATCAGTGCTTTCTGTGCTGATTTCCCTTGCTATCCCTATATCTGTGGAATACAGATGTTAGACCTTGTTCTTGCTCTCACGTCTTTGGTTCTTTTAGTGGTCATTAACTGTTCCCGTGATAATCATGGGTTGAGGAAGAAAAATAAGAAAAAGAAATCTGATGCTTTTCTCCTGAAAGGTTATGGCGGATGTACTTTATGAAGAGAATGTATAATTAATTACTCGATATAATAAAGCTTTATCTTTTTAATAATCTCTTTGGGAAAAAACTGGCAATAAAATTTATATCGGTAAATGCAGTCATTTTCATCGATTATGTGAATTTGAAGCCTATGTTGTTTTGAAAATATGCCCGAATTTATACAAATCTATTTAGCGATCTAAATCTTTTTTAAAAGTATTCGTGGTTTTTGTTTGCATTTTGGATCATCCGTCAATTTCTTTTCATTTAGTTTCTTATTTGTCCGCTTGTTGAATACGCGAGCTCCTGATTGACAAGTGAGTGCGTGGATGTGGAGCACGGGACTGCCTCCTAATCCCGGTGACCCAGCGCCGCGTCGCGCACTTCGGAACAACAGCCATCCGCCGCCCTCAGCCGCCCCTCGGCGCCCGTAACGTTGCCGGCTCCCTCGCAGCCCCGCCCTCTCCCCTCGCGGCGAGGCGCGGCGCCGCAAGTTGAGCGCGTTAGCGGCGCCGGAGGGGAGGTGCCTCAAGGTCCCGGCGCGGCGCAGCAGTGGCGCTGCCTGTGCTGAAGCGGTGACCTCGGTGGTCGCGGGGAGGGGTGGTGCTGCCTTTCGTGAAGCGGGGATCTCGCCAGTCGCATAGTGTGGTGGCGGCGGCGGCGGCGGCGGCTGCAGCAAGGGTGATGGTGGTAGTGGGGGTGACGATGATGTTGCTGCGGAGGTAGCAGACACGACGAGAGTTACGATGAAGTCAATGAACATTGCAGGAGTTTACTTCGTCTCCGATGGGAACAGCGGAAGAAGAAGAAGGCTACGATGGTGTGATGGAATGACTGTTCATGTCGCCGACGAACGCTACGTAAGTAGGAAGTAAAGGCAAAAAGTCTTTGAGAGTGAGCGATGATGGTGATTCTGATGGGAATTTAGACAGGAATTGTCATTGCGACTAATGCGCCAGTGATTCAGAAGCGGTGACCGGCTCACCAGCGAATGGGAATGTAGCACGGAGGGTTATGTTGGAGTGGGACGAAAACAATATAATAAGGAAAAAGTATAATACGATATTAACGAATGTGTGATGTGTAGATGCGGCGTAAAAGTTGATATCGACGCAGTGATGGATAGATGTAGCAGCAGTAGGAGTGGCTCTCACTTTCGCAGAAGCTAAAAATGTTCCTGTGGTGTTGGGTTGTTCGGAAAATGCGATTTCATTCTACCTGACGACCTCGGTGACGGGATAAGTCATTAAAGCAGGTAAGCGGACTGGAGGAATGATAATGTTGGGGTGGCGTTGTTGCCGTGGAGTTCACTGTATTGGGTGTAGCTTTGGTGGCAGCGGTGGCGGGAGGGCGCTCGTGTGCGAAAGTGTGTCTGCGATGTCGTTATGGCAAGTTGTTGGAGGGGAGTTGAGCGCCGGTTGCTGAAGGGTCCCGCGCCGTCACTGGGTTAATGAAACGCGGAGGCCCCAAGCGAGACGCCCGCACTCGCGCCCGCCCGCCCTCGCGCCCTCGCTCGCGCTCTCCCTTCCCTCGCGCCCACCCTCGCGCCCGGCCTCGCGCCCACCCGCCCGCCCCCACCCTCGCGCCCGGCCTCGCGCCCACCCCCGCCCGCCCGCCACCTCGCGCCCGGCCTCGCGCCCACCCACCCGCCGCCCGCCACCCTCGCGCCCCCGCCACCCTCGCGCCCGCCCGCCCGCCCTCGCCCCCCGCTCGCCCGCCCTCCCCCGCCCGCCCGCCCGCCCGCCCGCCCCCCCCCCCGCCCGCCCACCCACACCCCACCCACCCCCACCCGAACGCCCGCCCCCACCCCGCCCCACCCACCCACCCACCCGAACGCCCGCCCTCGCGCCCGCCCGCCCCGCCCTCGCGCCCGCCCTCGCGCCCGCCCTCGCGCCTCGCGCCCGCCCGCCCTCGCGCCCGCCCTCGCGCCCGCCCTCGCGCCCGCCCTCCCCCCTCCCCCTCCCTCCCTCCCTCCTCCCTCCATTCCTCCCGCCCTCCCCTGCCCTGTCGCCCGTCCTCCCCTCTCGCCCTCCCTCCCGCCTTCCCGGTCTCCCGCCTGCCCGTCGGCCCGCCCGCCGGCTCGCCCGCCTGCCTGCCCGCCCTACAGCCAGCCGGAGCATCATGGCAGCCTTTGGCCCGCTCCCGCCTTCGCCCGGAATCGCATGCCTCTTGGCAACGCGCCTTCACCTCACGTCGCAAGTTGTTCTTCGAACTCCTTTCAAGGTCACGAACTGAACAGAGAGGGCAGGATGTCATCCAAATGGGAGCTTAAATTTCAAAACGTTAAGTGGTAATGAAGCTCGCCACCCGCTTGTGACCTTGAAAGGACTTCTCTTTCAATCTGAGTATAAGGATACTTCGTGTTCGGGGGATATCTCAGACCTCGGCTCTTCTTTTTGTTTCTCCGCTTGCCACCCCTCGAAACCCCTCCCCCCCGTAACCCCTCCTCGCTCCACGACACCTCGCACTTCGAAGCGACGGGCGCCACCGCGTCGAGGTCAGAGGTGGGTTTGTCACGCGCAGATTGTCTGTTGGTATTTTATTAAAATAGAATTGCAATCGGAATCTTGTGAGTGTTATATCGTTGTTTTTGAATGATTTTTTCGTGTTTCCGGGCGGATCAACTGCTTCGGTCATTAGTCCCGTTAGTGTAGTGCATGCCTTTTTCGCGGGAGATGGCGGTGATCTTCCCCCGCTGGATGGCGAGATCCGGCGCCTACGGTCGGCTAGTGAAGTTTCCCCCTAACCAGGATTCTCCCACCAGCGGGGCACCGCCCCAGACGGGACAAGCTCTAAGCTCCCGACCGGTCTCCCAGAATATGTGGTAGGGTGGTGCATGTCAGTGTAAGTGTGTAAGGGGAGAGGATAGGACAAGGAAGAGGAAGGAAAGATCGCGCGTTGTCCGTGGCCCGTTTGGTAGGGTACTATTCCGGCATTCGCCTGGTGTTGATCGGAGAAACCACGGAAAACTACCGATCAGAGCAGCCGGCCACTAGAATTCTCCTCCAGACAGCGACGAAATTCGACCTAGCTGAAAAGTTAGTGTCGAAAATCCTGCCGCCGTCAGGACTCGAACTTAGGAGCTCCGGGTCAGAAGCGCTGCAGTGCTGCATCAGTTGATGCACTGAGCCACTGCTCCCGGTTTATATCGTTGTGTTATATCAGGCGTGTACTGTATTTCATGCATTTCTTCTTTATTCAAGTATATAAATTTTGAGTTTTAAAACATGTCTATTCTTAATCTCGTTTCTTACATAGCTCCTTATGCCGTATAATATACGTTCAACAAAGCACTTCTCCATAGCTAACTCCAGAATGTCATTTTTTACTGAAGTGACCACCACACAACCGTTTTCCAAGAAACCTCTCATGATACACATTCCAAAGTGGACTATTGTCGTATAAAACATGTCTGGCATTTTTCAGATCACAATGCATTCCTCGCACGTAATTACAAACATGCGCCATCTTATAGGAATTTTACAATTTGTAGTTCCATCCACACAGTGACAGAGCAATCTACGAACAGCATTTCCTCTCAGTCTCCTCCTCTTTCTCGCATAATTTCCCGCTTGTTGCTCTTTGCAACAATTCCGAGCACACCACGCCTCGCATACTTCTGAGCAACTCTCATCGTGATTTACATCTCATATCTCACACCTCGCTTCCCAAGCGTTGCCTCCTAATAGCCAGTGCTTCCTCCCCGGTTTGTTCGCGCAAACGGCATTTCTCTTAGCTGCCTGACTGCCACCCTCGTTCGCAAACGCGGTCTGGATTCCACCGCTTTGTGCGCGCCGCCTCATCCACAAAGCGCGCAACGCTTGCGAAACACGAAACACTTCTTCTCCTTGAAGAGGGTAGAGGGCTGGCGGCGGGTGAGGTAGTTTCGGAAGCATCGACCGGAGAAGTAGCTCAGTGCATCAGCTGATGTCACTGCAGCGCCTCTGACCGGGAAGTCCTAGGTTCCCTCTCCCCACGGCGGCAGGATTTTCGACACAAGCTTTCCAGCTAGGTCGAATTCAGTCGCTGTCTGGAGGAGAATTCTAGCGGCCGGATATTCTGATCGGTAGTTTTCCGTGTTTTCTCCGATCAACACCAGGCGAATGCCGGAGCAGTACCCTATCAAACGGGCCACGGACCGAGCGCGATCTGTCCTTCCCCTTCCTTGTCGTATCCTCTCCCCTTACACACACACACTTACACTAACATTCACTACACTACCATGCACTACACTACCACATATTCCGGGAGACCGGTGGGGAGCTTAGAGCTTGTCCCTGCTGGGACGGTGCCCCGTTGGTGGGAGAGTCCTGGTTAGGGGGAAACCCCACTAGCCGACAGTAGGTCGGCGCCGCATCTCGCCATCCAGCGGGGGAAGATCACCGCCATTCCTCGAGAAAAACATGCACTACACTTACGGGACTAATGAACAAAGGATTTGACGCGCGGAAACACACAAAAATCAATCAATCAATCGGACGCATCGACGTTACCAAAGGCAACCACGCCTTTGGTAGGGCTACGTTAGAAAAAGGCGCAAGGAAGAAAGTGAAGCTATAAGAACCAGGAAATGGGGCCGGCGCGAACTCAGGTAGCTGAAGGGGTGGTGGCGGCAGTGTTGATAGTAGCTGCGAAGTGTCCAAATATTTGTCATAGAAATTGCAACGTGAACACTTCATCTATTGTTCACGAACGATATTCTCAAAGTACTAGTGGTGCTAGAAACGATACAGACTTTCCTCGTACTTGTTGGTTTTCTAATTTCTTTGGTCTGCGTTATCTTTTACGGCTTGCCCCATCCTCTTCCCAGCTGCCATGTATCTTCACCCAAAGTACATTTTTCGTTTTCGTAATGGTAAAACCGAAACATTACTTTAAGAATATCATAGGAGAGTATAACCTCGTCCTTTATGGAAATTTCCGTTAAAAAATTTTGAGCCGTTTTAAGAAAATGTCGTTTAAGCGTTGCTGAAATGTTAAATTTGAAGCTCTTTTTCTCAAAAAACGTTGAGATATATTAAAAAAATACATTTGCTTAATTATCGAAAAAATAGAATGCAGCCAAATGGTTCTTGTGTCATCTAAAAATGTGTCATTTCCACAGAAAACTTTTAAGATTTAGAGGAATATAATGAAACGTCATTTGAATCACATGTACTCATAAATTCAATAATGTGTCAAAATTGCCGTTGACGTAAATATTATAGGCGTGAGAAAGATGTCAAAAAATCATGGAGAAAAAATTTCATTAGGTACGTTTATACGGAGTAATACGTAGGTTTATATTCGTACATATTACCGTTTATATACGTCCGTATACGAGAAAGTAAACATCAGCTTCGTAATAATTTGTTTTAACGGAAAAGCACAGTGGTTTGTACTTCTTTTGCTTTCATGGTTTCTCTATTTGTTCAAATATTTTACTTGTCTTTTGCATCGAGTTTTGAAACACATTCTTTACCAATTCATTTGAATTCAAAATAAATTTGTAAATCAAACTTCTTTCCTTTTACGTAATGTTTTTATACCTTATGATTTTTTTGTGCGAATCTTCGCCACCCGCAGCAAAACCGAATACTGAACAGCACGAACCCACAACAAAAGTCGTTTAGTGTTTTGGGTCCTAGGAAGAAGATCATAATGATGTACAGAGAGAGAAGTAGAAGGGAAACTTTGAACTGCGAAAACGGCAAAAAACATTATTTGCCTGACGAAGACTATTTCCGCACCAGCAAATAGAAACTTAATGCGCTATGTATTAATATTGAGGACTATTCTGGAAACAGGAAATGATTTTGAAATTCGATAAAAGACATGGCATTGGTGAAATTTGCATCAGTAAGTACTCTATGAAGAGTATGGCTCCGGTGACATGGGGGTTACGCCGGCAGAAGAAGTGGTTCCGTTCACACGCGCATACGCAAACGTACACGCACACACATACACACGCACGCACGCACACACGCACACATGCACACAGGCACGCACGCACATGCACGCACACGCACACACACGCGCACACACATACACGGACACACACACGCACACGCACACACACGCACACACATACACGCACACGCAGGCACACGGACACACACACACACACACACACACAAGCAAGCACACGCAAACACACGCGCACACACGCAGACACGGACACACACACGCACACACGCAAGCCACGCACACATGCGCACACACATACACACACGCAAGCACACGCACATTGTGACCATCCGTTTTGCCGAGGTCTCGGAAAACGGAGCACATCAATATTCAAGAATAAGATAAGCTGTTTGAACGCGCGCCAACGCGCATGAATACAATCCGAAAATGGAAACTACGAACTATATCCGTAAGAGAGCGTCTAGGTAGAGTATGCGACACCGAGAGGCGGGAGAAAGAAAGCTTTCTTTTCTGAAGTAACAGCTGGAGAGTGAGGACCTACCGATCACGAGAAGGCGGCACCTCGTACTGCTACGGACTTCAGGACTGAATCTACGATAAAAACTCTTCAAGACATTCGAGGAGGTAATTATCATATTACAATGCATTAAAACAATTCATCAGGAAAAGGATGAAAGTATAAGTGACGCATTTAAAATCTTTGTAAGAGAGAGGAGTGTGAATAGCATGAAACTAACGAGGCCATTCATTTCTTTTCTTTGCAGTTTTTTTTATTTTATATTTATTCTTCTTATACAATAGACTCAGTTGTCGTATTGTAGATTCTTTTAAATATGGAATTAAAAGCTAGTTACATTCTATAAAAGAATACGAAAAGAGTATCAACGGAAAACGAGACGGAGGCCACATCGTGAGTTGAACAACGGTACTGGAAAGGGGCGACCGTGCGGTTCTGCAGAGGGGCGGCTTTGCTCCCGACCGAGCTGTAAGGACAAGGACATCGAGCGATTGGAAGAGTCGACGCCGCAGATTTCTCTACGCCGTGAGAAGACACAGTAAGGTCGTGCCAACTTGAACAATTTGTAGATATTAGAAGGAATAATTTGTTTCGGAAAGAAAGTAGTAGTACAGGTTCTTTATACCGATATTCTGTGAAAAATAGAATCAATCTTTTCTTTCAAGAAAAACTTAGCTAATTGTAAAGTTGCAACTAGGAAATTTACGACTGGAATGATTAGGCAAAGTTTTAAGTATTCTTTGAAATTGATTTAAATGAGAGAAAGGAAACAGTGTAGTTAATTATTAAGAGTGTAAGTTGTTTTCTTTTTTTCAACAAGACAAAATTCTTGTATATGTAAAGTGTTTTATGTTCATTTACTGTAACAGCAATTTAATTAGAATATACTTAAGTAAGTGGAAAGTGATTCGACTTGAGTTTCTGTGTAAGTGCATTCAATCCACAACGGCCCACATGACCCTGATCCCCGCTATTCTAATTGTATTTTTTTATTTTGCGCCCACCTTGAAAACCCATTCTGAGCTAGCCGGCGGAGGGGTGGGTCGCAGTATGTGTATGTGTGTGTGTGTGTATGTGTATGTGTATGTGTATGTGTATGTGTATGTGTATGTGTATGTGTATGTGTATGTGCATGTGTATGTGTATGTGTATGTGTATGTGTGTGTGTGTGTGTGTGTGAAGTGAGAGAATGGGACAAGGATGAAGGAGGAAATATCGTGCGTTGTCCATGATACGTTTATTAAAATCTCCGGTATTCATCTAGATCGGAGAATAAACGGAAAACTACAAATCAGAACAACTGACTGCTAGAATTCTCTTATAAACAGCCGTTGAAAATGACCTATCTACCTAATGAGCTATTTACCTAGTGTTCGAAATCTGTCGTGTCTCGAACCTTAAAATCATCCTATCAGAGACGCTGCAGTAGTTATTACCCTGAGCCATCTCAGACGGTCACAGGGATTCTTCTTTCCTAATATGAGAGTAGTTTGTGTTGGTTATTGTGTTACCAATCGGTACTCTTGCAAACAAGACATGTAAGTTAAACAATTATTTTGATGGATTGAATTTGGGATGTAATTAATACATCTAATTTTCTGGTGCTAATGTTGGTATTACCAGTGATACCCGTGAGTATCACTTAGCTTCCTTCCTCACGGAAATCGTCGGAAACGAGTGTGTCACTGATTTTAAAAGATGAAAAGAGAGTATAGAATAATGTCAAAAAGGTTGTTTTTTTATTTTATGAGTTGGCTTCCTCTCTTATTGGGCGCCTCAATTGTAGCCAAACTTTCAAAGTATTTCCGCTATTCTCAGCAAAGCCAAACGGTTTGTTGGTACCAGTTCACGAATACAGGTTGTCTCTTGCATAACATGTAATGTTGCTTAGGTGCCTCGACACGTACCCAATTGGTCGTCGAGCGACGCTGGCCGGGCAAGTAGCAGGTCATCAGCAGCACTGCCCCGGGCACTGTTCGCTCGCAAAAGCGGAATGACGGGCGTCCACACGCTTTCTCTGCCATGCCGTGCACTTCTTTTTCACTCGTTCACAAGAGTGAAAACAGCCCGGGTGCACCACTCGGCGTTCATTTCTCGAGCGTGATCACTACGTCCAGCAATGAGCCGTCGTCGGTAAAGCGGCTGTTTGGCCTCAAGACATTGCAACGGTCAATTTGACTGCCTCTGAAGTCAACTGCTCCGCTCCGCGAAAAAAGAACTCGAAGTACGAATCAACATCAGCGACTGTCTCGCTTGCGTGAATGTTCTGTCAGAGTAAAACTTTGATGCAGTGCAACTGCTTTGCTACAGAAACAAATCGTTCTGTCAAGAGTGAATGACTGTTTTGCTTGGCAGAAATGTTCCATATACGTACGAGCACCGTAATCCGGAGAGATGATTCAGGGTATCAACTGATGTCACTGCAGTCCCTCTGACCGAGAGGTCCTAGAATCGAGCCCCGACTGTGGCAAGACACTAGCTTGTCTGCTTCAATTGCTGTCTGGAGAATCCTAGATATCGGCTGCTCGGATCAGTAATTTTCCGCGATTTCTCCGGTCAACACCAGGCGAATGCCAGAGCAGCACCCTACCAAACGCGCCATGGACCGCTTGCGATATTTCCTACCTTTTGCTTGTCCTATCCTCTCTCCTTACACACACTTATACTAACATGCACTATACTGCCAAACACCTTGGGAACCTTGGGAAAAAAGTCGAAATCTTAGAGCTTGTCCCGGGTGGGGCGGTGCCCCGCTGGTGAGAGATACCTGGTTCTCTTATTTCTGATTCAACAATTCTGAAATTCATATTCTCTAAATGGTACTACAAATAAAATTTCCTCGTTCATTAACGTTTTAATATGTTGTTAGGATTCTTTGTAATTTAATTATTAAAATTCATTTTTTTAGAATCTGTTCATTAAAATACAATTTTTCTAGACAGACTTTTAAATTTACAATATTATAAAATTTTATTTATGTAATTTTATTAATCAATTTTACCAGTAAATTCGTGTACAAATATCAAAATGGTACTTCGCTAAATGTAATAACTTATGCTTAATAAGCTACTCGTTTTTACTTAAAATTTGGGTTTATTTATTATGTTAATTAACTGTGCGTTATTTTTTTTTTTGCGTATAAATCATAGTTTCAATTTGTAGTTTAAATGTCTACTCCATCGCTAGTGTTTCATAGGATCAATACGGTGGCATCAGGCTCCCGATAACATCTCGTTGCTTACATCATGCCCCCCCCCCCCGCTTGGCTACGATAAAACCAAGACTGGTTTAAGCCATCTTCCATAATCCCGAACATCATCAGACTAGTAAGGTGAAGAGGAAAGAATGCGAGAGCGAGAGAGACAGAGAGAGAGAGAGAGAGAGAGAGAGAGACAGACAGACAGAGAGAGAGAGATGAGTGGTTATCGTGAAAAGAATTCAAGAATGTGAAAATATTGGTATAAAGTTAAATTGATAAAAATTAACGAGAGTTATAGAAAGGGAATTACGGTTGGAAAAGCAAACAAGATTGGGAGGAAGAAAAAGAAGAAGCAAGAATGTGCAAAATATTGAAAGAAAATGGAAGAAAATGAGATAGGAGAAAGGGGAGAGGGACGGAGGGTAGTAGGTAACAGGCGGTTAGTGAAATAATTAAATGAAAGCATCACTACTTCTTTATCAGGGCAATGCTTGCATCAACGTATGCAAGCATTCAGCATCAACCCATGCAAGCCACTTCTCCCGACAGAATTCCCCACTCCGTAGAAACGCCTCTGGAAAGTGTTTGCGGACCATCCGAACCCACGTTCACCCCGGCTGCGCCGCCGGGGAATTACCCACGCCATTGGCCCCGTCACGTGACGGGGCGCGGGTGGCGCGTCGTAATTGAACTGCGGTCGCGCGCCGCCGCCGTCATTTGTTAGGCGCACGCTGTTCCCGCGCGTCCGGTGCCGCGCCGGCCGGGCCATCAGGCGCCGCGCAGCCCGGCATGGCGGCGGCCTACGGGGAGAGCAGAGCAAGGGGAGACGTGGAGTGCGGCGGCGACGGCTGAGCACAATGCATGACAATGGCTTTCACAGTGTCGTTGAAGGTTGCAATTTGGCGCTGGGAACGGTGTGGTTGCGTCGAGAGTTTCATTGACTGATAGATTCGGCGGGTTGTTTAAGGTGAAGAAGAAAGAATGCGAGAGAGAGAGGGGGGTTATCGATAAAACCAAGACTGGTTTAAGCCATCTTCCATAATCCCGAACATCATCAGACTAGTAAGGTGAAGAGGAAAGAATGCGAGAGCGGGAGAGACAGAGAGAGAGAGAGAGAGAGAGACAGGCAGAGAGAGAGAGAGATGAGTGGTTATCGTGAGAAAAATTCAAGAATGTGAAAATATTAGCTTAAAGTTAAATTGATAAAAATTAACGAGAGTTATAGAAAGGGAATTAGGTTGGAAAAGCAAACACGATTGGGTGGAAGGAAAAGATAAAGCAAGAATATACAAGATTGAAAGAAAATGGCTTTCAAGTTTTCTTTCGGTGCCAATTGCTTTCGCCATTTGGCCAGAAAGTGTAGCGTTTGTCAAATTCCGGGAGGAAGCGTGTTTTATTCTAGGCTAGAACGAGAGATCTAGTGCTGACCTATACGTTGACTTGTGAAGTTTCCTCCCGAGTAGTAGTGCACTCCAAGTAGTGTAAGGGGAGAGGTAAGGACAATGATGAGAAAGAAAGATTGTGCGCGGTCCAAGGCCCGATTGTTAAGGTAAAACATGAGCATTCACCTGGTAGTTCAAATTATTTATATTGACGTTTCTCAAAACCCAAACGTTTTCTGTACAAATGGGCTCAAAATAGCATATTTTCATAAACTGTTTGCAGAATTGATTCAAATTTTTTAATGTCAATTTGTATACAGGACCATGTCTAAATTTTCTACAATATTCTTAAAGTATTATATCATTTTCTATTATTATAACACCCAAAAACTGAAATATGTGAAAAAGGCGCCAATAGGTAACAAGGAAAGAGGATGCGGAAAACCGAAAAGGTAGCTTGCTCACAAGATATTAGAAAATTAACTCGTGCGAGAAAATTCGTGTTATTCGGTATTCCCTCTCGAGAGTTTACGTAGCATTTTGTAAAGTAAAAGTTTATATTTTAAAATCGGTACCCTCTTACTACTCATCATTTCATATCAGTTTGATTATTACCAAAATTATATTATTCTTTTATAATATTTATTCTTGTTTAATCTTATTATTATTATTATTATTATTATTATTATTATTATTATTATTATTATTATTATTATTATTATTACCATTATTATTATGTGTAACATCATCAATCGTTTACAAGAAAGTTAAAATGTTTTATATTAACACAATACATCCAACTAGTTTTATTTAATAAAAATGGCTGCTCTAAAAGTTGGAGAAGACCAACCTGGGAAGACCACTGCCCGAGGGGGGAATGCACTACACTTACTGGACTAATTATCGCATCATTTTACGCGCCCGGCATCACTAACAATGATTCAATCAAATTATCCTTCCACCTCACTCCTCTCCCGTGCTACCTGTCTCTTCTCGTCTCACTGGAAGAAGTAGTTCAGCATCAACTGGAGAAGAAATGTTTCTAACAAATGTCAAATTAAAACCGCAATTTTCGCGTGATCATTCATTATGACAGGATATAACATGCTACATATTCTCCAGATCAATCTTGATCAGGTGGCGGACGGATTTTTAAACTTCTTCTCATGGCCCCCCTCATTGTGAATGTGCCAGTGCTCGCCTCGAAGTCTAGTACCTCCCTGAGACGTGCAGCACATGTGAACCGCTGTATCTGGTTTCATGCCACCCAAACGCCAGGAACATCAAAGAAAAGTCCCTCAGCTCTTTGAGTTGTCCACGTGAACGCTATCGCTGACGAGGCCGCGGGGCGAGGAAACAAGGTACCACAAAGGCAGTCAGCGCATGGCTTTGTGAAATTTGGAGCGACTCAGGAACCACGGCAGCGGCATGAGTATCGGAATCTTTTTCAGGTAGGCGCAATAGATCTCAGACATAACACACCGGGAGCGGCGGCTCAGTGCATCAACTGATGTCACTGCAGCGTTTCTCTCTGGCCGGAAGGTCGAGTCCTGACGGCGGCAGGATTTTCGACTCTAGCTTTTCAGCTAGATGGAATTCAGTCGCTGTCTGGAGGAGAATTCTAGCTGCCGGCTGCTCTGATCGGTGGTTTTCCGTGGGTTCTCCGATCAACACCAGGCGAATGCTGGAGTAGTACCCTAACAAACAGGCCACGGACTGCGCGCGATCTTTCCTTCCTCTTTCTTGCCCTATCCTCACCCCTTACATACACACACTAACATGCACTACACTACCACACATGCCGGGAGACCGGTCGAGGAATTAGAACTTGCCCGGCTGGGGCGGTGCCCCGCTGGTGGAAGATACCTGAGCGGGAAGAACCCGTTAGCCGACGGTATGTCGGCGCCGGATCTGGCCATCCAGGGGGAAGACCACCTCCACCTCCTGAGTAAAAACAAGCACTACCCTTACGGGACTAATGACCATATTAGTTGACACGCTCGAAATCACAATCAATCAATCAATTGTACATAACACCAGCGTTATGCTCATTGGTTGAACTAACTTTTTCGTTCTCCTCCGCCACGAAGTATTACAGTGCGGACAAAATCCGAAATAAAACTATGTATATGCTGTAAACTTTTGCCGAGTGTTCAGAAAGTCGTCACTATAATCTCTGTATTTGAAAATGACATGAGTTTCATTGGATTTGTATAATTTGTCTTCATTATTCTCTGTGCCCAGCGTTTCAAGAAGGCAGAGCTTCACGCTATAATACAGTTCTGGAATGATTATGATCGTAGAGGAGGGCGCCGTACATGACTCTACACTGACATACGCAAAAGACAAGCCAGAACTCGATTTGATTTTTGTATATGCATTACTACTACCCGTTCACATTTTTGGCTTGTTAGAAAGACATAAAAATAAAACTATCATCGCTAATTAAGGGATGACCAAGAAAAGGATACAATAAGATACGTTGTGTTATAATTAACCTATATCTAAAAAAAATTAAATCTGTCGGGTCGTTTAAGAGTAGTTACCCGCCAAATATCATGCATTTCATTTTTATTTATAAATAAATGATCCTCTTCGTCTTGTGTTTTCCAGCGTGAGAGCACGTTTGTTCGTGTTCATGTGTGCGCAGGTGTTTCTGTGTGGAACTAAAAGTTTGCGCATGCTCGAGTGTTATGCAAGCACTTGTGGAAGAGCCTGTGGATAGAGGAGGGCTGTATTTGTTTGCGCGTATTTGATTGTGAGGATGTTTCCGTGTTTCTGAGAGTGCTGGGTGGCTGAGGGTAAATGTACGAGCGAGTTTGCTTGTTTACGAATCTAGATTTTGTAGTTTGGCCCCCGGTCATTTCAGGTTTGCAATCTCGTACAGTATGTTTTAAAAGGAAGAATCTACAGTATGTTATATAAATAACTTTCTAAATGAAGTGGACGCCGCTTTTTGCAATCACGGTTATTGCTACAATTCGGTTAAAATTATTTTTATTTATTTATTTATTTATTTAGTCAAAAACTGTATGTGACGTATGGGGGAGAAAATCTTCTGCCCATGCTTTCTTGAGTTTCAGAATCCCTTCCCAACAATTTAACTATTAATAGTTGAAAGATTAATAATAATTATAACAATAATAATAACAACAACAAATTGAAAAAAGTGAGAGATTAACATTCCAAAAAGTAGATATTTTCGTTGCCAAATTATAGAAAACTTATTTTTAACGGTAAAGAAACGAACAGACTTGATTTTTCTGTATTGTTAACAAAATAGAAACTCACCCTAAGCTCTACTACCACTACAAGCAAAGGAAAGTTCAACAAAACGTGCGCATAGTCAAGCTACATTTACGTCCAGAAGCAAATCAAGGGGCCATCTCAGCATTTGCTCAATGGATCGAA
Organism: Teleogryllus occipitalis; assembly: GCA_011170035.1. NCBI lineage: Eukaryota > Metazoa > Arthropoda > Insecta > Orthoptera > Gryllidae > Teleogryllus > Teleogryllus occipitalis. Next base: position 299,612 of record BLKR01000928.1, read on the forward strand.
CCCTGTGGGACCCCATGTTCAATTGGCAAAGAATTGGAGAGATAAATAAATAATGTCTTTTCGTGCCAGTACGGTATTTCCACTCTTTGAGATCGATTTTTAAGGTACGAGGTTATCCAATCTAGGGCAATACCACGAATTCCATAAGAAGGTAATTTTGAGAGCAAGATGTTATGGTTAATAACGTCAAAAGCTTTCGAAATATCTAAAAATATCCCAATGGGTTCTTCATTTTGATCCATTGATGAAGCAACATCTTTAAGGAAAGAAAAAATGGCAGTTTCCGTAGATTTTGATTTCCTGAAACCGTGTTGTGAGTCTGAAAACGCTTCGTTTTTCCCGAGAAAAGTTTCCATTCGCGTCGTAAGATGTCCTCCTCGGATTGAAACTACATTAAGAAAATGTTGTGTATATTGTAATTATAATTTATTTGTTATTATTTTGAGAAACATTTCAATTACTCAAAGTTTTTAGCCTTCATTAGTTGCGATTCGCGAAAGTCCAAACAAATATTATTTGATACTCGCGTGAACCACGCAAGACGTCGGACAACTAATTTCGGAAATGTATGGCTGTGGATAGTAACATTTCTACATCTTCTGAAAAATTAGAAGATGAAATATGTAAAATCGTACCTTCTACAATCTCATAAGTGTCAGTAGGTGTGTGTGTGTGTGTGTGTGTATATGTGTGTGTCCGTGTGTGTGTGTGTGTGTGTGTGTGTGTGTGTGTGTGTGTGAAGAAAATTACGATAGTACTACGGAAATATCTCAATCACCAAAGATTGAAACGAGGCAGGCAATAGAAATATTGCGACGTGATGTTCAGAATAGGTCAGTTGATTTTCAGAAACTGTAATTGCGAGCATTATATTAATAAAGTCTTTAGAGAAAACCAGAAGTAGAGATTCGAGGCATTTTTAAATTACAGAATCTTGGTTTGGCAATATAATATGATTTTAAATTGCAATACATTTTATTTTCTAGGTAAGGCTGTATTCAAGAATGAAGAAGAATTCAAGAATGAAGAAGAAAAGAATTCAATAATTTTATTGAGAATAGATGATTTATCCGTAGTAAAATACTGAAGTAGCTTTGTTTTTTATTGGATAATATTCAATTAAGTTTTTTTGTATATTATTATCAATCGGTTGGTGGTAATATAATATCTGTGACTCGGAGGAATATCTTTAACCGGTGTCCATTGGACCTTTTTTATATTTAACACTGGCCCGTCCGGGATTCAATAACAACCTACACTGCCCATTTATTTCGGTATCTTTGTGTTTTCAACTTGTTTTGCGACGAAAAAATAATAGTTTGTTATTTTACATATTTTTACTATTTCTTTAAAATTCTTCGTAATTTATTAAATTATTAAACAATAACATTTCGAAAAAATATTTTACATAATTATTAAACAATAATATTTCTCGCTCTGTCTCTGTCTACCACTATCTCTGTTTCCCTCTGTCTCTGTCTCTCTGTCTCCCTCTGTCTCTGTCTCCCTCTGTCGGTCTTCCACTGTCTCTTTCTCCCACTGTCTCTGTCTCCCACTGTCTCTGTCTCCCACTACCTCTGTCTCTCACTGTCTCTGTCTCCCACTGTCCCTGTCTCTGTGTCCCTCTGTCCCTGACTCCATCTGTCTCTGTCTCCATCTGTCTCCCTCTCTCTCTCTCTCTCTCTCTCTCTCTCTCTCTCTGTCTCCTGCTGTGTCTGTCCCTATCTTTCTCTGATTTCCTCTGTCTCTGACTTCCTCTGTCTCTGACTTCCTCTGTCTCTGACTTCCTCTGTCTCTGACTTCCTGTCTCTGACTTCCTCTGTCTCTGACTTCCTCTGTCTCTGACTTCCTCTGTCTCTGACTTCCTCTGTCTCTGACTTCCTCTGTCTCTGACTTCCTCTGTCTCTGACTTCCTCTGTCTCTGACTTCCTCTGTCTCTGACTTCCTCTGTCTCTGACTTCCTCTATCTCTGACTTCCTCTGTCTCTGACTTCCTCTGTCTCTGACTTCCTCTGTCTCTGTCTTCATCTGTCTCTGACTTCATCTGTCTCTGACTTCATCTGTCTCTGACTTCATCTGTCTCTGACTTCATCTGTCTCTGACTTCCTCTGTCTCTGACTTCCTCTGTCTCTGACTTCCTCTGTCTCTGACTTCCTCTGTCTCTGACTTGCTCTGTCTCTGACTTGCTCTGTCTCTGTCTTACTCTGTCTTACTGTGTCTCTGTCTTACACTGTCTCTGTCTTACTCTGTCTGTCTCTGTCTCGCTCTGTCTGTTGCCCTCTGTCTCTGTCTCCCAATCTCGGTGTCCCTCTGTGTCTGTCTGTCTGCCTGTCTCTCTCTCTCTCTCTGCTTTTCTCTCCCTGCTTCTCTCTCTCTCTGTGTCTCTCTCTCTCCCTCTGTCTCTCTCTCTCTTTTTCTCTCTCTCTCTCTCTCTCTCTCTCTCTCTCTCTCTCTCTCTCTCTCGCCCTCTCTGTCTCTCTTGAATGCTGGCAGCAAAATCTGAGTAGGTGTTTGATAGTTTTACATTATCGTTTATACATTGCTTATTGTTTTTTGTCACTATGGTGACATTTTGCATTAGCGTAAGTCAGCTGAGATGGCTGACGGCAACATTTATTACTTAGGCAGCATCTCTGATCTGGAATTCTTAGAATTTGAGTTCCGACGGTGGCGGATTTTCGACGTTATATAAAGCTAGATCGAAGTCAGCCGCTGCCTGGCGGAAAATTCTAGTGAGCAGCTGCTCTGATTGGTAGTTTTCTTTGGATCTCCCATAAATATTAGATGAATGTTGGAACAGTACCCTACTAAACGGGACACGGACCACGCGGCGTCTTTCTTTCCTTATCCTTGTCCTCTGCCAGCAAATAGGCAGGAAGAGCCTCCCCTACAGCCCTGACAGCAAAGGGATAGGAAGAGCCTTCAGAGAACAAAATGACTCCGGTCGCGGAAGCCTACTGATGTAGCTGGGCTACCGATCATCTGTCTCTGCATCCGCTCTTAGTTTACAAGAGGGTTACAATTTCACATGCCTTCCTCGTCCACCCTTTCTCACTCACCGCCTTATTCGCGTCCGCTTCCCGTGTCACCTCTGCTTCATTTATCTCTATGTACAGGTACTTGTATATTCCCACCCTACGCGTCTTTCGCTCTATCGGCTTCATTCCATGCCAAACTTGTCCTCGCCAGGCCACGCTCATTCCAACGTTCGTCTTTGCGACCACATACCACTTAATACCACATTAACAAACTACCGTTTCCTCCAAACTAAACTAGTCCTTGCCCATTTTATCTACGCTCGTCTCCCACTTTAAGCTTCGCCCATTTACTTCCACCGACTCAACGCTCGGCTCCTCCATGTCACATCCCGTCATGCTCGCCCTCCTCTCCACACCACAACATGCCATGCCAGCCACACCACGCTATTTTACATCAGACACACCACATCACGCTTTCGCCCACCCACTACGCCCTCCGTGTTCCTACTACACCAAGCGAGACATCTTCGCACCACACCACGCCCATTCGCCTACCTACTGCATCACTTGGCGTCTCCTCACTACACCACACGACACCACGCTACGCCCATTCGCCCTGCTACCACACCGCAACTGGTGTCTTCCCACCACACTAAGCTAAACGTCTACCTACCACACCAAGCTCGACATTAACCCACCACACCACGCAACGCCACGCCATATCACGCCAGCAACACCAAGCTAGCCACATCCCGCCAGCAACACCAAGCTAGCCACACCACGCCAGCAACACCAAGCTAGCCACACCACGCCAGCAACACCACGCCAGCAACACCACGCCAACAACACCACGCCAGCAACACCACGCCAGCCACACCACGCCAACCACACCACGCCAACCACATCACGCCAACCACACCACGCCAACCACACCACGCCAACCACACCACGCCAGCCACACCACGCCAACCACACCACGCCAACCACACCACGCCAAACACACCACGCCAACCACACCACGCTAACCACACCACGCCAACCACACCACGCCAACCAAACCACGCCAACCACACCACGCCAAGACACCCCACGGCAAACCCCGCCATTTCTTCTACTCACCATACCACGCCCGGCATGTCCCCACCCACCACTACGGGCATTTACCCACCACACCACACTACGCCCCGCCCAGCCCCGCCCCGCCCCGCCCCGCACCGCCCCGCACTGCCCCGCACTGCCCCGCACTGCCCCGCACTGCCCCGCACTGCCCCGCACTGCCCCGCACTGCCCCGCACTGCCCCGCACTGCTCCCGCACTGCCCTGCACTGCTCCTGCACTGCCCTGCACTGCCCCCTGCACGCCTGCACCGCCCTGGCACTGCCCTGCACCGACCTGCACCGCCTCGCACCGCTCCCGCACCGCCCTGCACCGCTCCCCGCACCGTGCCCTGCCCCCGCCCCGCTCCCTCCCCTCGCCCCACCCTGCCCTGCCCTCCCACCGCCCTGCCCTGCACCGCTCTGCACCGCACCGCCCTGCACTGCCCCTGTACCGCCCTGCACCGCTCCTGCACCGTCTGCACTGGGCTCCTGCACCGCCTGCCCTGCCCCCGCCCTGCACTGCCAAGGCTCCGCCCCTGCACCGCTCCCGCTCTGCCCTCGCACCGCACCGCACCGCACCGCACCGCACCGCCCCGCACCGCCCAGCCCCGCCACGGCCTGTCATGCCGGCCGCCTCCACTCAGCGCCTGGCGCTTCCCTTCCATACAACGCCCGTCCTCCCCGCGTCCGCTCGCGCTTCATCCTGGCGCCGCCGACAGAAAATTACCCGGATGTTCGCCTCTCTCCATCGCATCGCGCAATGCAACAGCTTCGCCGCACGCTCGGGCGCCGGCGGAGGAAGATGAAGGAGGGAGCGAGACGGAAGACGCTCGGCGGCGCCGGAGGAGCACGCTGCAGAAGACAGCGCCCCGCCCCGCCCCGCCCCGCCCCGCCCCGCCGTTTGCACGCACTCATGTGAACCTCCCGAGGCGGCCGCCGAGACAAAGAAGCGAGACACGATAATAACAAGTATCTCAGCCCGTCGATATATAAAGCGTGATGCGGCGTAGATGGAAAGATTCAGACGACAATGTAATCTGGGGGCTTTGTGGCGACGAAGATTGGATACACATCCTCTGAAATTCCTTAAGTTCCCTTCAAAGCATGTAGAGATAAATTGATGGGAATAAGGAGACTATGGTTGTCGCTTAGGAACAAGATACTTTGCACAGGATACGTAAGTTGTGTAATTGGACATGACAGATGAATAAGATGTTCTGTCTTGAATTTGAGATGTATTTGTAGAATACGATATTAGAAAAGGTTAGCTGTAAGAGTATCGGGACATAATTTAATGAGTATATGATTACTTATGTGAATTTCTTCAGGAGTGCGTGGTATTTGATACGCACAATTCCATGATTTTCCGGCGTTGTTTTGTTTTATGTGTTCGCTAACATAATAATGAAGAAGGGAACACGCAATCTTTATCCATGTCTTTATCAAGTACTTTAGAAACAGAATACATTCTACTTGTCTTATAATGTTCAAGGTTTAGCATTCCGTACGGTCTCTCGAACGGGATTTGATGAAATGGAGAAACCCACGTAAGTAAGACTGGTAGTTATTAAATTCAGAATGTAAACTTTATAACTTTTGGGCATTAAATTTCTAATTAGATATTTCAACAATGAGCAATTTCCTCAAATTCCGTTATGAAACTCACATCGAACTTTCATCGTTAATGAAGTAAACAGGAATAAATTAGCGTTGATATTATAACACGAGCCCTTGAAGTTCGGTACAATTCCAAATAATTTTAGTAAAAATATTTTTAAGAAGAAATTGTGTAAAGTAAATAAAAGTTATGAGGGTTACGGAGTAAAAAGAATAAGATCCCAAGAAACCAATATTTTCCTTGACTGCAGCAGTAGCTACAGCAGTGTCATTCTCAGATGTTGCAGCTCGCGCCGTACGCAAGCCGAGGAGGCGACAGTTGAAACAGCATGGCATGATAATGAAGGGAGTGACAGCCAGACGAAGCACAAACTGAGGAGAATATTACAGGTTTAGACTCACGGTGAAATGCTGGAGAAGGCGCAATGTGTCACAAGGTATTTGAGGACTGAGAGTCAGCTCGTAGAGAAAAGGATAAAGTTGTACGAGCGACATAATTGGACATAATGTGTTCTGTGAAACAAAAGTCCACTGTTATTTTTAACGCTACGTTGGTTTGATATGTTGCATCCCACTACTGCTCAGAAATTAAAAATTAAAGATAGTCAAAACAAAGATCATACAATACGAAACATGGATTTTAAAATGAAAAATGTATGGAATGAATACCAATTTAATGGCAAATGCAATTATAGAGAAAAATAAAACGTTATCATGAAATTTGTATTTTTTAAAATTTTATGACACCGCTCACGTGCCTACAAAACTGTCTCACGATGCAGACGCAATTGATAGTACTATTTGTAAACATATTCCGGTTATACAACATAAGGATTTTATTTTAGTTATTAAAGAAAAAAATGATACGGACATCGCAATGAAAGAAGCCAAGGCTTCGTGACGCAATAGCAATAAAGCTTTCATTATAGTTTTATATCAAACGCGTATCTTTGAATATTTTAGTTATGATGATCCCAAGGATAATTTCATTTCATTGTATGAAATTTTATTACTCAAAAACTAGACACTAAATGTTTCTGTTTCGACAATGATTCGTTTGTTTTATTTATTGGTATAAAAATTATAGTCTTAAAAAGTGACCGAGGTTTGTGCTGAGATTCTAATAACTGCATTTAGCTGCTAACATTTGTGAGATATTCAGAGGAACAATAAGAGAAGTTGATTGCGATAATGTTCCTTTGGTATTAAAGAAATGGATGAAAATGTTGTGGCCTCGCTTCAACAAGAAAAATCAAAGGACCCTTATGAACAGACGTGAAAAATGACAAACGATGCTTAACAAGAAGTCAAGATTTGCAATCAGAAAGTTTTGTTAACTTATTTTAAGAACTAATCAAAACAATATAAACCCTCTAAGGTATGGGTATTTTAAACCATGTTTACTCACAATGAAAAAACAAAACAAATATCGGTATAAATAAGTTTGCACATCGGATTGCATTGTTAAAAATATCACGCTTTCTATCTAATATATCAAAAGTAAAAAACGAGATTTTCAATTTCATTCAGAAAGCAGGTCATATAAAATATTTTATAATGAAAGTGACATTATTTGTGCATTTAAACACGATGCATTAATAAGTTACGCCTATAAAACATAAAAGACGAAAGTCAGTGTATTCCTTTGATAATCTGCGATTCGAAAGCAAAGATTGCCAATACTTTTTTTGTTACTACAAGAAACAGAGGAAATAAATATGGTAGAAATAATTAGAAAATACACATCAATGCTTCTTCCAAAGAGGAGGTAGTAGAAGTGAAAAAAAAGACAGCAGAGGATGCAACAACGTATTAAATTTAGCATAATACAATATTTTGTTATTCCTAAGTTGAATGTCCCCCCTTGACTGAGACATTCTATTAAGTGTAAGTCGAATAACCGAAATTGAATTTTCATTCTTGACAGCTCATTATAATTAAACCATTAAGATCTAATTTAAAACAACGATCATTTTTAGCTCACTACATTCATGCTCTATTACTGCTGCTATTGATGTTGTTGGTAGGTACACCATCGGCATTGATACTTTTCATTTCATTCATTACACCGGGAGCGGTGGCTCAATGCATCAACTGATGTCATTGCCGTGCCTCTGACTGGGAGGTCCTAGGGTCGAGTCCCGACAGTGGCAGGATTTTCGACACTAGCTTGTTAGCTAGATCGAATTCAGTCGCTGTCTGGATAATTCTAACGACTGGCTGCTCTGATCGGTAGTTTTCCGTGGTTTCTCCGACAAACACCAGGTGAATGTCGGAGCAGTGCCCTAACAAACGGGCCACGGACTGCGCGCGATCTTTCTTTTCTCTTTCTTGTCCATTCCTTACTCCTTGCGCACACTTACACTAACATGCATTATCCTACCCGGCCAAACCCCGCTAGCCGACGGTAAGTCGGCACCGGATGTTGCCATTCAGCGGGGGAAGGTCACCGCCACCTCCCGATGAAAAAACATGCACTACACTTAAGGAACTTCAATTACCTCAGTAGCTGACAAGTCTGGAATCACTAACAACCAACAAACCAACATTCATTCACTACGCGCTCTACGTCCCTTTTAAAAAGCATTTCGTACTAGCTGATCTACAAAACTCGCCATCATTCAATGATTCAAATTATTTGAAAAAATATTTGGAATATATCAGTTTTGTACTTGTATGTTTCTATAGTCACAATAATTGAAGAGTTGACATGGAAAATGATGAAGGGGCCAAATTTATCCAAAACGTGATTCCGCATTGAAACCGTTGTATGTTCCATTGTTATATAGATTCAAGAATGGCGTGTATGTCAGAGTTCCCGGTTGTAGAGCACAGTTATTATTTATTTATTTATTTATTTATTTATTTATTTATTTATTTATTTATTTATTTATTTATTTATTTATTTATTTATTTATTTATTTATTTATTTATTTATTTATTTATTTATCTAGCGTATGGCAGCGTACAGGGTTACATATCAGAAAAGGTTGTTCATTAGAATAATTAAAATTAATTGGATTAAAACAAAGATAAATGTACATAACATAAAACCAACACAATCACAATGTAATGTCTAAATTTGTTATCCACTTTACTGCTTCTGTCGAGACTTTCACCAGGTCCATTGTGTTGCCTTGAAACATCCTGAGAGGACATTCAAAAGTTATGTGTTTCACTGTCTTTCTTGCTTCACCACAGTCACAAGATGGGGATTCGCGCATACCCCATTTATGAAGTGAGTCACCACTTCTACCATTGCCTGTTCTTATCTTATTCAGTGAGACCCACGTCGATCGAGGAAGATGGAAGCCGCTGGGGGGAGCCAAGTCCAGAATTTGATGGTATTCAGGTGGATCTTGGTTTAACCATAGTTTCTTCCAGGTGACCTTGGGGTCCTCGGTGGTATTTCTAGCCAAAATGATAGGTGGATGACATGATTTCAGACGGCCAAATTTAGTTTTCAGGTCCGTGGGTATTGAAAACTCTTGATTGGCTTTTATCATGGAGAATGTTCACATGAGAGCTCTGTGGAGGCGAACCGTTGGTGGTTCTATGTTGCTAAGGGCAGGAAGCCAGTAGAGGGGGTGGGTTTGATAATCCGGTAATTGTTCTTAATGAGTCATTTAGTACGGTGTCAATTTTCTTGGTGTGAGGGCTGTTTAGCCATAGTGCGGCACAATATTCGGCCGTTGAGAAAACCAAACTGAGAGCCGTGGTTCGAAGGGTATCAGCTGTAGCTCCCCATGAGGATGCAGCCAGCTTGTGAAGAATGTTATTCCTAGTCCGAAGTTTGAAGGCTAACTTTGTTAAGTGAGTTCAAAAGGTTAAGGTTCTATCGAGTGTTGTTCCGAGATATTTAGGTAGAGGATTGTATGGAAGTGTGACTCCGTTCAGGGTTACATTAATGGCGTTGTTGGCCATTCTATTCTTTAAATGGAAGCAGGAAGATTCAGTTTTTGTGGTACTGGGTGTTAGTCTCCAGTTTTTTAAATATATGCTGAGTAATTTTAAGTCTTGTGTTAAAGTTGCTCCCAAGATATACATATTCTTGTTTTGGGTTGCTAGGGCTAAATCGTCAGCATATGCAAATTTTCGACTTATTGTTTTCGGAAGATCAGATATGTAGACATTAAATAATAATGGAGCAAGAACGGATCCTTGCGGGAGACCATTGTTTAGTTTTCTAACTGAGCTCTTTTTGTCGTCAAAAGTTACTTGAAGTCTCAGGTTTGATAGCATGCAGTTAATAAGAGCAATCGTGTCAGGGCATTTAATAATTTTTGTTAGTTTATACATTAATCCCTCGCGCCACACCGTGTCAAAGGCTTCCGTTAAGTCCACAAAGGCTGCGCCTGTTTTAACTTGCTTTTCGTAGCCTCCTTCAATGTATGTGGTAAGGACTAAGGTTCTTCACAGCTACGCTGAGGTCTGAAACCAGCTTGCTCGATAGGTAGTGTCTAGTAAATATGGGGGCAAATTCTTGAATATATAAGACGTTCTAGTAATTTATAACCACTACTTAAAAGTGCTATTTGTCTGTAATTCTTTGGACACTCAGCAGATTTGCCCGGTTTTAGTAGTGCAATAACTTTGCTGATGTTAAACTGGTTAGGTATCTTCTTGGTCAATTGGATTTTGGAGAAAAATTTGGTGGGCCATTTTACCGTATGTGTTCCACTGTGTGTTAGAAACTCATTATGAATTCCGTCAAAACCCGGAGCCTTGCCTGTTTTTAGTTGTTTGAGAGCTGCTATAACTTCTTCTTTTGTAAATGGGTTGTTGAGGTGGTACGGTGATGGGGTATTTTTTAATTTTGAGAATTCTTTCTTAATTCTTCTTGTGTGTGGTCTGTCGCTCTTGGTTCGAGACGTGAGGACTATGTGGTCAGCTGTTTGGTTTGCGGACACCATTGGTTGGGGTCGTATTAGTAGAGTGGCTTTGCCTAGCTTTCTGGGTAAATTCCAAGCTTTGTGGCTGGAATGTTTGAAATCCAGTGTTCGCATTGTATGTTTCCATTTCTCATGTCTTTCATCATCCAAACCACGTATCAATTCATCAGATATTTCGGATTTCCCGTTGGAGAGGTAGTCTTTGTAGAGAAGTCCGGAGTTTTTGTTCCAGCCAGGGATATAAGATCTGTGGATGCCTCTTGGGATATGTTTCTTTGCGGTAGCAATAACAGCTCCCACAAATCGATGGTAGTTGGTGGGTTCTGAGGGAATCCAACGAATAACTTGATCTAGATCTTGAGTAAATCTGGGCCAATTCGCCTTCGTAAAGTTCCATCTTGGTTTAGGATATGAGGGGACTCTGGGTATTTGAAAACCTGTGTTAATTAAAATGGGGCGGTGTTGGGTGCGTGGGAAGCCCGCAAGTACAATTCGGGCAGCATGGAGAGGGAGATTGTTGGAGTCTTTTGTGACGAAACATATGTCTGGGTTGGTTTCACAACCCCAACGGGAGGATTTAAATGATGGTAGAAGCACAGTAACGCTGTACCACAGTGCAGCGAGTAACTTCATGACAATATAAATGTTTGAAGATTGAAGTATAGAAATTTTGCTACAAATATTTACAGCATTACTTTTATATCGAAGATATGCCAAAACACAAACTACTTATGCAGTTAAACCATTGTATGAAATAAACCATTCAATTATTTTAACTACATAATTTTATTATTAAAGTTCGCTTTGAGATTTATTATTTGTTTGCTTTGAGCTAATGATGTGGCAAAAATGATTACAAATATAATTAGAATTTGAACAATTACAAAACTATTACAAACAATTACATTTATAATTAGAAATTAATGACTGCGTTTTAATTAATTTCTAGTTATTTCTAATGAATATTTTGTTCTCATTTTTCTCTGGTTTATAGCTTATCTAACACTTCACTCCATTTAATTTCAATTCACTGTAAAAGGGATCTTAATAATAATAGTAATAATAATAATAATAATAATAATAATAATAATATAAGCAATAATAACTTAAAAGTAACATCAAACCCAATAGCAGTGTTAATAATGATAATTATGACAACAGCAATAATAATGACAGTAATAATAATAATAATAATAATAATAATAATAATAATAATAATAATAATAATAATAATAATAATAACAATAAATGACTCTATTAATAGAGATGATCTAAATGGATTTAAACATATTTTAAAATTTCACTGCATTTTGACACCGAAAGAAGAGCCTCTTGTGCTTTTGGAGGTAGTTTTTACCAATTTACTTTAGTGAGATTCACAAAGGAAAATTTGCCTATTTCAATTCTTTGCTTTCTACATCGTATTTTCCAAGGATAGTCGGTCCCCTCTGCTTTGATAATCTGGTTTCTGTAATCTTTTACCGGTATCTGACCATGCTGTGTCCCCTTTGTATGCCTTGTACATTACAACCAAACGCAACCATTCCCTTCTCTCCGTTAAGGACTCCCTCACTTCTCCTGCATCAACAGCGCACAAACGATTTGTAAACTATAGAACAATATAATATAATAAATGGGAAATATCAGTAGAAAAGACGCTATTTTGAATATAATGCGAATGCAAAAACTCAAGGGATGTTTATTAACAAATTAAAAAATAAATTTAAAAAAGTTCAACGGTTCTTTGTAGGAAGCAAGTGAAGTCATGGCTAGCGTACAACCTTCATCCGCTGGGACCGTGGTTTAACTCCCGGACAATCCTTTTAGAATTGGTAGGAGACAAAGCCAATTTTTGGAGGGTTTTCACGGGGTTCTTTGTTTCCCTGGCCTCACATTGCGAGAGAACACAAACTGATTCAGCCAGAGAGAAATCGACAAAAAGTGCACACCGAATGAGGAAATTTAAAAAATGCGAGCTAATTAATTTGCAGCAACACGTGTTGCGCATTACACGTTTCCTGTGCTCTCCGCTTCGTTAGTTATTTTGTGGTGAACATGTAAATTATATGCAGTACCAAATTCATATTCATTATGGACAAGAAAACAATGTGTGTAACTTATTCCTTCTTTTGGTTCGTGAGATACAAGTTATTTAACGTGGACATCATTCGTGATATTTTGCCTGTAGTTCTAGATTACTAATGAAAGGTGGAAGAGACAAGTTTTAATTTTTAAAGTTTCTATAGAAAATATCACTGAACTATGTTACTGAAACAGATCAGCATAATATAGACAACAGCAACCTTGATTAAATAAAAAAATTAACGAAAATCGCACCTGAGACATTTTTATACGCGTTCAAGAAAGAAATTCCAGCAAGAATATTCTTTTAAATTGGAGGCGATTTTGAGAATTTTTTTGTAGTTGCCTTTATTTCAATCAAAATAACAGAAAAATCACTCATTTATTCAAAAAATTGTACACGATCTTATTTAAAGATGTCGTTGAAGAAAAATCGCTATCTTCAAATCCATTTGTAGCAAGAGTTCAAACAAAAGTTTGAACGCGAATTTCGAAAACTCAAATTTCAACGAAAGTGAGACCTGCGTCATTTTTAACTTATTTTCCTCTCTCCAAGCAAAATTTGGAAATGATTTTAAGGTTTCATGTAAAGTACTCCCGAATATCAAAATATCCGATTTAATACATGGTCTCAAGATCGACCAATTTCATCGGAGAATATAAAGTTTGGAGAAAATCGTACGAACTGATTAGACATAAGTGTTGGCCGCAGTCGGACAGACGGATGGATGAAAATCGTTAACTTATTTTATTTCTTGTTTACCATAAAGAAAGTGTGCTACTTATTTCCCCTTAACCAATTTTCAACATGAAGTATTAATTCTGACTTCGCAAAGAATTAGAGGAAGTAATTTAAAACATATAGGAAGAGGGATACACTTGTCAATACACCACAATACAAGCTGCCCCACATCTACCAACACTAACACATATTAGTATGATTTTACAACCGCTTAATTGCTACCCAGTTTAAACATTTGTCTGAAAATCCAAACATTTGTTCGAGCAATAAAACCGTGTTTTAAAAGAAATCAGTGTTGGATCTACGAAACTACTTATGGACTGAATGTTGAACTTCCACATCGGTTCTGAATATCTAACTATCCAAGTACTGTTCCAATTACAGGCCCAGTAAAATAACATGAGAGTTAAGAAGCGAAGCAATGGAAGATAGAATCGAAAAAAACTAATAAAATTGATGTCAGATGAATCGTCACAATCAGCAGCAGCGGAAGAAAAAGAAAGAAAGAGAAGAAGGAGAATAAGGAAAACCATCAGTGGATCTGAAACGCATTCAAAGGCTTGGCTGGCTTAATTGCACGCAACTAAAAAAGCACAGAACAGAGAGGTTCAGAGCCATGAGAATTGGAGTACAAGGAACATCATTAGAGAGAGGGTGGAGAAAGGCTAGGCAGAGAGGATAGGTAGTAAGAGGCTAGACGAAAATTGACAGGCGTAGAGATTCGTGGCAGAGCTGTGATGGTTCAGGCGGAAAATGGGACGATAAGATGTTGCAGGAGGATGGGGGAGGGGTAGAATATGGTGAGGAGGATGTGAGAGAGATGGGGCGGGTCTGGGAATAGGAAAGAGTTAGGATGGGAACAAGAGGGCTGTAGCAGGAATGGAAGTAGTGAATAGGGTAGGGGGAATGAGAAACGCAGAGGCAAAGTAAGGTGTGCGGGAGAAGGGACGAATAGACCCACGGGGAAAAGCAGAGATATGGAAATATCGGATAATAGTGGGGAATAGTGAAGAAGGTAGGGGAATGGGAAACGCCGAGTCAAAGGCAGGGGTGCGAGAAGCGGGACGAAAAGAACCACGGGGAAAATCAGAGGAATGGAAATAGGTAGCCGCGGGGCGGCGCGGGAATTGTGATGGAAGTAGCGGATGGAAATAGTGAATAGGGTAGGGGGAATGGGAAAAGCTGAGGCAAAAGTAGGGGTGCGAGAAGCGGGACGAATAGAGACACAGGAAAATCAGGGGCATGGAAATAGGAAGATGCAGGGCGGCGAGGGAATAGTGATGGAATAGTGGATGAGAATAGTGAATAGGACAGGGGGATGGGAAACGCGGAGTGAAAGGCAGGGGTGCGAGAAGCGGGACGAATCGAGGCGCAAGAAAATCAGGGGCATGAAAATGGGCAGGCGGGGGGGCGACGCGGAAATAGTGATGGATATATCGGATGGGAATAGTGAATGGGGTATGGGGAATGAGGAAAGCTGAGTCAAAGGCAGGGGTGCGAGAAACGGTACGAAAAGAGGCACGGGAAAAGCCGGGGCATGGAAATGGGCGGGCGAGGGGCGGCGCGGGGGAAGGCCATGTTCCGCCCGCGAGACACCGGAGCCCGCGCGCAACTCGGCGCCGCCCGCGCCGTAATTGGGTATCCGAGACCGTCTTGGCAGGTAGATTGCGCGCGGCGGGCGGCGATCGGCGCCTGAGAACGCGCCACCTGAGCCGCGCGCCCTCCCCCTGCCGAGGCGGAAGGAAGCGCCACGCCCCCCTTTCCCCCCTCCCCCTCCCCCACCCCGCCCCCAGTAAGAGGCCACGCCGCCGCGCTCCTGCATCCAACGGAAGCGAAACACACGGGATTACTTGCGGAAACTTTGCTACCTGAAAAAAAAACTCAATAAATAAATCCAATAATTGGACTATCGGCTAGTCGATCAGCTGTGATAGCTCAGTGGCAATACACTTGCCTCTGCAGCGTCGGGGAACTGAACGTCCAAGAGTTCACGTCGCGGCGGTGACGAGCTATTTGGCTGGACCGAATTCATCCAGAGACCTGATGAGAACTATAGCGGACGAAGGTTCTGATCAGTAGGATTCTACGGTTTTCCCGATCAATATTAGTTGAATGGTAGAACAAACCCCTACCAAACAGCCCACGATGCGCGCAAGATGTTTCTTATCTCGTAACCCGTACCACTCTCTTATACAGATTGATTGATTAATTGATTAGTAGGCCCGGACGAATCAACTGCTTAAGTCATTAGTCTCGTTAGTGTAGTAAATGTTTTGCCGCGAGAGTTGTTGTTCATATTTCCCCGCTAGATGGAGATATCTGGCGAAGACCTACACGTCGGCTAGCTGGGTTTTCCCCAACCAAGTATCTCCCACCAGCGGGCTTTGTCGCAGCCGGATCAATATAGGAACTTCCGACTGGTCTACCAAGTGCATGTAAGTGTGTGCGAAAGTAAACGGCGACGATAAGACAAGAAGGAGGAAGGAAAGATCGCGCCCGGTCCGTAAGCCATTTGTTAGGGTCCTACACTGGCATTCTTCTGATATTGATCGGAGAAACCACGCAAAATCTCCGAGCCGGAGCCAGAGCAGCCGGCCGCTAGAATTCTCCTCCAGACATCGACTGAATTAGACATAGCTATCTGGCTAGTGTCGAAAATCCTTCCACTGTCGGTACTGAAACCCTAGAACCTCCCGTTCAGAAGCACTGCGGTGACATTTGTTGATGTTCTAAGCCACCTAAGTTAGTCTTTACACAGAGGTCTTAACACATTTACCTTTTAATGTATTACTCTGTCACAAATGTCGAGATACGCAGTCGTGAGCACTGAGCTTGTTCAATTAGTAAGAATGGTGCTCCCTTTGGGGGAGATACCTGGATCTGGAAAACCTCGCAAGCCAATGCGTAAGTAGGCGTTGGATCTCACGTTTCAGACGGAAGGGAAACGCATCATTTCAGGACATTACTTGCACTACACACTTACAGGATAATCATCAGACGTTGACGCCCTAGAAATCAAAGCACATTCTCTAACGTGACTCGAGCATTGCGATCCCATCCCCGGTTGGATTCAAATCTGACCCGAATGAAGGCGGGTCACATAAGAATGAATTGCGACACCTCTCTCTCTCTCTCTCTCTCTCTCTCTCTCTCTGTCTCTCTCTGTCTCTCTCTGTCACTCTCTCTGTCTCTCTCTGTCTCTCTCTCTGTCTCTCTCTCTGTCTCTCTCTCTGTCTCTCTCTCTGTCTCTCTCTCTGTCTCTCTCTCTGTCTCTCTCTCTGTCTCTCTGTCTCTCTCTCTGTCTCTCTCTGTCTCTCTCTGTCTCTCTCTGTCTCTCTCTCTCTCTGTCTCTCTCTCTGTCTCTCTCTGTCTCTCTCTCTGTCTCTCTCTCTCTGTCTCTCTCTCTCTCGGGAATTCGGGAAAATGGGCAATTAATGCAATGTGTTTCACTGTGCATAGCTGGATTTTATTGGGATCCTTTGATTGATTAGTGATTCCAGGCGCGTCAACTGCTGTCATTAGTCCCGTATGTGTTGTGAATGTTTCCCCCGTGATGTTAGGGTGATCTTCTTCTGCTGGATGGCGAGATACTGCGCTGATTTACCATCGACTAGCGGTTTTTTTCCCCAACCAGGCATCTCTCACTAGCGGGGCATCATTCCAGCTGCGACAAGCTCTATGTTCATGACCGGTCTCCCGGTAGTGTAGTGAATGTGTGTGTGTGTGTGTGTGTGTGTGTGTGTGAGCAATCGGGAGATGATAGAACATGGAAGAGAAAGGAAAGATCACACGTGGTCAGTGCCCTTTGTTACGGTACTGCTCCGGCATTCGCCAGGTGTAGATCGGAGAAACCACGAAAAACCACCAACCAAAGCATCAGGACGCTAGAATTCTGCTGTAGACAGCGACTGAACTCCACCCAACTATCTAGCTAGTGCCGAAAAAGTTGCTACCGTCCGGAATCGAACCTACAACCTCCCAGTCATAGGCACTGCAGTGTCATCAACTGATGGGCTGACCCAACTCTTCCGGTGGGATCTTTAGAGTGATTATTTCGTGTTTATATGCTATGACCACTAGTCCCGTAAGTGAAGTGAACGTGTTATCAAAGAAGTTGGCAGCGTTCTTCTCTCATTGGATGGAGAGATCTGGCATGGACATACATGTCTGCTTGCGGTGGTAGTCCCTATTCAGCGGGACACAGAAAGAACAAACTCTAGACTCTTGATAGGACATCCAACATTTGTAGTAATGTACTGCATGTAAGTGTAATTGTGTTCAAGAGGTATATGATAAGGAAGAGGAAGGAAAGATCGCGCGCAGTCCGTGACCCATTTGTTAGGGTACTGCTCCTACATTCGCTTGATGTTGTTCGGAGAAACCACGGAAAACTATAGATCAGAGCAGCCGGCCGCTAGAATTCTCCTCCAGACAGAGGCTGAATTCGGCCTAGCTCTCAAGCTGGCCTGCCAAATCCTGCCTCCAAGGAGACTGGAAACCTAGGTCCTCTAGGTCTGTGACTCTGAAGTGACATCAGTTACAGTGCTCTGCGTCCTCTTTAGCTGATGTTCTTATATTGGAGTTATGAGGAATGCAAGATTTACAGCTCATTATAGTAATAAGGAATCATTTACCTTGACCTAATCGTTTTCATCATTTTCATTTGAGCCGTCCGGTACCAGAGGTTGGTACGACAATGCACGCCGACTCCGCTTGAAGCGGATGCAAAAGTGCGAATTTTTCGTGCTAGACATAAGACGTATGGGGTACCCATGGATGGAAGCCATTTCTGTGTGTGGTGTGTGTGTGTGAGTGTATTTTAATTCGACAGCTCGATTGGAAACACTGACTGACCATATTCAGTATGCTTGTGGCACGTCTTCGTACATCTAATTTAGCAACTGCGATGACGGTTTTTGTTCTTACTCGACATCTATTCCTGTCCCGCTCAGAACAATGGCTCTACGGTCAATAAGGGAAAACGCTCAATACAAGCCAAGTTCTGGGAAGTCTATATTAGTAGAGGGGATGCGGCGAAGCACCCACATTCAGGAATTGGGAGAAGAATAATAGTAGGACGTGGCCCGGGCAATGTTTAAAGAATTTTACGGGTTTCGACACCGTGAAACCCGCTCTAAGGCCTGATACATTCGATCCATCAATACAACATTTCACCATTTCCAGTTAGATTCGTCCTTTATATTATTATTTAATTTCCACTTTTCCAATAGCATTTGATTGATTGCATAGTGATATTGGCGCGTCAACTGATAAGATCATTAGTCCGGTTAGTGTACTGCATTTTGTATGATCGTGAGGTATCTGTGATCTTCTCCCGCTGGGTGACGGGATCCGGTGCCGACCTACACATCTTCTAGAGGGGTTTTCGTCAACCAGGTACCTCCCACTAATGGAGCACTCGTCTAGCGGGGACAAGCTCGTAAGCTCCCGGACGGAGTTCCTGCATGTTCGATAGAGTAGTGCATCGTAAGTGTGTAAGTAAGAGGTGGGGACAGGGCATGGAAATGAAAGGAAAGATAGCGCGCGTTCCGTTGTAAGGGTACTTCACCGTCATTTGCGTGGTGTTGATCGGAGAAACCATAGAAAATTACCGATCAAAGCAGATATCAGCCTGAATTCTGCAAATGGTTGGATTCGACCTAGCTGTGTAGCAATGTTGAAAATCCTGTCACCGTCGGGACTCAAACATGGAACTTCCTGGTCAGAGTTTCCTATGACATTCCTCTTAATTCACACCGCACTATTCTTCTCTGTCTATTCTGTGTTTTTCTCATCCCTCTCTCTCTCTCTCTCTCTCTCTCTTGCTCTTCCAACGCATATCTCTCACCCTAGCACGCCAGCCGGCTCTGAACTCCGCCAGAATCGTTTCGTTAATAGAAGGGCGCCCCCTGTCTCGTGCCGCCATCTTCTCTGGGGACCTCCTGCGCGTCAGGGGACGCGTCGCGGGGCAAATCTGCGCTAAGAGGATTGGCTGCGTCAGCCACAACAGCTCTCTGCGCGCCACGGGTGCCTCGGCGGCGGCGGTGGCGGTGGCGGCGGCGGTGGCGGTGGCGGCGGTGGCGGCGGCGGCGGCGGCGCGCAGACAGGCAGACAGGGAGACAGGCAGGCAGGCAGGCAGGCAGAAAGACTTGCAGGCATGCAGTTAGGCGGGCAGGTAGGCGGGCAGGTAGGCAGACATGCAGGCAGGTAGACAGGCAGGCAGACAGGAGGGCAGGCAGGCAGGCAGGCTGGCAGACTGGCAGCGGGGCTGGCAGGAAGGTAGACAGGCAGGCAGAAAGACAGGCAGGCAGGGAGGCAGGCAGACAGACTGGCAGGCAGGCAGTTAGGCGGGCAGGTAGGCAGACATGCAGGCAGGTAGACAGGCAGGCAGACAGGAGGGCAGGCAGAGAGGCAGGCAGGCAGGCAGATAAGAACGCAGGCAGGCACACAGGCAGGCAGGCAGACAGACAGACAGACAGACAGATAGACAGGCAGTCAGGCAGGCAGACGGATAGACAGGAAGGCAGAGGTCGGAAGGCAGACCCAAGCAACGCTGCAGCGGCTAGAGTGGCTGCGCGCGCCGTCATTCCAACTTGCGGTTAAAATTTCAACTTTCGTTAATTCTGAAATTCGAAGTAAATTGCTCAATTTCCAAAGTATTTCTGTAATTGATTAATAATTTCGTGTTTTCGGCTACGCCAACTGCTATGGACATTAATCCCGTAAGTGTAGTGCATGTTTACGGTATCCACCTTCTTCTTCTTCAGCTAGAGGGTGAGATTCGGCGCCGACGTATGGCAGTGTTTTCCCACTCAGGTATCTCCCTCTACTGTGGAACTGCCCCAGCCTAGACAACCTCTAAACCTTCGACTTCTCTCCGTAATATTTTCCTCCAGTCAGCTGAATTCAATCTAGCTTCTAGGTATGAACGTCCTGCCGCCGTCGGGTCTAGTACCTTACGACTTTTTGTTCAAAGTTACTGCAGTCACAGTAGTCGATACCTTGAGCAAAGGTATATTTCTATGAACAAAATCCATGTAAACCTAGTTGATGTTTTGCTATGCATTTTCATGGCTCCTATCCTCAGGCTACGTAATTAAAAAACACCTGTGAGTCTACGCAACGCATAATTGCCCTCAAACGTTTATACAAAAAAGGGCATAAAATTACTTGCTTCGAAACCACAAACATACAAACGTCAAGTTGGTACGTTATCACTTATGCCGTCTCACAAATTACATGTATGCGTGCTCAACATCTCTCAGACGAGTTGCATGGACTCTCCATTACAGCTGCATCTCTGTTTTTCTTAAACAAACGCCATTCGATGCGGAACGTAATGTCAAGGCTGCCTATCTGTGGCAATAGACTGCCTCGCCCCCCGCAGAATGACACACGCATATCAGCGCCATGATAGGCAATGATCAGCAACACGGAGATTGAGCTGACGAAATTTGTAACAGTGTGTTTGTCAGAGAATATGATATTTTTCGAATCTGCGAACAAAATAAGGCCAGTACCTACACAGAAATGTAAATATATTAATTCACATAACAGCAATAAACGTAATTTTATTTAGATGAATGACACTCGCTTAATAGTTCCTCTCTAATTTCTCATATAATTTGTAGAACCGTTTAATTTCACTACTACACTTTTATAACAGGTAGTCATCTGTACTGAGGGGAAATTTCATTGTGTCACCCGTGCTACTGGTGACAACTTCTGGTTATGACCATCAAATTTTCTTGAATTTACTTTTTTGAAAACTCAAGGTAAGGAGGACTGTCAGAGAAGTCCGGTTATCAGCATTTTATAAAAATATTTTAATAATTAGACCTAATCTGCCATCGTGGTTGAGGTATTTCTGAGTCCTGTTGACGGAGCCTAGCACCTCATTAACTCTATTATTATTATTATTATTATTATTATTATTATTATTATTATTATTATTATTATTATTATTATTATTAAGTATATTCACCACGCATACCCGGTACAAGCCCTTGGCTGGTGTCTGCGTCTATGGTGAAAAATGTATATCCAAGTTGACTGGAGATACGCCACCCCAACCTGGCTCGTTGGAGCGTGAGTCGACCGGTCAGAGGAGCTATAATTGGCACGCACCTCGTCGCAGAAACGAACAAGAGGGAACGACGCTGCAGAGGAAATACCAGGAACAATTACCGAAACTATGCGAAGTATGCGAAAGATGGAATTTCGCCCCAGCCGAGTCGAGGGACACCTGGACAGATTTTGCGGTAAGACACCCACCAGTAATAATTCGCACACTGGTGTAATGGAAGCTTTTCGCATCTAACTGGAGAAGAAATGCATTCACGCACCATTTGAAAAATGTTTGATGCATAAAAATTAAAAATAAATGTACGTAAATATTATATTATTATGTTCCAGAATAAACTGTTCTGTGTTTCTCATAACCTCAACAGACGCACGACCTTTTTTATTGCGTCTTCTCTTTTTTAATTGTCAGCGATGTTGGTGGTTACTTCGCAACTACGCCAGTGTGTGACCTATTTTTCAGTTGCATATAAAGAAGTTTAGATTAATATTTTGCAGAAATACTTTCATTCTATGACAATACAGTAAACAATACACAGACTACTTTATGTATGACATCCTTCTCAGAACTAAAATAGTATGTTTATACATTATCCGAGGAGCGTCTCTGAGATACAACGTGACTATGCAAAACAGACGAATGGCGACCCTCTGACTTCACTTTACAACAAAAACGAGAGAAGCTTCTAATTAAATTTGATATGCGCTACAAAACAACGTTCACTACTATTCACAAACAACGCGCTCTTTTTACTGAACCCGCAGCCAAACAATTTAGAACACAGTAATTTACAGTTGTAACAATTGTGGGAGTAAATATTTTTAAATGTATTAATACAATTTAACTTGTTTTCCCTCATCACAATTAGTATAAAACTAGTGATGTAGAAATCTTATGAATTAATTCTATCTGGGTGAATAAAAGACATTTCAAGAATATCACTGACTGCAGTGTTTATCGAAAGGCAATAAAGATTATGTAAAATAGCGACCGCATCTGCTGGAACCCAATTCCTGACGTGAAGCTGAAATAAAAGCAAAAATAATAACCAGATAATTAACTAACCAAAAGATCTACAACTTTCATGAAATCTGTTTTCAACATCATACCATCTATCAAGGTCAATTTTATCATGATATTTTATTCAATTCTTTTTAAATTGACATATTGTTAAAGGCTTGATGATGAAGGCACAACTCGACCTCTGAAACGTTGCCACGCCGTTTCTTGTTTCAAGATACCATTTTGAATGTAAAAATAATTTATGTTTTAATAAATGTATTTGTGACTGTCTTTAAAAAGTAATTATTAGAACTTTTATAAAGAGAAAATAACGAACTAACCACTTTACCGACTACTTTACATAAACAACATTTACCACTGCATCGTTTCTAACTAGGACGTCACAGCTACGTAGCTAGATCGAATTGAATTACTATCTCGAGGATTAATGAAGTGAGCTGCCCTGAGAGATAACTTTTCGTAGCTTTGCCGACCAATACCAGATTAATACCGGAGCAGTACCTTTTCGGTTCGCAAACCACGTGAAATTTTTTCTCGCTCATTCTTACCCTATTCGCTCCTTAGATGCAAACAAATACACACACCTACACACACACCTGCGCACACACCTACGCACACACCTACACACACCTATACACACACCTACCCACACACCTAAACACACACCTACACACCCAACTACATACTGTGACGTCGTCGTGGTGTGAAGAACAACATAGACACGGAGTTCTTTGTACAAGTTTTATTTAATATTACTGCATATTACAATATTCACATCCTCCTCCGGAAACTACCGCTGCACTCCACAGCACTACCGTTCCTGAGGCAAGCCGCCTCAGCCTGACCCAGCGTGCCCCAGCGTGCTAACCTGTAGCACCGCTCCTGTCATCTGCTGTAGCCACCCTCGCAACCTGCGACTCCCCTCACGGATCAGCATATGCCTCCGCACCGCGATTCGGCCCAAACTCGAATGCCCAATCGCCAACACTCCACCGGCGTCTCCAGCGAGGAGTCACGTGACAGACCTCACACGCTGAAGACTCGCGGACCGCGTCACCTCATTACCGAGTTTTGGGTCGGGCGCACAAAGGGGTCCGCCGACCAGCTGCAGACGATCTGTCCTCACCCGTCCTTCTGCGCCAGCTGACCGCCGGATGTTCCCCGCTGGCTTGCACCCTCGAAGCGGCCGCTCCGGTTGCACCGCCAGCCCGACATCTGGACCACCCCCTCCCACGCCCCGGCCCGCGCCTTGTACGGTCCGACGACTAGTGAATGCTATGACGTTACAATACATACACATTTACACCAACATACACACATTTACATGCTCTACATTACTACAAATGTTGACAGACCAGTCGAGCGCAAACAGCTTGTCCAGACTGCATCGGTGCCCCGCTGTGGGAGATATTTGGAGGAGATCAACCGACGTGTAGGACAGCGCCGAATCTCACGGTCCTGACATCCCGCATTACCCTCTCCCGGCAATACACACTTATTACCAACGAAGCAGTAGACATGAAATATTCATTCATTACAATGACTTTACTATTTTGAAAGGCACAGAGAGCGATCTGTTTCGGAAGCGTTGAGAAAATCCCTCGTTGCTTGCGGGGCAGGTGGCCCCGGACGAGGCGCTGCGGAGGTGCTGTTGCGGCGTGTGGCGCAGCTCTCCAACAACGGGTGCGGCTTGGGCGCGTGGCCTGGGCACAGGGCGGCGGGCAGAGCGGATTCAACCCGCGCGGATCCCTCTCACACGCGCGCGCGCGCACGCACGCACGCACATGTCGCCGACGACGAACAACGAGCCACGCGGGAAAACTCAGACGAGAACATCGGTTGGTTGGTGAGCGATTCCGGGGGCGTCAACGGCTTAGGTCATTAGTCCCATAAGTGTTGGGCAAGTTTTTCCTCGGGAGATGGCGGTGATCTTCCCCTGCTGGATGGCGAGATCCGGCGGCTACCTACCGTCGGCTAGTGGGGTTTCCCCCTAACTAGGACTCTCCCACCAGCGGGGCAACGCCCCAGCCGGGACAAGCTCTAAGCTCCCGACCGGTCTCCCGGAATGTGGTAGTGTAGTGCATGTTAGTGTAAGTGTATGTGTAAGAGGAGAGGATAGGACAAGGAAGAGGAAGGACAGATCGCGCGCGGTCCGTGGCCCGTTAGTTAGGATACTGCTCCGGCATTCGCCTGGTGTTGATCGGAGAAACCAGGGAAAACTACCGATTCGACCTAACTGGAAAGCTAGTGTCGAAAATCCTGCCACCGTCAGAACTATAATCTAGGACCTCCCGGTCCGAGACGCAGCAGTGACATCAGTTGATGCACTGAGCCGCCGCTCCCGGTGTGTTATGTCTGAGATCTATTGCACCTACCTGAAAAAGATTCCGATACTCATGCCGCTGCCGTGGTTCCTGAGTCGCTCCAAATTTCACAAAGCCATGCGCTCACTGCCTTTGTGGTACCTTGTTTCCTCGCCCCGCGGCCTCGTCAGCGATAGCGTTCACGTGGACAACTCAAAGAGCTGAGGGACTTTTCTTTGATGTTCCTGGCGTTTGGGTGACATGAAACCAGATACAGCGGTTCACATGTGCTGCACGTCTCAGGGAGGTACTAGACTTCGAGGCGAGCACTGGCACATTCACAATGAGGGGGGCCATGAGAAGAAGTTTAAAAATCCGTCCGCCACATGATCAAGATTGATCTGGAGAATATGTAGCATGTTATATCCTGTCATAATGAATGATCACGCGAAAATTTCGGTTTTAGTTTGAAATTTGTTAGAAACATTCCTTCTCCAGTTGATGCTGAGCTACTTCTCCCAGTGAGACGAGAAGAGACAGGTAGCACGGAAGAGAAGCGAGGCGGAGCGATAATCTGATTGATTCATTGTTAGTGATGCCGAGCGCGTAAACTGATATGATAATTAGTCCAGTAAGTGCAGTGCATTCCCCCCTCGGGCAGAGGTCTTCCCTCGTTGGATGCTGAGGTCCGGTGGCGACCTACCGTCATCCAGCGGGATTTTCCCGAACAAGGTATCTCCCGCCGTAGGTGCACCGCCCCAGCCAGTACAAGCTCTATGCTACGAGGCGGAGCGAGGCGAATTATGGTCAGTCGAAACGATATGAAATTCGAGTGTACGCAGACGGAGGGGGGGGGTCGTTGATGATCATTGTTTGCCAATGACCAAGGGGAGAAATGTTTCTATAAATGCGGCTGCACACATTCGTTATTCGGTGAATAGCGAGCACCCGTTCGGCGAATCCCGAGTAGTGTGGATAAGTTGCTTGCTATTTGCCGAGCGATGACCATTCGGTGCTCACCCTATCCACCGCGTGCAAGTCTTCTGGACACATCAAAGAAAGCGAACGTTCGCCGAACACATCAACTGTGCCGGAGTGGGAAAGCAATAGCTCGCTGCTCAGCGAATGCCGAATGTGTGTAGCCTCGTGAACGGGATTCAATGTGTGAATTGCCTTTGAAGGTGGTAGACTACCCGTTAACCAATAGTGTTTAGCAGCTCGTTTTCTGCCCCTGATTAAAAGAGTTCGTAATTCTGGTGAATACTACTGCATGGTGGATTGCATATACAAATAATGGGCAATTCTCACACGAGTACCATTGATTTTTGATTGATTGATTGATTCATGTTTCCGGGCGCGTCAACTACTCAGGTCATTAGTCCCGTTAGTGTAGTGCATGTTTTTTCTCGGGAGATGGCGGTGATCTTCCCCCGCTGGATGGCGAGATCCGGCACCGGCACCGACCTACCGTCGGCTAGTGGGGTTTCCCCCTAACCAGGACTCTCCCACCAGCGGGGCACCGCCCCAGCCGGGACAAGCTCTCAGCTCCCGACCGGTCTCCCGGGATATGTGGTAGTGCAGTGCATGTTAGTGTAAGTGTGTGTGTGTAATGGGAGAGGAAAGGACAAGGAATGGGAAGGATAGATCGCGCGCGGTCCGTGGCCGGTTTGATAGGGTACTGCTCCGGCATTCGCCTGGTGTTGATCCGAGAAACCACGGAAAACTACCAATCAGAGCAGCCGGCCGCTAGAATTCTCCTCCAGACAGTGACTGAATTCGACCTAGCTGAAAAGCTAGTGCCGAAAATCCTGCCGCCGTCAGAACTCGAACCTAGGACCTCCCGGTCAGAGGCGCTGCAGTGACATCAGTTGATGCACTGAGCTACCGCTCCCGGTACGAATACCATTGATATATGAAATTCTTCCTTATATGATTATCGGGTGAAAATGAAGATATTAGCCACCTCTATCTTTCCTATCCCTGTAGAATGTAGCATTTATTCTATGACACCTATACACGGATAAACACAAGATTACCAAATCAAAAATAATCACATCAACATTAGTTTTTTCTCTAAAATATTTACATCGGTATAATAATGTTTCCAACAAAATTATATAAAATTATGAGACGAATACTTTGAAATAATGTTCTGAATTAGTGATTAATGTTTCCCAATTCAATAAATGTATTAAATGCTTTTTAACAGTAATAGTTTATTATTATTATTATTATTATTATTATTATTATTATTATTATTATTATTATTATTATTGTTATTATTGTTATTATTATTATTAACCTTTGAAGTTTTGAAATCATGTAAGTTTCTGCAATCTTTATTTTATTTATTTAATAGGTAATTGTTACATACAAATTAGAGAACTTGATGCTAAGTGGCTAGGCCGAAGGCCTTTAAGCCATTACAATACCTACATTCTACCGCGTTCTAACCTTTCGTATTCTGGTATTCACCCCAAATGGTCTCTCCATCGCATCAATGTCGCGGAAAAGAGACCATAAAGTACGACTGAGGAAAAAACCCCTGAAGGGGGAAAAACCTGCCGTCAGAAGCCGAGTACATACTAATCTATGCTATTTTTGTTTTTAAACTATTTATTTATTTGGCGCGGGCGTCAGACATTCTTCTTCCAGTGTTTGGCCTCCTCAGCACCTGAAAACACGCAGCACAACAGAAGATCGTCCGCACCAACACCTCTGCCCTTACATTTCCGATTCCCACTTCCTTTCGCCCCCCTAATGTGTTTATTATTTTAACCATTTCTTTTTATTTTATTTTAATTTTATTTTTTCTGCAATCTTGATCACGCACCAATCAAGTTGTGTGTATGTATTTGGCGTTAATGGGTCGGTAGGCCGACTTCGCCGACCAGCTACCGGTGTCCTCCATGCCTGGGCCCAGCTAAATTCCCATGCTTGGGGGTAAGAGCGACATGAGGTGAACATGACGTATTCTCTTCACCCTAACAAGATCCGCCTGCTTGAGCTTTTCTTCGCCAAACAGCTGCGGATCCCTAGGATGATTTAAAAGAAAATCTACAACTTTATTTTTGCCTGCAATCGAACCCGGGACCAATCAAGTTCATCTGGGGGGGAATACAGCTTACAGCAGTTAAATTTAGGGTTCATCTTAACCCTTAACTGGGCGCGCGGCGTACAGAGAACGCCAGCTACATTTCTGAGTTTATCATTTCTAAACTTCTGATAAGCCGAAACTTCCGACACCTAATACCCTACCGGCAGTTGTTGCTCTGCGGATTGTGAGCCATGATGTATTTTTCTTTGCGTTGGGTAATCTGTATACGAGCTCTTTACCTTTTCCGGTGCATCTAAGCGTACTCTCTACGCCGCGCGCCTAGTTATGTAAGTAATTTTAATTTTTTAATTTTTACAATAGAAAGTACGCGTAGCACTCTTCTAGATACAAAGTTTGGGATGAAATCACATTTAGAAGAACAGATCGACGACGTGTCGTCAAATAATGTACCAGAAAATGTACAACTGTTCGATCACGTCTGTAAATCTGAGGAAGATTTACGCACATCACGCTACAACAGCGATCGCGATAGCGATGAGTTATCTGAAAATAGCCAAGAATACTTTTCTAAAATCATTTTCCAACACAATAGATTGCTTCGTAAGAAACAATTACAAGAAATTTTAAAAAGTGGAAAAACACGCCTTTGAAAAGCAAATGTTCTAGAACACACAAAAAATATTTTGAAGAAAATTATTCCCGACCCATAAAGAAAAGTGGATAATAACGTGAAAGACGAACTCCATTCATTAATTTCATAGACATTTTAGATGAAATAGTTTTGCACACAAATAAGCAAATCTTAAACAAGAGATTTTCTGGCAGGCTGGAACCTTGTAAATTTATCAAATATTTTTGCCTACATTTTTGTTAAGTTTGTTAAAAAATTTGTGTAATGAGAAAATGTTCGAATAAAATAGTTAAGAGTAATAAATACGATATATTAAAGTATTTAATAACTTTTAGTTTCTCTATATCAAGGAAATGAAATGGCGTACTCTATACGCCGCGCGCCCATTTACGTGACTATTGATCGCGCGCCTACTTAAGGGTTGAGGGGGGAGATACAGCTAAATCATCACAGCTACATCAGCTAATTTTGTATTATTTTTCCCCTTTTTTCTTCATTAAAATCATACTCCACAGCAGTCAAAATGAACTAACACACAGAACTATCTTTCTTCTGCAAGGAAAAAATTACTTTTAACTATAAACAATTTTTTTAAAATAAAAATTCAACCAGCTTTTCATGCACTGACTTAGTGTTCTCTGATAACTTAAATAATTTTGAAGATTTTTACAATTTTTTTAATGTGTTGACAATACTTAGAGGTACAAAACCATTATCATTCATTTAGATCAATGGATAATTAATATTTTTAATTTGAATTCAAAATTAATATACTGATTATTAATAGTTTTCTCAGTTTTATAATTTTTATTGCAAAAACTATTGATCAAAAGTGTATGATTTAGCATCGTTTTGTAGATATTACTTGGTTAAATGCATCCTAAGAATTTCATAGTTTTAAAATGATTAGTTCTTAAATTATAAGGGAAACGGATCTTAAAAACGGTAATTCTGGCAAACAAGGGACAAAGTTAGATTCATGAGTTTTGCTTATCTTACTACTCTAATAGATGCATGATGCAGCGACATACCCTTTAAATCATAACTCGAAAACTGTTGCAGTAACGAAATATTTTTTCACCAAAATATTTCATAATAATTTATATATATATATATATATATATATATATATATATATATATATATATATATATATGATATTAATCATCACAAAATCATTAATATTAATTATAATTATTTTTTTGATAACATTTTCCCTCATGCATTGATAATAATTAATGCATTAAAAAATGTTTTCAAAAATCGATTTTTTTAGATTTTAAGATGCATCTTCCCCCTTGATAACCAAACGACGTGTTTCGGCCTTATGGACGTATGGGGTTGGTGCGGAGCCACCACGCGCGTGGCAGCGCGCAGCACGCAGAACGTGCGTGCGTGCGGGCGGGCGGTGGGCGGCGGGCGAGCGGGCGCCTCGCCGCTGCACTGATCCGGCGCTTAACCGCACGTGCGCCCCCCCCCCATAGTACGACCGCCCCCGCGGGTGCTCCCCTGCTCCGCCGCCGGCGTCCTCTAGCCCCACGTGCGCGCCGGGCGGAATCTGCGACGTGTCCGCGCCGAGGCGCGAAACACGTGTTGGTAACGGATCTCCGTCATTTGGGCTGGCCGGCTGTGAAAAACGTCCTTGGGACTGCCCCTCCCGGCCTGTCCCCGCCCGTTTCCAACCCGCGTGTGCGCCCACTCCTATCCCGGTTTCGTCCACTGCCTCACCGCCCCGCCCACTAAAGCTGGCACTGGGAGAGGTGGATCAGTGCATCAATTATGTCACTACAGTGCCTCTGACCGGGAGGTCCTAGGTTCAGTACCCACAGTGGCAAGATTTTAGACATTAGCTTGTCACCTAGGTCGAATCAATTCGCTGTTTGGAAGAGAATAATTGAGGCCGGCTGCTCTGATCGGTAGTTTTCCGTGGTTTCTCCGATCAACACCAGGCGATTGCTGGAGCAGTACTATAACAAACGGGCCACGGACCGCGCGCGATCTGTCCTTCCTCTTCCTTGTCACTATTCTCTCCTCTTACACACACACACACACACACACACACACTAACATACACTACACTACCCCATATTCAGGGGACTGGTCGGGGACGTGGACCTTGTCACGGCTGAGGGGCGTTGCCCCGCTGGTTGGAAGATACCTGGTTGTGGGAAACCCCATAGCTGACTGTGAATCGGCGTCGGATCTCGCCATCCAGCAGGGAAAGATCACCGCCTCCCGATGAAAAACATACCCCATACTTACGGGACTAACGAGCTCAGTTCTTGACGCGCCTAAAATCACTAACAACCAAACAACCAAAACTGACCTCTCCGGTTTCCGTCTTCAAGGTATACACCCGCCTCCACGTCCCGCATCCATCTCGACACCACTCCAAGCGGCCACGCGGTTCTCACCCGACCCTAGCCACTTCGGGACGCACCCGTCTCTCAGCCGTCCCCTCGCCTTTCCTAATGCTCCTGGCTTACGCCCATTTCCCTCCACGTGCCGCACCCTCTCACCCTCCTACTCTCCTCGATCTCTACATCTATCTCTGACTATACTGCTACTACTCATCGAATATTGTTTTAAATTCTACATTTAAAGGGTGTTATCTTTTATGTTTGAATTACGATTACAATAACTTCACAGATAGCATTTTCAAAACAATGATATTTATGATACTTATTGCCATCGGGAGGTGACGGTGATCTTCCTCCACTGAATGGTGAGATCCGGCGCCGACCAACCGTCGGCTAACGAGGTTTACCTCAACTAGGTATCTCCCATCAGCATGGCACCGCCCAAGCCGGGACAAGCTCTAAGCTCCCGACCGATATTTTGTCACATGTGTTAGTGTAGTGCATGTTAGTGTAAGTGTGTATAAGGGGTGAGGATAGGGCAAGGAAGAGGAAGGAAAGACCATGTGGAGTACGTGGCCCATTTTTTAGGATTCTGTTTCGGCATTCGCCTGGTGTCGATCGGAGAAACCACGGAAAATTACCGATCAGAGCAGCAGGTCTCTAGAATTCTCCTCCAGACAGCGAATGAATTGGACCTAGCTGTCAATAAGATACTGGTTTCAACAACATCTACATCTGTTATTGCATTTTAGTATTACTTTATTTATTGAAAAGGTAATAGTTCAAGTTCTGCGAATACCATGCACGTATGTATGACCTTGACGCTCACGGCCGGGTATGTGAGCTCGGTTTTGATTATTTAGATTGCATTACCATTGATAATTAATGTCTTTAGAACTTATTCGACACTCAGAAACAGCGGTTTTATATTTCTCTTGAGGTTGGTGAAATGGTGGTAATATGTGAATTTTATATTTAGCAAAAATGTTGGATTAGAAATTACGTATTTTTAAATAAATATTAATTGACTTTTCACGAATTAATCATTCTGTGAATCGTGTTCTTTTGAACAAGGTATTCTCTAAACATGTGATATTTATTTAAATCAAATATTTCAAAGAGTATCACCATTTGTTTCATCTCTACTATATAAACATTTAATTCGGAAAAACAAACATATCACTAGAATAACTTCGAATATTTTCGTTTAGTAAGTACTATATTGTCATATCTTTGGAAATCAGTAATATAATATAACATTTTGTATTCTATATATTTATACGAGTAGCTTAATAATGTAACATACGATGACTTTGAATGATGCTTTTATTTTATAGAGTTTATACAATAATTATTATTTTCCAATCTTGGTTTTTGAGAGCTTTCTCCAAATTCAAAAGACTAATCAAATATTTCCTCACTTTTACATTCTCCCACACTGCATCTGCCTTCAATCCATTTTCCAGTTCTTCTGCACCTGTCGTTAACGTAGTGCTCCATCACTCGATGTCTTGTAATGCAATAGCAATAATGACACACACGTATATTCTCTCTCTACTCATACTCGTCCATCTAAAGAGACATGTACCATTAGTCACATATTGAGTTTCTGTGGAGATTGGTTGCACGTTCCTGATAATGAGGTAACCGAAGGATACCTACAGTTCTCCCGTTTCTCCACTCCGCGCACGGAAACATCCATCGCATCATAGATACCTGAACTGAAATTGTATGAGATGTTGTGTAGTAGAGATTACGACAGATTTTCGTGAAGATCCAATTTCTGTACTCTTTGCTTTCGTTATAAATTTTCGACATTCTTTCATTATTCATTATTTCTTAAAATATTAATTACTGGAATAGAGTTGACTGAAATATCTCAATTCATTTTTCACGTTTTTAATTTTATCCATGTTTCAATTTCAAGTATAGAATTATTTTTATGGATATTAAGACTAAAACTGGCATCTCAATGTTTTAGACTCATCTTCCAAGAGATGCCAGGAGGTAAGTTATTTGATACCTTTGTTGGAATTAAAGGAGGACATTAATCTTAAAATTGAAATATTGTAAAATAGCAGTTACAAAACACGAACAATCAGATTAAACTATATTTAAAATACACAGATATTTTGTATACATAAGGGTCAGAGATATTTATGATTCAGAAATTGGTATTAAGAAATGGTTCGTATTTTTCAAATATTGTGTTTTATCTACACCGACTGATAAGAACAATCATTCTGAAAAGAGTTTGGTAGTGGTATATTTAAAAAAAAGTTTTATTTCTAAAATTACGTCGATATTTTATATCATAAAATTCTCAAAAGTATTTTACAAACATAAGTCCGTCTGATTAACACTGTCTTATAAAACTCAATTTTGAGGATATTTAGACTGGAAATACGGACAATAAAAAATCGCTTTTGAACCATACACATTGATTTACGTCGTGAGTTTCTTCTCCAAACTCTTCGGCTTCGTTGACGTATTTCACATAAAATGGTTTCTTCTAACATGACAGCCTACCATTTCCAATACAAAGTATTATTGATTTTCAAATTACAGTCTGTCTGAAAATAAATGTTACAAATATATAAAGCAAACATTGAAGGGGAGGTTGAAGATAATCAATACCGCTCAGTCTCACCCTGTCTCGCTCTATCAACCAATCTCTCCCTGGCTTCCCCTCGCCACGATCCACCCTCTCCTGCCTGTCACGCTCAACCTTCCTTCTCTACCCCGTTCCCCGCAACTCTATTCCGTCCTTCCAATTCACCGCCCTTCCCTGTTCAGACTACCCTTTCCCGAACCATTGCCATTCTCCTTCCCGTCCCGCCCTTACGGTACAACTTTGCTCCGATCCAACACATCTCATCCCGACACAACTCTGCCTATGCGACTCAATACGCTCGTCCCCTAAAGAGTAATAACCTTGCTTTCACACCTCCGCGCCCATCCTCACCCCGGCTATCCCGCTCGCAACCTAACCCTGTCCATACGTCTACTACCCACTCCCCTCCCATTCTTTGGGAAGAAGAAATTTAAGTCCGGTTTGATGTTGTATACGATTTCTGGACTCAACCACGAACTAACTACGCAAGTAACAAGAAACTGTTATTCCATAATGACTTCGTCACCAGCAACTCTCCTCGCTCATTCTAGGGGTCATTTGCTCTGATCGGTGGTTTTCCATGATTTCACCTATCAACACCAAGCAAATGCCGGAGTAAAATTTTAACAAACATGCCGTGGACCGCGCACGATCATTCCATCCCATTCTTTGACCAATTCGACCTTTTACTTACACACACTTACATGCACTACTCTACTACAAATGTCGGGAGACCGATCGGGATCTTAGAGCTTGTCCCGGCTGGGGCGGTGCACCGCTGGTGGGAGATACCTGGTTGGGGATAACCCCGCAAGCCGACAGTAGATCGGCGCCGGATCTTGTCATCCAGAAGGGGAAAATAACCGCCACCTCTCGCGAAAAAAATGCACCAAACGCACGGGACTTACGATCTTAGCGATTGACGCTTTGGGAATCACTAATAATCCAACCAACTAACCTCTACCCTCACACCCAGTCTGTCTGTCGTTGCTACATGCAATCCCAGACCAGCATTCAGCGACTGCATTTTACCTAGCTGACAAGCTAGTGTCGAAAATCCTGTCGCAGTTGGGACTCGAACCTCAGATCTCCCGGTCAAAGGCGCTGCAGTGACATCAGTTTAATGCACTGAGCCACCGCTCCTAGTTGTGTGCATTGAACACCCTCCATGTACAATGGCGCGGATGCCGGCGGTGACAGGCTACATGGACGATTCCACATTTCCTCTACTTACTCATATGCTTTACCTACTTGCCCAAATAGCGCTCGCATTCCGGCAAAACTCGCCTCCATATTCCGCCCCTTCCCTCAACCTCTCTTCGTCACCTCCCAATACTAAGCGAATGCCTCAGCAGTACCCTAACCATTGGGCCATGGACCGCCCGCGTTCTTTTCTTACCCTTCTTTGTCTTATCCTCACCACTTATACACACTTACAGTTGCATAGATTACACTACCACTACATGTCGGGAGCCCGGTCGGGAGCATAGAGCTTGTCCTGGCTGGGGCGGTGCCCCGCTGGTAGGAGATACTTGGTTGGGGAAAACCCCACTAGTCGTCGGTAGGGCGCCACCGGATCTCACTATCTACCGGGGGGGGACAGCCACCTCCCTAGGGTCAAAAAATGCACTACAGTTACGTGACTAATGACCTTAGAAGTTGATGCACCTAGAATCACTAGAAATGAATCAATCTTCGCCTGCACACATCGTCCACGGCCTCCATTCTCTTCGCCGGCACATCCCATCCCGTTCTCTCGAAATCGCTCTCACCTCCCTCATTCGTTTGGGAGCGGGGTGGGTTGGGGCTGGCACGTCCAGCTCCCAGCCCGCGCGTCCAGCCACGAACAACGGCGCTATAACCGGCGTCGAGCGGGGGATAGGGGTGGGGCACCGGCTGAGTCCACCGCTGCAACCCGCCGCGCGACGCTGCCTGGCGGGCAGCACAAAGGAGCTGGCAGGCGCTGCGCAACGAGCGCGAGATATTCAACTTGCAACGAGTAGAGCGCCGCCTCGCAATTGGCGCGAAATGGCTTCGTGCATCCACTTATCGGGCGGACGCAAAAGCTTTGGAACCCCTCTTGTTCGGCAGCGCATAATACGCGCAATGTTAACCTTACCATGGTGGAACAAATGAAGGAAAATGTTTTAACTAAAGCTTTCTTCTGTTTCTTTTACGCTGTGAGTGAATTTAGTCAAACACTTTACAATGATTTATTACGCTTTCATGATTTTTTTCTTTATCTCAACTGAAAGAACATATTAATTTGCAGAATTAATTGATGTGTAGAATTTAGCTCTCCTTTGCTGACCTCTCCCAAACTGATGTTATTGGTCACGGGCAAGCGCTGTGCTCATGCATTTTCTTGACGGTTATTGACACTTTTTCAATAGAGTTTTTTTCTTTCTAATGCATATTTTTACAATTTATATTTTACTATGTAATTTGCAATTTTATTTCTATTGTCCCATTTATTGGTATAAGTTCATTATCCAAAATTATTAGGTTAATAAACTTATACCAATAAATGTGACAATACAAATAAAACTGTTTATCAATAAATAAATAAATACAGAACAATTCTCCTGATAATCAGTTTCTTTATACGGTTTGGATGACATGGTAAAATTTAAAGGCATGGGTTAATTTTAGTGATTTTTCTCTTCATACCAAAGAGGAGAGCATTGTGAACTACAGTTGTGCGGAAAGAAAACTGGCAACCTAGTACATACAGTAAGTTCTGCTCCGTTCATTTTTAAGAAGAGGAATTTATGGAACTTCTTTATGATATGCTCGTTTGCGGAAACTTGTGCAGAAACAATCATGCTCTGAAGAAGAATTCAAAAATCAACATTATATAAACTAGTACTATCAATTTATCAGCGTGTTTAGTCTCACGAATACGGCGGATTGGCTTCACGTGCGAAACATGGCAATGTTGGCAATGCCACTTCCATATATTCATAGCACGGACCTGGAGCGGTAGCTCCGTGCATCAATTGATGTCTCTGCAGCACCTCTGACCGGGCGATCCTAGGTTCCCACTCCCCATGGTGGCAGGATTTTCGACACTAGCTTACCGGTTAGGTCGAATTCAGTCGCTGTCTGGAGGAGAATTCAAGCGGCCGGCTACTCTGATCGGTAGTTTTCTGTGGTTTCTCCGATCAACACCACGCGAATGCCGGAGCAGTACCCTAACAAACGGGCCACGGACCGCGTGCGATCTTTTCTCCTCTTCCTTGTCCTATCCTCTCCCCATACACACTCTCACATTAACATACACTACACTACCACATATTCCAGGAGACCGGTCGGGAGCTTAGAGATTGTTCCGGTTAAGGGGAAACTCCGCGAGCCGACGGTAGGTCGACACCGTATCTCGCCATTCAGCGGGGGAAGATCACCGCCATCTCCCGAGAAAAAAACATGCATTTCACTTACGGAACTAATGACCGAAGTAGTTGATGCGCCCGGAAACACGAGATATCAATCAATCAATTCATAGCGCGATGCGTAAAAGTATAATGTATGCTGCCAGAAGTTTTTTATTCTAAAAATTGAATTCCGAAAATTATTTCTGTATTTTTCTTTTTAATGGCTGCAAAAATTAACAGAAGGTTTCCGACGTAACGCCAGATCCATTTCCCATATCACATTCAGGTTTACTGATATTTGTTCTTGAAACAAAAGGAACATTTAATTCTTTCATTTTGTATCGCATGTGATTGTCATATCTTGCTTAGAGGAACAAAAGAAAACTACAGGTGCTACAGAATGGCACAAACTTTCTCGCAAATTTCCTTGGTTTGGTTTCCCCATTCTCTGGCCAACTGCCATCTACCTCTGCCTAAAGTTCATTTTTTGACATTTTCTCAACTTTTTGCTTTCCTAATTGTACAACCGAAACAATACTTCAAGAATTATAAAGAAGAGTAAAAACCTCGTCCTAAATAGAAATTTATATTGAAATATGTCAAACCGTTTTTAAGAAAATGGTGATTAAGCATTACTGTAAATGCGAAATTTGAAGATCTCTTTCACAGGAATCTATTCAGTTCTCAAAAAACTAGATTTGAAGTCATTTGAAGCACTTTTGCTCAAAAATGTAATAATGTATACAAATCGATAGAAATGTGCATATAAAAGGCGGGAGAGATATTTAAAAAAAATACATTTGTGTAATTTTTGAAAAAAACAAATTAATATACCAAAATGAACTTTACGTCATATTTAACAGTGCAATTAGCACTATCCATTACAAAAATTGAGAGACATTTTTGAGAAAATGGCGTTTGAGCGTTTCTGAAAATGTGGAATATTTTGCTCATTTTAACAGAATACTGTTGAGCTTTTGAGATACTTTATGTGACATTATTTAAAGCACATGTACTCATAAATATAATAAAGTGAAGAAATTACCTCTAATGCAAATATTACCGACATGAGAGAAAAGTCAAAAAAATTTCATTTTTGTAATTTTTGAAAACACAAAAGAATACAGCCATGTGGCGTTTATGTCACCGTACAGGGTTTGTTTGGCACTACCCTTACAAAAAATCAAAGAAAAAATTTGGAGGTGTTTTTGAGATCTTGCTTTTTTATTTTTTATTTTTTATTTTTTGTAAATATTGCACGCACGAAGACGACTCAAATTTTAAAAATAATCTACATGACCTTATTGAAAAAACTATTTATGCACAACACATTTCATTTGAAGGACAAATCTTCAATTTTCTAGTTTCAGGAAGACGCCGAAAAAAATTCTAAATTTTGCAATTTTCAAAATTTCAGAAAGAAACCTTGAAAAGCGGACCTATGACTCCGTTATAAGTGTATTATGCTCTATTCTTACAAGAAATTTAAAGAAAAATATTTGGAGCCGTTTTTGAGAAATTTTTTAAAATGTCCGGGGGTCTTCATGTAAAGAACACCTAAATTTTAAAGAACTTTTTTCAAAATTTCAAAGCTTCAGCTATAGCCGGAAGGATAGGGGTACTTAAGTTTTGAAAACAATTCTCCCTATGGTTTAGGCGTAGTAGTGTTCACAAACGGATGGATGGACGGACGGACGGATGGACATTTTGAAAAACACACCTTTTCGGTATGAGGGGACCCCAAAATTTGTATTTCTGTTGAAATCTCGAAACTTTCTGCAGCATCACATAACTTTGTGTATACTAGGTTTAAAAACACTTGTATTAATTGTATTGCTCGTATTGTAATACTTGTATTACTCCGTTTTTGCGTCCGTACACGAGAAAGTAATAATGTAACATGATACAGTGCCCCAGGAAAATCTTTTCCGCACCGAGACGAATAAGGGCCTCGAATTAAAAACATTGATGTGTGAAGTAACCAGATCAATGGGAAATAAGTGTAGTGCACACTTCCAGTATCTGTTTGTTAAGAAAAATATTGTTCTGATTTTAAATTTTATAAAAAAACACAAATCGGGAAAGTAAATAGAAAAATAATCTGAGGTACATCTATTCAGTTTCAATATTAACAGAGTATTTCTCCGTTTATATCAATACTGAAGGATTACACTAGAACTTTCAATAGAGAACAAATTTCTAATAGGGATGGACGATGGGAAGTCCGTCATTCACGTTTACACAGTAGCAGCAAAAACAACTCGCTGACAACTGAATATGCTCGCGGTACATCTCCGTCGAGCTTCAAATACAATACTCGAAGGAGAGCTCAAGGCACACCCGCCGACAAAAGGCAGGTTGAAACATTAATGATATTATATATTATTTCATATATTATTTCATATTATGTCATATTTTAACCGGAAGGTTTCTTCAACTAGCAGGTACAGGTGCAGACTGAAACATTTGATGCATGGAGGAATAAATGCGTATGTTTGAAAGGAAAAATTAGTGACGATTTCATGGACGCAAGACAAACTTTGGCGGAAGATTTCTTCCTAGATTGTAATCGAGGAAGGGCTCTAACCGGATAAGAGGGTTTCCGGCCTTAGTTTGCTATTCGACGTAGATTTTTCTCACATATTTGGGTGTAGAAAATTCTATTATTTTCAAAAAAAGCTAAAATATCCACACGGCATGCACTTACGGCGAAAAAACTGTTTTTTTGTGTTTTATTAATAAAATAATTATTTTCTCGAATTTATTTTATTTCTTTGCTTCTGATATGAACTTTGTCGTAATAATTGATTAAAAATTCACCTGTAGATGCTTTCAGTTCCTAAATAGAGTAGAAAATTCATTAAAATCATTTTTTCTATAAAAATGTTAACAAAAATTTCATTTTCTTATACAAATTAACCTAGTTCATAAAGGAATTTCAGATAGTGCGAGTTACGAAATGTAGACAATTTCATATGCTTTGGAGTGCTCAAACCGGCGAATGTCTAGGATTTGATTTACGACCTGGCGGGTCGATTTTGTAACCATTCTTTTTTCTGCGATTTCGGTGTCTTAAATATTATTATATGTTTATAAAATATGTAATATTGTCAAAATTAATAAATAAAAATACAAAATGTCCCATTATTGTCGGAAATCTTTGTTATACATCGAATAATATTTTTATTCAAAACAAAAATGCTTTTAAATATATCATAAAATTCACGTTTTATACAAACTAACAATATTTTAGTCATCATTATCTTCGTTGATTACAGGTTTTATATTTCCATCAATAAAAATCCTAGATAAAATTGCAGAGGGCCTGACAATACGCGACAAGTACCTTGCAAGAGTCAAGTAGTAAATGATAGTCCCAACGTGAGAACATCAACCAATGGTTCTCAATTCATATGGGCAATCACATGCATACTGCAGAATACTGTCTATACCATGTAAATTCGGCATGTATTCAACGCATACTTTATAATACTTTCGATTGATGTGTCGTGGCTGGATGTTTACTTTCAATACATTTTTTCTGGGTTTGTAGTAGTTAATATTAATCGCATCATTCTCCCCCATAATTTCAGCAAAGTAAGGCAGTGATGGAGCTAACTGGTACGTTCTCGTGAAGAAAATGGTTAATTCTCGTTCAGTCAATTCAGGGAGGTATAAAATCTCTGAAGAAGAGATTTCTTTAAAATGGAACGTTTTCTTGCCTTAGCTATCAACCTTTCTCGTACGAGTATTGCGGAAATATTTTATGGCATTGATATGACTTACAATTTCTTCAATAAATCCTTTGTCATAATTCACCCGTTTCCCATACAAGTTGTTGATTAAACACGCTATTTTAATATAAGTTACCAGGTACTAATACAGGTAATAGTTTATTATCGAGCCGATGGTGTAATAATTTAAACGTTTCCCCAATAATACTGTGAGCAGATTCTACAACCCATCGTAGTTTTGTAACGACTTGAGATACGTTTGAATCTTCCCTAGTCAACTGATTTCTTTTACTTTTTAATACCGAGATAAGTACAACAAAACCATTGTATAATAACATTTTTTGTATATCCTTAAGTTCTGATCGAGTAAGAAATATCGCATTTTTTCAAAATTTTGGTTATACAGTTAGGAATAGACAACATATGCTTGAGTATACAAGCATCATTTTGAGTTCCTAAACATGGACCACCGATCTCTACAATACTTACTATGATTTCAGTAGTAGTAATCGTAAACGGTTTGCACAAGGGTACTTTTTTCTGCCCGGAGAACGGTTTTCTCTGGTAGTTATTATTTGCATTTTTATGCCTTATGTGGGTACCGTCCATTATAAGCACTAATCTATCTTCCAAATTATGCAAACTTTTTACATAGGTGTGATTAGCAATATGATCTTCTCTATTACAAGCGTTGACGCCAAACTCAATTCGCAGAAACGCGATAGATTTTGATTGTTTTTAAACCCAAAATTGATGCTAAAACATTATTCATTGTGTGTTTTATGACATATAAAGCATTTTTGTTTTGAATAAATAATATTCTTCGATGTATAATAATGGTTTCCAAAACAATAAGACGTTTCTATTATTTTTATCAATTTTGACAATATGACATATTTTATAAACATATTAATACATATTATAATATTTAAGACACGGAAATCGCAAAAAAAAGCATGGTTACAAAATCGGCCCACCATATCCTAAATCAAATCCTAGATATTGGCCGGTTTGAGCGCTCAAAAGCATATGTAGTTGTCTACATTTCGTAAGTAGCATTATCTGAAACTCCTGGAATTTTCGTGGTGAATTAATGAACTAGGTGAATGTTTATAAAGAAAAGAAATTTTTTGTTAACACTTTTCTAGAGAAAAATAATTTTAATCAATTTGTCACTCTATTTATGAATTGAAAGGGATCTACAAGTCAACGTTTAATAAATTATTACAGCAAAGTTCATATCAGAAGAAAAGAAATAAAATAAATGCCATGAAATGATTCTTTTCTCAATTTAAACGCGAAAAAAACGTTTTGTTTCACTGTAAGTACTTGCCTTGTGGATATTTTTGCTCCATATATTGAAAATGATAATATTTTCTACATCCAAACATGTGGGAAAAAATCTTAATCGAATTGCAAATTAAGGTCGGAAATCTCCTTGTCCAGTTAGAGCCTTTAGGAGATATGAATTGTGCTTCACAACAGGACAACCTGAGAGCGCACGAGAATGAGTAGAAGAAATGGCGATTAAAAAGCTCATAGAAGAGGCAAAGACGTTTTATATCATGTTGCATAATTTCGGACTTTAACACAAGTAAATGCAATCTGTGTACTTAAAAGAGTAATTCGTACAAGGCAAATAAATGTATGTGAGAAACAGGCTTAGAATAGCACGATTAGATTACTCGTAGCTATTTTTTTTTTTATTTTTTGCCATATTGCTTCTCTTAACACAATTATAATGAATTTAGTCTGAGCGGCAGTTTTTGTATGTTGCCCAAGCACGTTCTACGGTTGTATTGTTTTCATGGATTTTATTGTTTTCATCTATTTTTACGGCTACATACGGTATTTTCCCGAAAGAAAAGTTATTGAAAGGAATTTATTTCTTTGGAGAACGTCGACTCTAAATGTATTCATAATAAGATATCGCATCTAATACACATCGTATCAAGAAGCGAGGTGTTTTTATATAATTGTAACAAAGAGTAGAATACAGAGATAGGGGACAGAAAAGTA
This sequence comes from Teleogryllus occipitalis, assembly GCA_011170035.1. NCBI lineage: Eukaryota > Metazoa > Arthropoda > Insecta > Orthoptera > Gryllidae > Teleogryllus > Teleogryllus occipitalis. The sequence goes on from BLKR01000928.1 coordinate 342,218, forward strand.
TGATAACTGTCTTTTTATAACATCATTCCTCTTTAAGAGAACGCCTGGTGTGTAGAGAGCCAAGTATTAATTTAAAATAAAAGATAAAAACAGAAAAATCAATAGTTATTTTTGATAAGAGTAATAAAGGTGACATTCTGCGCACAGGAAACGTTGCGACACGAGAGGTCAATAGGCCGAAAGCGCAATTCTACAAGCAAAATAAATTCACTTTCTCCACGTGTATCATACACCATTTTAGACAGACTCACTGACATTCATTTTAATTCAAGTTTACGAATTACTTAATGATACATTAATAACAGCAGTAGCTGGGGCGCTGAGACAAAAATATTTTCTTTTCTAAGTTGCATACACACATATATTTGTACACTGAGAACTGAACATCCTCTCGCTTTTATCACTAATGTCAGAAATTGGACTTTTGGCACACTATGCATGGTCTGAAATATCCGCTTTTAATAGATTTTATTAAATGTATTTTTAATGTCAAATATCGCAGTACTGACAAAATAAGGACCACACAAAGTGAAAACGACAATGGAACCAGTTGGCTCTCCTCCACTTTCAAGTTTAAAAAACAACAGGCAAGGCTTTCCGCCGCTAAATAGGGTTCTCTAGAGAGAAAAAAACAATAATAAAAGCGTCTGCAACAAACACCGTTAAGAAACCCTCTACTACCGCGTGCCGTCCATTCGTTGAGCGAAATTCCCTAATGAGCGAGGGGAGCGAGGCGGACGTCACCGCAGCCGGCGCGAACCAACACGACGCGTCGACTCCCAACTGCGATAAGCGCACTATCGCCAGATAACGGCTAATGCACAGCGCTCCCTCGCCAACCGCCGGGCCGCTCCTGCCAGCGCTGACGCGTCTGTATACAGGTGCATTACAGCTAATGCGGTTCGCACCGACAGCCTCGCCGCCAGACACCCCGGGGCCAGACGCCTGACCCGACGCCGCACGCCACAGCTCTCGAGGCGAACGCCAGAACAACCAAAGCTTCTCGGTTATTGCCCAATGCCTAACGTCTGATGACCATGGTCTGAAGTTGCGCGTCCAATTCCTAACGCCCGACGCCTCACGCACGACGCTTCACGCCCGACGCCTCACGCCCGACGCCTCACGCCAGGTGCCTCACGCCCGACGCCTCTCGTCTGACGTCTCGCGCCCGACGCCACACGCCCGACGCCTCACGTTTCACGACCGACGCCTCACGCACGACGCCTCACGCACGACGCCTCACGCACGACGCCTCACGCCCAACGCCTACCACCCGACGCCTCGCGTCTGACGTCTCGCGCCCGACGCCACACGCCCGACGCCTCACGTTTCACGCCCGACGCCTCACGCACGACGCTTCACGCACGACGCCTCACGCATGACGCCTCACGCCCAACGCCTCACGCATGACGCCTCACGCCCAACGCCTCACGCATGACGCCTCACGCCCAACGCCACTCGCCCAACGCCTCACGTTTCACGCCCGACGCCTCACGCACGACGCTACCCGCACGACGCCTCACGCCCAACGCCTCACGCATGACGCCTCACGCCAGGCGCCTCACGCCCGACGCCTCTCGTCTGACGTCTCGCGCCCAACGCCACACGCCCGACGCCTCACGTTTCACGCCCGACGCCTCACGCACGACGCTTCACGCACGACGCCTCACGCCCAACGCCTACCGCCCGACGCCTCGCGTCTGACGTCACGCGCCCGACGCCACACGCCCGACGCCTCACGTTTTACGACCGACGCCTCACGCACGAAACCTCACGCCCAACGCCTACTGCCCGACGCCTCGCGTCTGACGTCTCGCGCCCGACGCCACGCGCCCGACGCCTCACGTTTCACGCCCAACGCCTCACGCACGACGCTTCACGCACGACGCCTCACGCCCAACGCCTCACGCATGACGCCTCACGCCAGGCGCCTCACGCCCGACGCCTCTCATCTGACCTCTCGCGACCAACGCCACACGCCCGACGCCTCACGTTTCACGCCCGACGCCTCACGCACGACGCTTCACGCACGACGCCTCACGCCCAACGCCTCACGCATGACGCCTCACGCCAGGCGCCTCACTCCCGACGCCTCTCGTCTGACGTCTCACGCCCGACGCCACACGCCCGACGCCTCACGTTTCACGCCCGACGCCTCACGCACGACGCTTCACGCACGACGCCTCACGCCCAACGCCTCACGCACGCCTCACGCCAGGCGCCTCACGCCCGACGCCTCTCGTCTGACGTCTCGCGCCCAACGCCACACGCCCGACGCGTCACGTTTCACGCCCGACGCCTCACGCACGACGCTTCACGCACGACGCCTCACGCCCAACGCCTCACGCATGACGCCTCACGCCAGGCGCCTCACTCCCGACGCCTCTCGTCTGACGTCTCACGCCCGACGCCACACGCCCGACGCCTCACGTTTCACGCCCGACGCCTCACGCACGACGCTTCACGCACGACGCCTCACGCCCAACGCCTCACGCATGACGTCTCGCGCCCAACGCCACACGCCCGACGCCTCACGTTTCACGACCGATGCCTCACGCATGACGCCTCACGCACGACGCCTCACGCACGACGCCTCACGCCCAACGCCTACCGCCCGACGCCTGTCGTCTGACGTCACGCGCCCGACGCCACACGCCCGACGCCACACGCCCGACGCCACACGCCCGACGCCACACGCCCGACGCCTCACGTTTCACGCCTAACGCCTCACGCACGACGCTTCACGCACGACGCCTCACGCCCAACGCCTCACGCATGATGCCTCACGCCAGGCGCCTCACGCCCGACGCCTCTCGTCTGACGTCTCGCGCCCGACGCCACACGCCCGACGCGTCACGTTTCACGCCCGACGCCTCACGTACGACGCTTCACGCACGACGCCTCACGCCCAACGCCTCACGCATGACACCTCACGCCAGGCGCCTCACGCCCGACGCCTCTCGTCTGACGTCTCGCGCCCGACGCCACACGCCCGACGCGTCACGTTTCACGCCCGACGCCTCACGCACGACGCTTCACGCACGACGCCTCACGCCCAACGCCTCACGCATGACGTCTCGCGCCCGACGCCACACGCCCGACGCCTCACGTTTCACGACCGATGCCTCACGCACGACGCCTCACGCACGACGCCTCACGCACGACGCCTCACGCACGACGCCTCACGCACGACGCCTCACGCCCAACGCCTACCGCCCGACGCCTGTCGTGTGACGTCACGCGCCCGACGCCACACGCCCGACGCCGCACGCCCGACGCCGCACGTTTCACGCCCGACGCCTCACGCACGACGCTTCACGCACGACGCCTCACGCCCAACGCCTCACACATGACGCCTCACGCCAGGCGCCTCACTCCCGACGCCTCTCGTCTGACGTCTCACGCCCGACGCCACACGCCCGACGCCTCACGTTTCACGCCCGACGCTTCACGCACGACGCTTCACGCACGACGCCTCACGCCCAACGCCTCACGCATGACGCCTCACGCCAGGTGCCTCACTCCCGACGCCTCTCTTCTGACGTGTCGCGCCCGACGCCACACGCCCGACGCCTCACGTTTTACGCCCGACGCCTCACGCACGACGCTTCACGCACGACGCCTCACGCCTAACGCCTCACGCATGACGCCTCACGCCAGGCGCCTCACGCCCGACGCCTCTCGTCTGACGTCTCGCGCCCAACGCCACACGCCCGACGCCTCACGTTTCACGACCGATGCCTCACGCACGACGCCTCACGCACGACGCCTCACGCCCAACGCCTACCGCCCGACGCCTCGCGTCTGATGTCACGCGCCCGACGCCACACGCCCGACGCCTCACGTTTCACGACCGACGCCTCACGCACGACGCCCCACGCCCGACGCCTACTGCCCGACGCCTCGCGTCTGACGTCTCGCGCCCGACGCCACTCGCCCAACGCCTCACGTTTCACGCCCGACGCCTCACGCACGACGCTACCCGCACGACGCCTCACGCCCAACGCCTCACGCATGACGCCTCACGCCAGGCGCCTCACGCCCGACGCCTCTCGTCTGACGTCTCGCGCCCAACGCCACACGCCCGACGCCTCACGTTTCACGCCCGACGCCTCACGCACGACGCTTCACGCACGACGCCTCACGCCCAACGCCTCACGCATGACGCCTCACGCCCGACGCCTCTCGTCTGACGTCTCGCGCCCGACGCCACACGCCCGACGCCTCACGTTTCATGCCCGACGCCTCACGTTTCACGCCCGACGCCTCCCGCCCGACGTTACACGCACGACGCCTCACGCACGACGCCTAACGCCCGACGCCTCACACCAGACAAAGAATATTGATTTTAGGAGTACGCTAGAGCTGATAGAGTGCGGGGGTCGCTTTAGCGGAACCTACGATGCAAATAACTCTTGTTTTACGTTATCAATTAAATAATTATATTAATGAATTCCGTCAATGAAATTTACGTAAATGAATTAACATTGTGATTATTTATAATCATTGTGAAGAATCATGAGATAAACTACAATCAGTAAAATGAAGTTACTGGGAAAAATAATGAGAGGATGGGTCTGAAAAATGGGTGGAAGTCAAAATAAAAATATAAAACAGTGTTTTTGAAAAAAATGTAAAAAAGTAAATGAACATCTATATACTGATCAGCAATAGTTTATAAAACTTATTATACCCTTCAGTCAAAATCAATATTTAAGAGAAAAATCAAATTTAGTTCTTAATGAAAATTCATCATTTAGTGAAATAGTACACGGCACTATTAAAAGAATGATATTTTTAGAACTAATTTTGTTCAAGACAACAATCTCAATCTTCAATATTGTGGTTTTGTGGTGTTAGTTTTTCACAATTTTCGAAAACCGAGTTTTTGCCTCAAATATAATAAAAACATTTTTTACCTTTCTTTAATAATTGAGAGGAGGCAATTAAAAATTTGAAGGCGATTTTGGGAAAATATTGTCTAGAAATTGCCTATATTTTAAGCAAAATTAGGCACAAATGACTTATATTTTCGAAAATTTGTATTTCAAGGTCTGTGTTTGAACAAAGTTTTTCATGAAGGAACAAAATCTCTGTCTTCAATTTTTTCGGTATTTTTCTACAACAACAATATTGAGATTTTGAAATCTTCAAAAAATCAAGGATTTCAACGAAAATGACACCGGCGTAATTTTTAAGCGTACTTCACGCTATCAGAGGACAGAGAGGATGAGTTTAATCAGTAAATTTGGAGCCATTTTTGATACAATTTTGAAAATGGTGTTGAGACCTGCATGTACAATACCCCGAAAGCAAAATATCCGTTTCAAACTCACGGAGACTTATTTTTTAAATCGATGGGAAATATTAATTTTGCAGAAAATCGATATACCTTTTACGCACTTCATTGACCTCAGACGGACAGACAAGCGGAGTACAGGCGTTTTGCAGTCAATCAATTTTTTGTAGTCAAAGACCCACGAAATAGGGATTCTCATTGCACAACGTGTTAGAGGTAGTACATTACTACTCGTACATATATGACCAATATTTATCCCCTACCAAAACCAATCAATAAGAGTTTTTTCTGTAGAAAATTCTCCGTTTTTTCCCACAGCATTACAATATTCCATATTCTTATGAAATCAGGCGAGAAAGTAAACCTTTGCTATTTAACACAGCTGCTCGTGTACTGCAAGTTCGAACGTTTCCGTATTATTTCTCTCAGAAACCCTTTCAGAGATCCAGCGCGTAAAAATTGATTCAGGTAGTATCTAGCAAATAAAATTGTACAAAAACCACTGGGAAGAGAAATTCTGGACTGTTGAAACTCTACGCCGTGTTTTCTAGGATTTTTATGATTTTGCCGTGCATTCATATTTTAAACCAGGATACCATAATGTACACACTAAAACAATGAAGTAATGAGTTGATGCATCACTTCGTTATTTCAGACATTATTGAAGCCATTGTAATTCTCAATGGTCACTACGAATTCCACTGATGGAATACTTTATGGTATTTCCACTTGATAGACTTCAAAACTTTAAACACTATGATTTTAACCAATCATGTAATTTTTTATAAACCTTCTTTTTTCATTTGCATGGCAATTGTACTATTTAAATACACATGCTTTTCAGACTTACAAATCAGGTTTAAATGCTGTTATCATTGTATCTAAAGAGTGATCTATTTTCTAACAATATGTGATTCATAAAATATTGATTTGAGTGAAACTATTGAAATTTATTTCATATCAGTAATTGAAACATTTCAATGTTGTTTAAAACAAACAATATATAACATTCAAAAGAGAGAAAAGCATTTTAGACTGTCCTTTGTTGGTTCCGAAAACATTATCGGCAAATGCACTCTTTCTTGAGATTGTATCAAGGCAATCTACCTGTCAAAATATTGACTAGAATATAGTAGTAGAGTATTAAATGCGACAACTTGACAGAAAGTTCAATATTTGACCCACCTTTCATATTGCCGTCGACGTGACAAGTTAACAGTGTAATAGCTACCGAGGTAAATAGTACCTTTTTACACTGGTCTCGACTCAATATTTCTGGTTTTCGAAATACCTTTGGAATGCTTTATAACACATTTACACATCATGATCATATTTTAAAAATATTCTCAAGAAGATATACAGATTGTGGCTATTGGTGGTGATCCTGTAATACTGTAACATGACCATGGCTTACATTCTTTTCTAACGAAGAAGAACGCTGTGTGTTTTACTAATTTCCACGGATAATATATGTTAATTCTGAACTTCATAGATATAAAATAAATTAATAGAATGCACAAAATGAAACATTGTTTCAAAATTTACAAAATAAAGGAAAACATAGTTGTCATTCGAGTTCAGGAAACGACATATGTAACCTAGACTTACGTACTGTAGCTCGTTTTTGAATTAAACTACTGAATACACGCCATATAATATCAATGAATCAGTGATAGCAGTATTAATATCAGTGAATGTTCACATTTTCTTTATTTTACCGCATAACAAGACAGAAATTTTTACCTTTATCCTCAGCAAAAAATAAATTTCAAACATTTACGAGATATTTTTCCCCTCTTTGGGAACTAGTTCGTTTGGATGACAATTCTGAGAACTGAAAAGTAAACATTTTTACACCTCAATAAAAATTTAGGATTGAACAGTAACTGAGACGTACGTACTTTCGTGAATTCATTCTAAGAAAAAGTAGTTTTAGTTTTAAATGAATGGACTTATGATATAATACACTTATGAAATGAAGTACCACGCGGAAGACGCAACAAATTAAATAGGCACATGAACATAGATACTAGAGATAATAGCGAAGAGTCAGCAGGAGGTTTTTTGGAGCAAAATGTATTATTATGCAATAACACTTAATAATTATTTCCTTTTTTATTTTATTACTTGATTCAATTTTCTCTAATCTTTTGAGCAAACATTGTAGAACTAAAAGAGTCAGTACAAATACAAGATCTAACAAGTCATATTTCTCACCCAAATTCTCGATGTCACTTTTTCCTGAGAAGAGCTGCAGACTAAATGAATTGAATCATTTGTTAACGATCGTGTTCGACCAGCAATTAATGGCGCCAATATCGCCTGCCACTCCATGTGGACACGTCTGCAACGGGCGATAAGCAAGCGGGGTCATTCCACGACCACTGAGAGGGGAGGGGAGGAGACGGGGAGAGATGGAGGGAGGGGACGGGAAAGGAAAGGAGGAGAAAGCAAGGAGGATGAGAGTGGAAGATGATAAAGGGGAAGAGGAGAAATTGAAGGAGGAAAGAAGAGGAGGAAAGGAGACGAGGAGTGGGGAGGAGGAAAGAGGAGGAGCAGAAAGGGGGAGAAGAGAAAGGGGAAGGTGAAAAGGGGAGGAGAAAAGGAGATAGGAATGAAGAGGAAAGGGGAGGAGAAAAGGACATGGGAATAAAGAGGAGGAAAGGGGAGGAGGAATGGGGAGGAGCAGAAAGGGAAAGAGGAGAAAGAAAAAGGAGAAAAGAGGAAGAAGAGAGGAGATGGGAAAGAAGAGTCGGAAACGGGACGAGAAGTGGGGAGGAGGAAAGGAGATGAGAAGAAAGGGGAAGAGGATAGAGGGGAAGGAGAAAGGGGAAGAGAAAAGGAGAGGGGTAGAAGACCAGAAAGGGGACGAGGAATGGGGAGGAGCAGAAAGGGGAAGGAGAAAAGGGGAAGAAGAGAGGAGAGAGGAAACAAGAGGAGGAAAGGGGAGGAGAAGAAAGGGGAAGAGGAGAGAGGGGAAGGAGAAAGGGGAGGAGAAAAGGAGAGGGGATAGAAAAGGAGGAAAAGAGACGAAGAGTGGGGAGGAGGAATGGGGAGGGGGAGGTACCTGGAGCGAAGATTTGCAGAGGGCAGCAGAGCAAAACGCAAACACTCCGCTATCGGCCGTGCGCTGTCAGCAGCCAAGCGTAATGGGGCTTACGCGCCGCACAGGCGGCAACGGTGACAACTACTGCCACACGGAGCTTGCTTGCCGCGTCAGGTATTGAACGTGAGAAAGGGGCCACTGAGAGACAAGGGCACAATTTCTAATGAGACTTCCCCTAGAAAGGTACGTCAGCTGGCAACGTTATTGCTACACGGTTGCGACATTAGTCATTGGTCACCCCGAAACGTTATAGAGCAATAAGCACATAACTGGTAATTTTTTTAAATTTTTTTTTATTTATTATTTATTTTACGTAAAAAAAACAGTTGAAAACTGCGTATGACGTGCTATGAGGAAAAGTGAATTGTGTGCACATTTTCAAAATTCTGTGATCCCTACACTAAGTCATATACTACTTAAATTTTTAATTTTTGAAAGGGAGAAAAAAAAACTCCCATGTAATAATATATATTTTCAAGGATAAACAAGCAATAAATTTTGAATTTTGAAAGGGAGAAAAAAAACAAAAAAACTCCCATGTAAAAAAAATCTATTTTCAAGGGTAAATAAGCAATAAATTTTGAATTTTGAAAGGGAGAAAAAACAACAACAAAAAACTCCCATGTAATAAAATCTATTTTCAAAGATAAATAAGCAATAAATTTTGGCTCTTATTACTTCCTGCCGCGACAACATGGAAACGATAATTTGAATAATTGTATTTCCCACTGAATTCTAGAAGACGTGCACAGAAAATGAAGTTACATTTATGTCCAGAAGCAAAACAAGGGCCATCTCAGCATTTGCTCAATGGATCAGGGAAACTGGACGAAAAACCTGATCGAGATGGGGGTCATCGTCCCGGAAGCTGTAGTACAATAGTTGTTACAGGTTATTTATACTCATTTATACAGTCCAAATAGTAAATAATGCATTATGTATCATTGTTAAAATTAATGTTACTTTTCTTGTGATGCTCAGTATAGTCTCTAATTGTATAGAAACAGTTATGCAGCAGAAACGATTTCACTTGTGATTTAAACTTTTCTATTGAATTTAATCGTTTAATGTCATCTGGCAAAGTGTTGTAAAATAATGTACATGTATTAATTTAAAATACTGGTAACTTACAGCAACAAATGAAAAAGATGACAAAAACAAATAGGAATGTTGCGTAACTGTTATAGAGCACACGGCCAATACGTGACCGACCATACTCAGTTCTATCACTCAATGTAGGCCTTCGCAATCTCAATCATTGTCTTTTGTTCCTGTTACTCTATTCTTATTTTTCGATTATTCATGTCTCTGGATCCAAAGAGTAAATAAAGGAACAAGAATGGAACTTAAATAAATTATTTACAATTATTCCGTAAAGTGAATACAACATAATGATTCAGAAACTATTTATCAGTTATTGAGCGTTGGAAAGAGGTGGCTAAGGAACAAGACAAAACATATTACAGACACTACCTAACTACAATGCAATGGACAACTCGACAGAGACATTGATGACTGACCGTTATAGAGTCAAGACCGAGAGGAAAGAAAGGCAACTGGTGAGGAAAATATGTAAAACGTTTTCTTTTACACACTAGAACCTTTATCTCTTGAATCTATTGCAAAACAGGAATAGTTCGAATTATCGATTCATTCAAAACATGAAGCTTATAGTAATAGAAACAATAAAAAAGATAACTGTGATCGCGAATATCGACATTGATAGTGACATCTACATGAGCTGTATCCGATTGTCCACTCTGGTTATGGTTTCAAATCTATTATATTGAAACCGCTGACACCTGTCTGGCGTCACGGGAACCGTTGCTCTGCTGTCCGCCGCTTTTGGCGACCTACCTGTGAGCGGCTCCCGCGCGGTCGTACTCTGACCGGACAGCTTTAGCCAGCATTCGCATCCCACGCTGGGATTTAAGATGAGCTCAAGATTTATTGAGCGGGTTTATTTGCAGGATTGCCTGGCTAGGGAAATCCAAAGGGGCTTACCTGGTTTTGAAATGACTTCATGCAGTGCAGTACAAGCACATGTATTGGCACATGGAAGAGGTTCATAAGGCACGCTGACGTCCCAAAGTTACACCGTAGTTGAGGTGCTGTCGCCAAGTGACACGTCAGTCAGAGGGCGCTGCATGAGATCGACGCCCCTTCTGAGGCGTGGCACCGGGAGTGGTAGCTCATTGCATCAACTGATGTCACTGGAGCGCCTCTGACCGGGAGAACCTAGGTTCGAATCCTGACGGCGGCAGGATTTTCGACACTAGCTTTTCAACTAGGTCGATTTCAGTCGCTGTCTGGAGGAGAATTCTAGCGGCCGGCTGCTCTGATCGGTAGTTTTCCGTAGTTTCTACGATCTACACCAGGCGAATACCGGAGCAGTACCCTAACAAACGAGCCAAGGACCACGCGCGATCTGTCCTTCCTCTTCCTTGTCCTATCCTCTCTCCTTACACTCACACTTACACTAACATGCACTACACGACCTGGGAGGCCAGTCGGGAGCTTAGAGCTTGTCCCGGCTGGGGCGGTGCCCCGCTGGTGGGAGAGTCTTGGTTAGGGGGAAGCCCCACTAGCCGACGGTAGGTCGGCGCCGGATCTCGCCATCCAGCGGGGGAAGATCACCTCCAGCTTTCGCGGAAAAAACATGCACTACACTAACGGGACTAATGACCAAAGCCGTTGACGCGCCCGGAAACACGAAAAAATCAATCAATCAATCTGAGGCGTGGCCGCAGGCGGACCAACGAAGGGACGTACGCCGGGCCCGGTGTTGGGTAACGCCCTCCTCTCCTCTGCTTCCCACAGTGCCACGAACAACCGCTATGGATGGATTCGGTTCCGTTGCCTCAGTTCAACTCCCGGCGTGTTGGCTGTCACACACATCCTATCTCTCATCTACGTCTCTGATTATGTCCGTCACACGTGTCTGTCTCCACTCACACTTCATAAGTCTCTTTGTCTGTCTGCTATACCAGACACATCCGTCTTCGATTGCTCCCTATACGCTTCTGTCTCTCCGACTCTCCAGGCTTCGCCTGAACTCGTCTCCCCCTCTCTCGTCACGTGTTCAGTTTTGTCAGTCTCATTAGTCTGTATCAAAAGAAGTCGTCTAGATTTGTCCGTTTAGTCACGTGCAAGATGAATCCCGGATTTCTGCTCTAGGCAGCTGAGGGGAACCGCAGAGTTCTATGTCACTGTCAAGTTTGGGGAAGTCCCTTCACGTTTGTCATGTATGTCGCTGTCGGTATTCTTCCGAAAACATTTTGAGTTGTGCGAACGCATGGTCTTGGATCGGTTCGTCACAGTATATTTGATTTAATTTATAACCTTCATTAAATAATCAACAAGTCTCCATGATTTAACAAAACTCTTGTAAGGCTGGGTGTACCGCAGGTAGAAGAAATTGACAGCTAAAGGTCATCTTTGACAAAGCTCCTCATTATTCACTCTCGCGTTGTTCTCCTTATTTTATCTATTCTGTGTTCCAACATCAACCAACCGCGCAATTGGTTACTGTCCGAAAAGCTGACCCCGGATGCAGCAGTCTTCCCCTTCGATCGCCACTAAAACGGTAAATGTTGTTTGCGCCACACAAATGGTACTTCCACACATTGATGTTGAAAGAGTGTTCTAAAGCTTACATATGTTTTTCCTTTCGGTAACGGATGTTTCGTCTCTCTTCGGGGTAACTTTGAAACCTCCCTTCGATGTAAGTGGCTCACTGCTTGGGAAAGTTCCCCAAAGATGAGAGCGTAGATTTCAGCGGCAGGAGTCAGTATTTACTTGGATGTCCGGGAGACGCCGCATCCTCTGCACAGGTGTCTACGTTTCAGTCGCTATTCTGGGACCTTCTTCAGGGCGAAACGCATTTTCATGCGTCCTAGAACGCGGCGTCTCCCGGACAGCAAAGTAAATAGTTCTCCAAAGGTGGGGCACAGCGAAACTTACGACACTTGATCTTCGTCAACGCAGTTGCTGAAAGTGCTATTACCGGAATAAGAGCCATAATCGAATGTTGCCTGCAGAATATTGTTGCCTCGCACGTTGAGTTCCACGGGTTGCAGCTACGCTCTTGTCGTGAATAAACGGATACAGTGTATCTCCGGTAAAAAATACCCCTTTTGAGTGAAAATAAATTATGGAATATATTAACCAAAATTACGAAGGCGTCGACTGTCAGGCGACGCAACTAGTACCGAAAGCTTCCCTCATCCCCTTATCCTCATTCCCCGTTTCTGAAACTCTGTGTGCCTTCATTGTGTGACTACTCAGTGAAATGTACGCACCGTTGTACGCGTTCCTATTTCCGGCATAAGCTATTTTCATACATTTTGTCTAGTAGACTATGCCTTTGTAGTTACAGTGATATTTTTGGAGATCTATTGACTAATGTCTGATCTTCTGGCTAATATTGAAAAACATGTATACAAACTATCTGTCTGGTAGAATTTTTGTCCTATACTCTTAGCAAGTATAATGGGACGATGGCGATCAAAACAAAGATCGCATGACGTACTTCTGCAGACCCTTCTCAAGAGCCATGTGCGGTCAGCTCCAAGTAAATGTCTCCTGTGAGAGTCAAGTCATTGAGGTGTACCTATAAAACATTTAAAATCCATTTTGTAACTCCATATCAAACATGTTCAATCCATTAAATTTAGTATTTCTGTGTAAAAATGATTTTTTCTTTATTTTTACCCAAAGTAGTCTGTCAGACTACCCCTTTAAGCTTGCTACAGCTTTTGCTACTTGCTTTTGTAATTTAGGGTTAATAAAAGTGATTCTAGCTCTTTCCAAAATCTGGAGTTTTCACCCTTCCCGTAATTCACATTTCTCTCAGCAAAAATATGTAATATGAATATGTTATAAGTATTTCAGTGTGCGAGAATAAATGTTATATTAAAAATATTTAGGAAATATAAAGGAGTCAAACATTATCAATATTTGCCAAATGATTATTGGTAAAAAGCAAACAATTTCGACCTCTCTAAATTTTCTAGAAGTTTTTAATATTTAGTTTGAGATATCCTGAAGTGTAATAGGTAATATACGATTTTACTTCATTTCTGTGATATCGTAAAAATACTATTAATGACGAAATTATTAATTACCATCAAAACCAATATTTTTTAAAAATTGAATATTTTTGAAGCTTTCAAAGCTTTTTCATGTTAATATTTAAATGAAGAAAAGCATGTTTTGTATTTTAACCATATTTTAATAGCCATTTGATATTAAAAATTACATTTTTTTAAATTTCAGAAATACTGCAGTCCTAGCCTTATGACAGTTTTGGAATGACACAATCAATTATAGATCACGACAACGAAACAAGTAACAAAATAAATGACATGACTGACACGATACACACTGAAACACTGAAGGAACGTTACACTTTAGCATCGATCGCAGGTATAAAGATCTCTCTGTTTTCATAGTCAGAGGTAACGAGAGAATGCAGAAATCACTTGGGCGGCGAAATCTTGTGGGGGGGGGGGCAGGATACGCTTGAGGAAGGGCTGGCGAGTTCGCAGAACAAATTAGCCAGACTCCCTCTCTCTCTCTCTCTCTTCCGCTCTCCCTCCATCTCTTTCCTTTGCCCTGGAATTCACTCTACCTCCGCTCCAGTCAACTTCTCCCTTCCGATATATCAGCGTCTCATTACTTCGGGAGCGCACTGGCAGTCTCTCTGTCTCTCTTCGCGACCCGAAACCTCATAAATTCCGCGGAAGTCTGTGCCAACTCCGTTATGTCGAGACGGACTTTTCGGAAGAGGGGGTTTAGTGACCTGATGAGCGATTGCTGGCTCTGTTGCTACTGTCAGAGTTGGAAAGGTCGCGGAAGCTTTTCCAAAGAAGTTCAACAAGCTTTCAAGCTCATTGATGCGCATGAAATATTGTCAAAGAGGTACAAATTTATTTTCGTGCACGCCAAGCACAGTGAAGGAGACTGCGAATGGTAGGTTCAAAGGACGTAACCTTGAAAAAGAAAAATGAACGAAAAAGGGCAAAATGGTTCTTAGGAGATTATTTTATATACGCAAAAAGTATGACATGATAAAAAATATTGCAGGTAAGTTTTAACATTTAACCTCTAAGTAAACTTGTAAGTTAGCTTTTGATGCTTACATGAAATACAATAAAAAACATGCAATTCACCGAATATTCTTTTCCATTTGTAAAGGTAGAGTGTAAACTGTATTTCTTTGCTTGAGTGAGAACAAAAAAAACTATATTTATCTCTCTAAATTGAAACTGAAAATAATTTGATTTTGAACCAATCTTTTGAAAATAAAATAAAATTAAATCAGAAAATTTTCATTAAAACTCGTCACCTTTATGATTTAATTAATGTTCTGCAAAGCTTGGATTAGAATCCCGAATTGCTATGATTTCCGCAAAATTAGTAAACTGCAATTACTACCATCCAGCGTGTTGTCATTGATAATTGGTTTCAACCAACAAAGGACTCGTTAGCAAGATTTGCGCGTAAATTTCAGGTCCTACGTTGACATACTTTGCAGCGAATGGTTAGCTTTGCCAGGGGTAGGTGTGTACCCATTAAACACAGCGCGCGACATAGAACTATTTACGTTGCAGCTACGATGGGACGAGGGGGCGTGACTGTGAAATGAGGACAGTGGAGAGCACCGCTAGAGTGCTCTTCGATCGCCGTTTCAAACCTGGAGCCTTTTCTTCGGAGCCTCACTTCACCCTCAGGTGTTATGCAGGACTTTGTAGTTGTGTTCAAAGCGCTTGACTTCATTGTTGATATTAGCTCTATCATAAAAATGGTAAAGCTCACAAAATATCACAGTGAAATTGAACAACTTTACGAAAGGAAATACGAACATTAGATGAATAGAACTGGGTGGTTTAAGATGAAATGTCTGAAGTGCCTTGATTAGAATTAGGGGTTCGTGAACCTCTTTGGACATGTGTGTGCATGAGTTCATTTAGTGGCATGTAAATAAATGCGTGAACATGTGTGCGTGTCTTTATGTTGGGGTACGTATGCTTGGATGTACAAGTAGCCTCAAACTTGCAGTTCATGTTCAAGATATGGAAATTATTTACATGTATGTGAGAAGGTATTTTTATATTTCTCTGTGTACATGTTTTGGTAAGAATGTACTAGAGTTTTGTTTTATGCGTTTGTACATGGTCATATATTATATGTTTGTATTCGTGTTTATATATTCTGGGTACACGATGTATCACCTTTATGACTTACAATTATTTTCCCATATGCTATCTACCTACTAAATGTATATTATTATTATCTATATATTTAAAAAAATAAGATATTTTGCCATGGCTTCGTTTAGAGCTTCTACTGAACCGATTGTGGTATTTTTTCCTTTAAATGAAAGAATGTGATCGCTAGATGTGTTATCAGATATTGTTTGTGTTGATTCACCAACATTTACGGTGTAAATTAATTAATTAAATCATTCTTTAATAATACGCTTATCAATAGTCAATTGTTTTCTTCCAAAGGTGGCTGTTTCAAATTCGTTATATGTGAGTCCACGCTGCTTCATGGTGGCGCTGCTTGATGTTTTGTTTTTATTGTTGAGATTTGTTTACAATTCGTCAAGGTTTTGTTTCAGTGTAATAATTGCATTGTGGCGTTGACAGTTTGCATGTATTTGCTTTTGTGATGCATTTTGTAGAGAACATTCGGACAGTGGGTTTTGCTCGGTTGTACTGAAGTAGTGAAGTTGTTCACAGGAGTTCACAGGTTATGTCGAATTCCGAATCGTTGCCCACGCGCCCCAAAAGACGCAAATGTACTACATTAAGTGGACGCAGGGAAAGAGAAAGTGAACGTATGTGTCGTGTTAGTGAGGTCATTTCGTTTTCTGCTGGGTCGTTGTCTATGAAATGTCAGTTTTGTTCTGTACTTCCAATGTGAGAGAAATTCTGCAAACGAGTTTACTCTGTATTGCTTAAATGGGAAAATAAGTTTACCTTCGAGCAATATATCAAAAGAAAAGTTGTTTATAGGAGATGATGACAAATAAAAAAACTTTAGAAATAATATCCGTCAGTATAATAGTGCTCTTTCTTTTGTGTCTTTTGGTGCCGATATTGCATTGCCACCTGGTCATGGGCCATACGTGTTCAAAATTTTGGGAACTCCACAACACAATATCTTCGTTATACCCTGAAGATCCAAACAATGCAACATATTGTGAACATTAGTCTGGGTACAGTATTTTACATTTATCTCAGATCTCATCGTCAAATTTTGACGGGTTCTCGCTAATTATTATTATTATTATTATTATTATTATTATTATTATTATTATTATTATTATTATTATTATTATTATTATTATTATTATTATTATTATTATTATTATTATTAATACTACTACTAAACATTACCACGATATATCCAATAACTGCATGATTAAATCGTGTATTCTACACCACGTACCAGCTCTGGTGACAACAATCATTATGCCTATGTGGCAATCGAGAACGCCGGTGACGGAACGTTTGCCAGTTTCATGCCAAGCGGGTGTCGGAAACATAAGCGTACAAGTGTGTATCCTTGTAGGAGGCGCATGTTCTTGTCGATAGTTTGGTTGATTCCAGGCGAATACCAGAGTAGCATCCAATAATTCTGGCCTAGAACCTTTTCCCGAGCCTTCCTTGTCCAATCTATACCCAATCTCATCAGTGGAGGCGACTGATTGATTCGCCAACATATGTTAGGGCATGTCGATCTAGGAAATCATCCGACAAGCATTGGAAATCTGTATTTAGCTAGAAGCGAGATCCCAGCTACACTATGCCTTCTGGCATATCGCCAGAAAAAAATTTACTCGTAATACGCTAACGAAATATGACAGTTTTGCACTATTTATAAAAAAAATTATAAAATTCAAACAATTGTGCATATACGACGCTCTTATGCTACTGCTGGCGAGAAAATGTCTCTTCAACTTTGAGACAAACTGATGTAAAGCGAGAAAAACAGAATCTGGCATGTTATTATAAAATGAAACCATGCAATTCGGAACGCACGTTATGGTGAAGTACACGTTGCTTTTCACTCAGGAATGTTTAGTTTTCTGCCTTTAAAATCAGGTAATATACATGATAACACCTTTATAGAAATTTTATAGCATATTTGAGGAGTATAGTCACTATATAGCACTGATTGTTCAATGTTGGATTAACGTAAGAAGCTACTTTAATTTTTTAAACGATTACAACATGCAAACTGCTCCCAAGGGACTAAATTGTATTGATTTTCAGACCGTGAATCAATTTATGTTACATGGATTGTTTGATTTCGTGTTTCCTGTCGGTAACTGCCAAGGTAATTAGTATCGTGAGTCTAGCGCGTGCGTTTCCTCTATAAGTGGTGATGATCTTCCTCCGTGGGATGGTGAAATCTTACGCCTATCTACACGCCGACTAGCGGGGTTTATTCCCAACCAAATATCACCCACCAGTGGGGCACCATCCAGGACAAGCTGAAGGTTTCCGACTGGCTCCCAATATTGTGTGGTAGTGTAGTGCAACGAGGGGTGAGAATAGGACAAGTAAAAGGATGAAATTATCGTGCGTGGTGCGTGGCTCGTTTGTTAGGATACTGCTCCGACATTGGCCTGGTGTTGATCGAAAAAAACAAACATGAAAAACTACCGATCAAACCAGCCGGTTGCTAGAATTCTCCTGCAGACAGCCACTGGATTCGTTCTAATTATTCAGTGTCGAAATTCCTGCCACTGCCGGTTCTCGGACCATGGATGGACGCTTCCGGGCAGAGGCGCTGTAGTGAAGCCCTGAGCCACCCAAGCTGGTCTGTTGCCTGAAACAAGTCTCCCCACCCGTTTGGACTCCCGAACGGGGCCCATGCTTTCCGTGCTCGTTGTCGACGCCGCCGTTGCATCGCCTCCGCCGAACCGCGATTGCTAATGGAGTTACCTCGCACGTACCGCCCCGCCATTAGCATGGTTATGAATTGGGCATCAAGTACTTCACCCCCCCTCCCAATGCCCCATCGTGCACCACCAGGTGGAGGGTCGTGGGGACCAAGGGGTGGGAGGGAGGAGGGAGGAGGGGAAGGGAGGGTGAGGGTCGAAACGGAATTAGCTCGTTGCCTCCCTCGCCGCCGGGAGCGCTGCACGTGCCCCTTTGGCAAACAACCAGGTTAGCATAAGTTAACCCTTGCGTTGACGCAAGAATATGGATGGCATCAGAAGCACATGGATAACTTTAACTCTAACAGGATAATTATCATCATTAACTATAACATAATAAACTATCTATTAACTGGTATCAACTCATCTAAAAGTATAATCAATAATCATTACTGTATTGATACATAATCTCATACATACTAGTACATGTAGTATAAAAAATACGTGTATTATAAATCGTTGGCTTACTAGTGAGAGATATTGAATTGGATTTTCAAGTCTTGGGAATATTCTAAACAGTAAATAATTCCTAAATTTAAAAAAAATTCTAATTTGCTAGTTTGTGGAATATTTTAACTGTAAACATTTCCTAGAAATGAATTGATAATATCCACGTGTTTTATTTTTTACTTTATTTAATAATTGAATAGTTATACAACATATCATATAATGATAATAATAAGAAGAAGAAGAAGAAGAAGAAGAAGAAGAAGAAGAACAACAACAACAACAACAACAACAACTCTCGTGGCCTAATTAAGAAAACGTCTAGAAGCGCTTCCTGCCGCGTCAGCCTGTCTACTATCTGCGTTAATCCCCCTTCCCAGACGAATCTGTCCCCTAACTGTTGTACTTTCACTTCGCTCACGGCGTCTATCCAATTTGCGTCTGGAATATTTAAATCACGAGCAATAACTGTAGAATGACTATTGGCGTTTTCTATTTTCTCAGAAATTGCTTCCAAAATCGCATAATTTTCATTCGGGGCCTTTTGCACGCAATAATTTCTAATACAATCTCTAAATCATATATCTCTATCCCCAATATCACAAATTCTTTACTTACCCAATTTCTACTTATATTTATTGTGTCCTTAACACAAACAAATATCCCATCTAGTATTTCTATCCCTCCTAAATGACCTGCAATTCCGACGAAAAACTTCAGAGTTAGCTATCTTCTCCGTTAGCCAGGATTCTGATCCTATTATTCAGGATCACAAGTATCTATTAAATCCCCAAACTCTATTTCTTTACTTTTTTATACAGAGACAGTTCACCTGCAGCAGCCTTGTGAAGCCTTTTATCATCTGATCATTTACGGTGTCTACTCTTCCGTCCCGCATCGCCATATTGCCCGTCTCCTCCCGCATCCCCCAACGCCGCCGCCATCGCCGCCCTCTCGCCGCCCTCTCGCCGCCCTCTCGCCGCCCTCTCGCCGCCCTCTCGCCGCCCTCTCGCCGCCCTCTCGCCGCCCTCTCGCCGCCCTCTCGCCGCCCTCTCGCCGCCCTCTCGCCGCCCTCTCGCCGCCCTCTCGCCGCCCTCTCGCCGCCCTCTCGCCGCCCTCTCGCCGCCCTCTCGCCGCCCTCTCGCCGCCCTCTCCGCCCTCTCGCCGCCCTCTCGCCGCCCTCTCGCCGCCCTCTCGCCGCCCTCTCGCCGCCCTCTCGCCGCCCTCTCGCCGCCCTCTCGCCGCCCTCTCGCCGCCCTCTCGCCGCCCTCTCGCCGCCCTCTCGCCGCCCTCTCGCCGCCCTCTCTCCACCCTCTCGCCGCCCTCTCGTTGCCCTCTCTCCGCCCTCTCTCCACCCTCTCGCCGCCCTCTCGCCGTGACGAATTCCATCTTGGAGATACTACCCTCAGCCGCCACGTTAGAAAAGCCCAAGTATAATTCGAGCGTAAAGTGCAAGATCGGCGGACATTCACAGCGTCAACGGGCGACAGGAGGACGTGTGCGGAACTCAGCAACTCTGGTGTAGAGGCCAATGAGCGCCGCAACGTCCCTGCGGTTGAGGTGGACGCCATCCCGACGTAGGGCGCTCTCCAAGATCCACCCATTTGAGTCCACAAAGATCAACCCAAGCGCTTTTGCCACATAGTCCGTGTCGCGATTTACCCTAGCGACTTTACGGGACCAAACATTTCGGTAGCGAATGACATCACGTAGTACTATGCGGGCGGATGGAAAACGCTGCTACCCCCAGTTCGTAGATCCCACCCGTGAGGTGGTCAAACGAGCGACATCCCCGTAAGTTGTTTGATCCTCCATGAATGGTACCAGTTTCTGGGGCTTTCTCATCGCTGGCTTCGATTTGCGATTTCTGTTGCTCCACACAATTTCCCAGGAAGCATTTTATGTGGAGGTTTGCGTGACCCTCGTGATGCACTATAAAGTCACCTAACACCACACACTTCTTGGGACACGATCCCTGTCAAATTTTCGTTGTCGCTAGACCCTTCACAACAGATGCATATAATACTGTTGTCGTCGCCACCTTCGACACCGTGAATGAAGAAATATAGCCATAAACTCGCTGGGGTGCACTTGAAGAAACATTTTTTTTCAGTCAGCACAAATAAAATGGTAGTCTACAAACGGGAAGAATATGCCAAGAAATTCTGAATGTACAGAAGCTACAAGAAATCAGAAGAACCTATCAACGCAAATTTGTTGATACTGCACAGTTTGTAAGGAAGACGAAGTCAAGGACATAAGACTGTGCACAATATGTGCTAATTTTGTTCACGAGGAATGCTGGGGTTCTCCATAAAAAACAACGAAAGTTTTGTTTGCCTCACTTGTGAAAATTCAATCTTCAATTTTGTAATATAATTTGAAATAAATAATTTAATTTATTTGTAGCGTGACCTCATTGTTCTCTTTCGTAAAATATTTGGTTTTCGTTGTCACTTCGTTTCAATTCTGTGCTAACGATATTCAATTGTTGAAAAGGGAAAAACATAGGCCATATATCATATACATACAAGTATGTTGGTAATAAGGTCCGAATAGAGTCTTTTATAAAATCACCATTTTAGTAAATTTATATTGCAGATACAAATATGAATTATTTTTTAGAAAGCGGACATATTTCATTGATTTCATTGTACAAAACACTTTTTGTTTCGAGTCGAAATGACGGCACTAAAAATTCTCAAACCTTAAGCGGGCCATAACACCCTCAGGTACCCTACGTCAATAGTTTTAAAACAATTTTCATTTTGACGTTATATCAAACGTCTTAAAACGTAATAAACAATCAAGTATTGCAATGTGGTTTGACAATAGAAATGTCGTAGAACGTTTTATCTTCTTTGAGAAAATTCCAATGTGTTGCCTTAATATTTGTATAAATTGTACATTCATCCTGCAAAGTGGGCAAACTGAAGTTGACAGTAACTAATATGTGGCGATGGATTGTTGAAAAAAAACACTCGTGAGTCAAAAGTACGAAAAACTGATTACGTAACCGATTATTGTTATTGATAAAGGACTGGATTATTAGATATCTTATGATCTAATAACTCGTATTACAATTTTTATCTCAGTTTATAAGTTTCCTTTATGTTGTCAATGTAGATAATAATAGTTTCAATTTCAAGGCAAGAAACTAAATGTGACTAGACTGTGGACTTGCCGTACGAGGTCGTTAGCCGAGTTTAGGAATACCATTGTGTAATGGAAAGTCACTTAAGTCGTGTGATGAACAATATTTTATTCGAAACCTCAATTTTATGATAATTTGACTGTATGATACACAAAACTAATTGAATAGTTTGAAATTAATATATTACCTACGTTAATTTTTGGTTTCGAAGAAAACAAATTCTTTCCATATCTTTGAATAAGTATGTCGTTTCTTACGATTTAAATGCTAAAACAGTTTCGATGTGGTTAAAAAACTAAAATAATTATCACGTTATTAACCACAATTAACATGTTTAAATCGAATGCATTATTTTTCATACGTATTGGATCGACTATCGTATTGCAGCTATTTTCCAGCATCATATTTTGCTTTTCCCGGAATTCACCTGATTAATTCGCTTGCAACGAATATTCTGCGAATTCGTCAGTGGAGCGTTTCTATAATGTCTGGATCCGCACTGATGGGCTGCGCATTGTACCGCCATTAGCAGCAGCGAGCGCGTCCGACCGCGCCAGCAACCGGGAGAGGCCTCTGCGGGATTATCCCTTTTCGCCAGCGTCGCCCCGAGTCGCCCCGAGCGACACGTGTCGCCACCGTGCGACCCGCACAAGACGGCCTGCCTGCCCTCCCCTGCCCTGCCGGTACACAACTGCCACAACAGCCTTCAAGGCCCAGTGTGTTTGTGAGGGAAAGAGAGAGTGAGGGAGAGTGAATGAGTGTGTGTGTGTGTGTGTGAGAGAGAGAGAGAGAGAGAGAGAGAGAGAGTTTAAGTATGTATGTGTGTGCGCGTTTGAGACTGTGAGTAAATTTAAGTGTATGTGAATGTGTGAGTGTGTTCAAGTTGTGTATGAGTGCAAGTGTTACTGCGAGTATTTGCGAATGTGTATGAAAGAGAGAAAAAGAGGGAGAGAGAGAGAGTGAGAGAGAGAGAGAGTGCGCGCGTGTGTATGTATGTGTGAGTTTGCGAGAGAAAACGATTGAGAGAGAATGTGAATGTCAGAGGGCGTGGTTAAGTGTGTATGAGTGTGCTCCTATAGGAGTGTGTGTGAGTGTAAATGTGTGTGTGTTTGGGTGCATTAGAGTGTTGTGATATTAGTGAATATATAAGTGCGAGTTTCACTGTGAAGTATGTGCAAAAGAAAGAGGCAATTTCAAACTAACAGTGACTTCCCCTCACCATCTAGAAGACATCCGAGAAGCCTTCTCTACCATCTGAGAAGATATTTTCCTCTAAATTTAGTGTTAGTTAGAAATTTAAGTTTACATCTCCATATGTGACTTATAATTATGCACTATATTTGGTAATTTCAACACCTCAAAAGGTACCTAATTGTAATCTATGGCCATAGAAATTTAGGTAATTAGCTGTATTTCATTACTAAGTATAGTTTATAAGGAATATTGGGTTTCAAAGGAAAAATAAAAAATAATGACATGTGTATGATGCATATAAAAACAGGTTTTCATTAATTAAAAATCATACATCAATGTAATCTGGTGTAGCTAACAAATTCTCAAGTTTAGAGTAATTTTGGAGTCTTTTGGGCACTTTAACTAATTTTTCGGTGCTATAAATAAATTTTTATTAGACAAATAAAAATTTATTTATTCACAGGTATATAGTTCCAACGCCGACCGCTAGGCGGTGTTGTTCTTGACCGGCGCTTGGATTATTGATTTTTTCTTGCTTCTCCGCTGCCTACTCCGTTGCTCTAGCTTACAGATTCCATGTATACAATCGATATGTATTATTCCACGCCTCAGTGGCGGTGAATTCATCCCCTCCACTTGTTGGAGAAGTTATAAAAACGGCCTGCGCGCCGTTATTAGTCCCTTATCATCCCGTATCTTCGGGCGGTGTTTGTCGTCTAACTCGTCGCAGCTCTTGCTCTTCGGGTTTCGCCGGCATTTAGGCCGGCCGTAGGTGATGGTAACACGGGTATTAGGTTTTTTGAAGTACACGGATCCACAAAAGGTGGATTTCTAATTTTTGTATGCAGTATTTATACTGCCATGATGGAATTGGATTGACCTCAAATGGGTATTGATGTTTTATGTTAAGGTTCTGATTATCTGGTAAATGTGCTGATACTGTTTCATGTATGTTAATGAGGCTTTGTGCCTATTTTTTCAGGAAGTTGGAAATTGTATGTGTTGTGTGTTGTTCACGTCGTGCTCCTGTTGTGGGCGGTGACTCCACACAGGCGGATTTCTGTGTCGAGCCTTGATAGCGGCAGAACCGCCAAATCTATTTGTACTCTGTACTCATTGTTGTGTTTTTTGTGTTGCAGAGCTTATAGTTACTTCATGCCTTGAGTAAGACGTAAATCGCATTGGGCCTCTGAGGTGTGTGTTTCCTGTTACTTCATGCCTTGAGTAAGACGTAAATCGCATTGGGCCTCTGAAGTGTGTTTCCTGTCTGGATCGTGGCCCATACGGGCAAATTCCCGTGGTCATCGGTTGGTCCAGTTTCGGCCCCGTGAGCTCGCTACTTTGCGCGGCTCGGGTAACAGGTCGTCCGTCGACGTATGTGTCGGCACGTGAGTGGCGGCCTTGCATGCGACAGCATCAGCACAAAATTGTTGGTTGGTAAAAGTGGTAAAAGTGTAAAAAATCAGAACTATCAATCCAATTCCATCAAATGTGTGTTGCCCGTGATTTCCATCACTAAGGTGTAATTATGGTTGACGAAAACACTGATAAGTGGCATATTTCACTAGGTTTTTGGTATTGTTGCCTCATAGTAGGCTTTAAATTGATAACATTTTCTTAGGTAGAATTTTTATGTGTGACGCCTCCATTTTTGTTGTTTGAGGCATAGTTCAATTTTCCGAGTATCCCTCAATTTGTTCATTTTTTTGTATAGAAGGGTTGTTTATTGATATACGCCCTTGTCAAAATTGGAATTAATAATTCGTAAGCCGCTCGCGGCCTTAAAGTAGGTTTTGAGACGAGCGCCTTGAGTAATTCTGTATAATATTTTGACAATTGTGATGTTGTATGTTGTATTTCAGGTATTAAATTTTCAGGTGTTGTTCTTGTGATGCGACTAGTGTTCGATCACTTCATTTTTGCATTTATAGAAGTTGTAATTCTGCATAGTTCTCTGTCAGATGTGTTGTAATCCCTGCACAGGGAACATTTTTCATTGTGAAATAAATTGTTATATTGTGTTCGAAACTAATGTGTGGTTAATGTCTAAAATAGACACGATTACTATCAATGCTCCTACGGTTCACGAACCTCATGTGTGTCCTTCCCATTGGAATGTTCACCTTCCTGCGAAGTTAGCCCCAGGAGTTAAATGTTGCTCCGCCCCTCCTTAGGTATCTTACCGGTCAATTATTTGCAACTCTCTTTCCTGAGTATTCAGGTGGCGACCGTAAATTTTGTATTTGTTGTTAATTGATATTCTGATAGTTGCAAGTATTAATAAAGAATTAACATTTGCTTGGCTTGGCATTGTTATTAGTTTCCTGTCCCCATATTTAACATTTGCTTGGCGACCGTGACAGGATGCGGGAATTGTTGTAACAATTAACCACACATTGTTGAAATTTTGTATAATCTTTACTTATTTCAGCTGCCTGCAGTCCGCAACTTTATTGATTTATTTTGTGTTCTTTCACAGCTATTGGTCATTCTTTTCCAGACTGTGTCACCGCTTTTGCGATTTATTGTGTCATTGCTCTAATTTCTTTTGAATATTTTCAGAAATGTCGCAATCTAACCCTCCTCCCACTACAGAGGCCGATGATTGCAGTAGTCAGGACGAGCTTGAACGAGAGGAACGTCTTAAACGCATCGATAAGCTGCGCCGCGCTAGGAGTCATTACAAAGGCCGCCTCACCAGCTTCGAGAACTTCCTAGCACAAGACGGTAACGTAGAAGAAATACCAGTTAGATTGCAAGTGCTAAAAGATCAATATGAAAAGTTTTTAGTAATTCAACAGAAGTTAGACGCGTGTTATATGAGTGGGGAACCAGGCACAGAAAAACAAGACTTTGATAACAGGTACTTTGCCGCTGTGACCGCCGCAACGCGTAAAATAAAAGCCTTCAAAAGTCAGCCGTTGGGTACTACGCTTAACGAAGTTCTCGGCCCCTCTGGCCTTCAAACCCTTCCGGCTAATGATAACGCAACGGCTTCGGTCGGCGCTCACGCCTTGCCCCGAGCGAGTACGCCCTTGAGACCTTCAAATCCTTTTGAAGTTGGGCATGTGTCACGTCACTCCTCTGGCAGTGTAAGCACTCGTACACCGCATTCTCCTTCAGAGGACGAGGAAGCACCGCCTGTGCAGCGCAGGCGCACATTTTCTAGACACACGCCGCGACCCCGGCTGCCGCAATTAAAGATACCTGTGTTTTCCGGAAATGATGCCGAATGGGAGCATTTTTTCTCATTGTTTGAGTCCCTTATTCACAATTCAAGTCTTCCAGAAATTGAGAAGTGGCACTTTTTAAAAGCGCATTTATCCGGAAGTGCCGCGAAACTTCTAGACGGGCTGCCATATACGGCAGAAAGTTATCTCGAGGGCATACGGATCTTGCGCGCTCGCTTTGAAAACCCTAAATTACGACGTCACAGAATTCTTGCTGCTTTGTTTAATTTCTCTGTTGACACTCGAAATTCTTCACACGGCTTGTTCACCCTTGTAGATCATTTCAAACGCAACGTAAGAGCTTTACGCGTTCTAGGAGATCCAGTCCAGTACTGGGATTCTATTTTGTCCTATCTTTTAGTGTCTAAATTAGACGAGAATACCCATAAGGACTGGGAAACTCATTCTGCCACCTCGCGGGCCACTACCTTGGAACATTTGTACTTGTTTCTCGAAGCTCGCGCTACATGCTTAGCAAACGTTGCCGCTGATAAAAGGTCAAAGGAACGGCATTCTTCGAAGCCATTGCCTCCTAAAATCAAATCTAAAAACTTTGTTGCTTCATCTACTGAGTGCGTCCTTTGCAAAAAGCCTCATCCGTTAAAGAATTGCAAAACCTTTCGAGAGAAATCAGGTTACGATAGGTACAACTTCGTTAAAGAGAAGCGTGTATGTTTTAAATGCCTGTCGCCCG
Organism: Teleogryllus occipitalis; assembly: GCA_011170035.1. Lineage (NCBI taxonomy): Eukaryota > Metazoa > Arthropoda > Insecta > Orthoptera > Gryllidae > Teleogryllus > Teleogryllus occipitalis. The sequence goes on from BLKR01000928.1 coordinate 369,300, forward strand.
GCCATGGGTCGACAAAATGTAAAGCGAAACCTTGTGACAAGTGTAAATCGAATCACCACACCTTGCTCCACCGTGATGAAAAGGCTACGGTCAATGTAGATCAGTGCAATAGTTCAGGGCATGAAACCGCTGGTTCAGCGGAATGCCAAACCGTGAACGCTCACATTAACCAACATTGTGCGTCTAAGGCATTGTTGTCTACAGTTTCGCTTCGTGTTAAATCGGCTGCCAATAAGTTCGTCAAGCTAAGAGCTCTGCTTGATAACGGCAGCACACACACGTTAATAACGGAAAGTGCTGTTAAGAAATTAAACTTAATTCCGGCCACTGCCGCCGTTTCCATTACCGGCGTGGGTGGTTCAGTAACCAATTCGGTCAAGTCAGTTAATCTCTCCGTGACATCTGCTGTTAATAATGATTATCAGCTTTCACTTAATGCAATTGTCGTGGAAAATCTGACCGCCAATATCCCTGCAGCAGATTTTGATATTTCTAGGTTGCATATTCCGAAACAAATAAAGCTCGCGGATCCAAAATTTAACATCTCTGCACCTATAGACATATTACTTGCCGCGGATGTGTTCTGGTCTTGTTTGAGAAATAGGAAAGTGAAATTACCCAGAAACAAAAATTTTAATCTAGTTTTGAAAGAAACTGCTTTCGGGTATATCATTACAGGAGCAATGCGTAGTACGCATCTAGCTCAGGCCAGTTTTTGTAATTTTCTTTCGGAAAATGTAAATTTTGAACGTTTTTGGGAATCAGAGGAGCTGTCCCCTCATGATAATGTCACTAAATCGGAAGATTATTGTGAAACCATATTTTTGCATTCTGTGTTACGTAACGAAGAAGGGCGATTTATTGTTAAATACCCATTAATTAAAGATGAATTTGCCATGCCCCCTTCCCGCAACAATGCGTTGAAGCGGTTCTATTGCGTAGAAACGCGGTGTAAAAAAGACGCCGAACTCTCTCAACAATACTCTGAATTTATGAGAGAATATCTCGATCTTGGACACATGCAACTTGCTAAGGATCAGTACGCCGATGGTGGCAACGTAAATTATCTTATCCACCATCCGGTATTTAAGGATGGCAAAATTCGGATCGTCTTTGACGGATCCTTTTGTCACTCTCCAGGCGTGTGCCTAAATTCACTTATGCCCGCTGGCCCGGTGGTTCAGCCGGACCTTTTTTCTATTCTTGTAAATTTTCGCTTCGGCAACCTTGCGTTTTGCGCAGATATACAAAAATTCTACAGGCAGGTGGCAATCTCGCCCGATCAATACGATCTGCAGCGCATCCTTTGGCGCTTTGATAAGGATACTCCCCCGCAGGCGTATCAGCTTAAAACTGTTACTTATGGCCTAACTTCCTCGTCTTTTTTGTCCACTCGCGCTCTGCTCCAACTCGCTATTGAAAAAGACTCGGAATTTCCGCGTGCCGCCCACGTCATTAAAACTAGTTTTTACGTGGACGATCTTGTCTTTAGTGCTGACAATCAGCTTGAAGCCTTAAGCACTTTAAAAGAATTAATTCAAGTGTTAGACACTGCGTGTTTCCCCCTTTCTAAGTGGAGGTCTAATTCTTTAGACACTTTGCTTGAATTAAATGTTGTTCCATCTGAAGAGTTGGTAGAACTTAGCGATAAAAATGTTACGAAAACCCTAGGGCTCGTCTGGGACGCGAAACACGATTCTCTCGTGTTTTCAGTAAAAGACGGCGAAATTCCTTTCACGAAACGCCTAATTCTCTCAGAAATCTGTAAGCTTTTTGACCCTCTTGGATTTCTTAGCCCTTGTATTATACAGGCGAAAATTCTGATGCAGAAAATTTGGCAGTTGAAAGTCGGTTGGGACCAAAATGTACCGCCTGAGCTCATGAAAGAATGGGAAAAATTCTTCATCACGTTACGTGAATTAAATAATATCTCTTTACCTAGATGCGTGTCAATATGTGACTCGCCAAAAACACTACATATATTTTGTGACGCTAGCACGTCCGCCTACGCGGCAGTCGCGTACTTGGTAACCAACGGCGCATCCCACCTGATCGCCTCAAAAACTAGAGTTGCCCCAATCAAGGTAAAACTCACTGTACCAAAACTCGAATTGTGTGCCGCACTTCTAGGTGCTACATTGGCAACTAAGATAAGAAATATTTGTCGCATAATATTCGACAAAGTTTATTTTTGGTCCGACGCGCAGGTAGTCCTTACATGGATTTCGCAGCCTCCCGCTAGATGGGCGCCTTACGTTGCGAATCGAGTCATTAAGATTCAAAAGATGACTGAAGGCTCCGAATGGCTTCATATTCCAACGAAGCAAAATCCAGCTGATATAGCTTCTCGTGGTATGATCCCGAGCAAAATCCGCAATTGTCACTTATGGTGGAACGGCCCGGCCCATTTGCTTCTTCCCGTGACGTCATGGCCTCCGCAAACAATCAATACTTCGTTTCCCCTCGCAGAGGTGCACGCCGCGCCCTTCCACGCCCCTTCCCCTCCTATTTCGTTGCTCACGAAATATTCTAATTACAACAAACTTCTTCGTGTCACTGGGTGGGTGAATAGGTTCATAAATAATTGCAGAAAGACTGCGAAGGAAAAAAGCCGTTTAAAGAAGCTTAAAATTATTGATAATAAGATTGATTTTTCGGAATTTTTATTAACTCCTCCGGAAATAAACGCAGCCGAAGTCACAATCTTGAAATGTCTTCAGTTAGAATGCTTCAGTGAGGAAATCAAGCAATTAACTAATACTTCGAAACTTAACCCTAAAAGCTCAATTTTGTCACTCAATCCCTTCATCGACGAAGATGGCTTACTTCGTGTAGGTGGTAGACTTCAACGCTCTACCTTAGTGTTTGATCAAAAGCACCCTGTTATTCTACCTTTCGGACATTCTGTCACTAATTTAATTATTAAACAACTTCATGACAAGAATTATCATATAGGACCCACCGCACTCCTCTCTCTTGTGCGGACCAGGTTTTGGCCCCTTAAAGGATTGAGAGCAGTTAAATCTGTTATTAACCGTTGTATTATCTGTTTTAGAGCTAATCCTAGATCACCAGACCAGCTCATGGCTCCTCTGCCTGAATGCCGAGTTGAAGCCTCCCTCCCGTTTCAACATACGGGATTGGATTATGCGGGGCCCTTTCTGGTTAAGCTCACGCATCAATCCAAAGAGCCTGAGAAAGCGTACATCTTAATTCTCACATGTATGGCCACACGTGCCGTGCACCTTGAGCTCGTGGTTTCCGCCACTAGCAGTGCCTTTTTATTGGCACTCCGAAGATTCATCTCTCGACGCGGAAGGCCACAAGTATTATACAGCGACAACGCTGAGACCTTTAAAGGCGCCCAACGGAAGATCGCAGAATGGATGGATAAAGAGGCTAAGAGTATACCTCAGGAATGGGTAGATTTTTTAGATCAAAATAGAATTGAGTGGAAATATATTCCTCCACATTCCCCGCATCACGGGGGTGTCTGGGAACGGGTAGTAAAATCAGTTAAAATCTTGCTGTATAAATCTACTAAAGATAAAATGCTCACTGTTGACAATTTCAATACTTTCCTTATCGAAATTGAAGCTATTCTAAATTCTAAACCTTTATGCTCTTTATCTGACGATACCGACTGTATCGAGGCCCTCACTCCTGCCCACTTTTTAATCGGCCGGCCATTAAAAACGATCTCTTTGCCGCCAGCCGCTCCTACAATAACTAAAAAATTAAATATTTTGCAGGCAGTACAGACCATGAAAACCTTCTTTTGGAAGAGGTGGACCCAGGAGTATCTCGCGGAGTTGCAGACGCGCGCCAAGTGGCGCTCCTCCTCCCCTGATCTCCAGGTTGGCCAGCTGGCCATCATACGCTCGGACGGCCTCCCACCTCTAGTGTGGCCTCTGGGCAAAGTCATTGAGGTACTTCCCGGCAGAGACCAGCGAGTGCGCGTTGTAAAACTGCGTACCCAAAAAGGCATTATTACACGCACACTTCCGAAGATCTGCCCACTGCCTCTCGCCGAGGACGTGGATAACTTGGCTAGAGTGCCTTATCCGTCCTTTCGTTCATTGATATGAGTGCATTCCCCACTGTGACCACTGTGGCATGCACCACACCCCCCCCCCCCCACCATGTTAAATTTCAAACTAACAGTGACTTCCCCTCACCATCTAGAAGACATCCGAGAAGCCTTCTCTACCATCTGAGAAGATATTTTCCTCTAAAATTAGTGTTAGTTAGAAATTTAAGTTTACATCTCCATATGGTACTTATAATTATGCACTATATTTGGTAATTTCAACACCTTAAAAGGTACCTAATTGTAATCTATGGCCATAGAAATTTAGGTAATTACCTGTATTTCATTACTAAGTATAGTTTATAAGGAATATTGGGTTTCAAAGGAAAAATAAAAAATAATGACATGTGTATGATGCATATAAAAACAGGTTTTCATTAATTAAAAATCATACATCAATGTAATCTGGTGTAGCTAACAAATTCTCAAGTTTAGAGTAATTTTGGAGTCTTTTGGGCACTTTAACTAATTTTTTGGTGCTATAAATAAATTTTTATTAGACAAATAAAAATTTATTTATTCACAGGTATATAGTTCCAACGCCGACCGCTAGGCGGTGTTGTTCTTGACCGGCGCTTGGATTATTGATTTTTTCTTGCTTCTCCGCTGCCTACTCCGTTGCTCTAGCTTATAGACTCCATGTATAGAATCGATATGTATTATTCCACGCCTCAGTGGCGGTGAATTCATCCCCTCCACTTGTTGGAGAAGTTATAAAAACGGCCTGCGCGCTGTTATTAACCCCCTTATCATCCCGTATCTTCGGGCGGTGTTTGTCGTCTAACTCGTCGCAGCTCTTGCTCTTCGGGTTTCGCCGGCATTTAGGCCGGCCGTAGGTGATGGTAACACGGGTATTAGGTTTTTTGAAGTACACGGATCCACAAAAGGTGGATTTCTAATTTTTGTATGCAGTATTTATACTGCCATGATGGAATTGGATTGACCTCAAATGGGTATTGATGTTTTATGTTAAGGTTCTGATTATCTGGTAAATGTGCTGATACTGTTTCATGTATGTTAATGAGGCTTTGTGCCTATTTTTTCAGGAAATTGGAAATTGTATGTGTTGTGTGTTGTTCACGTCGTGCTCCTGTTGTGGGCGGTGACTCCACACAGGCGGATTTCTGTGTCGAGCCTTGATAGCGGCAGAACCGCCAAATCTATTTGCACTCTGTACTCATTGTTGTGTTTTTTGTGTTGCAGAGCTTATAGTTGCTTCATGCCTTGAGTAAGACGTAAATCGCATTGGGCCTCTGAGGTGTGTGTTTCCTGTTTCTTCATGCCTTGAGTAAGACGTGAATCGCATTGGGCCTCTGAAGTGTGTTTCCTGTCTGGATCGTGGCCCATACGGGCAAATTCCCGTGGTCATTGGATGGTCCAGTTTCGGCCCCGTGAGCTCGCTACTTTGTGCGGCTCGGGTAACAGGTCGTCCGTCGACGTATGTGTCGGCACGTGAGTGGCGGCCTTTTGCATGCGACAGCATCAGCACAAAATTGTTGGTTGGTAAAAGCGGTAAAAGTGTAAAAATCAGAACTATCAATCCAATTCCATCAAATGTGTGTTGCCCGTGATTTCCATCACTAAGGTGTAATTATGGTTGACGAAAACACTGATAAGTGGCATATTTTACTTGGTTTTTGGTATTGTTGCCTCATAGTAGGCTTTAAATTGATAACATTTTCTTAGGTAGAATTTTTATGTGTGACGCCTCCATTTTTGTTGTTTGAGGCATAGTTCAATTTTCCGTGTATCACTCAATTTGTTCATTTTTTTGTATAGAAGGGTTGTTTATTGATATACGCCCTTGTCAAAATTGGAATTAATAATTCGTAAGCCGCTCGCGGCCTTAAAGTAGGTTTTGAGACGAGCGCCTTGAGTAATTCTGCATAATATTTTGACAGTTGTGGTGTAGTATGTTGTATTTTCAGGTATTGAATTTTCAGGTGTTGTTCTTGTGATGCGACTAGTGTTCGATCACTTCATTTTTGCATTTATAGAAGTTGTAATTCTGCATAGTTCTCTGTCAGATGTGTTGTAATCCCTGCACAGGGAACATTTTTCATTGTGAAATAAATTGTTATATTGTGTTTGAAACTAATGTGTGGTTAATGTCTAAAATAGACACGATTACTATCAATGCTCCTACGGTTCACGAACCTCATGTGTGTCCTTCCCATTGGAATGTTCACCTTCCTGCGAAGTTAGCCCCAGGAGTTAAATGTTGCTCCGCCCCTCCTTAGGTATCTTACCGGTCAATGATTTGCAACTCTCTTTCCTGAGTATTCAGGTGGCGACCGTAAATTTTGTATTTGTTATTAATTGATATTTTTGATAGTTGCAAATATTAATAAAGAATTTAACATTTGCTTGGCTTGGCATTGTTATTAGTTT